>OY744482.1:134295695-134895695 GCA_963556165.1 Tipula helvola | reverse complement strand
CTGGTGTAAATAAAAAAAAAAATAAAAAATAAAAACCGATCAATTGGAATTAGGTGTATTATTCCCTAATTGAAATTTTCACCTCAAGTGTCGTGATATTAAAAGCTATACAATTAATTCGCGGGGTGAAAATTTAACGTTGTGTGGCAGCTGACCTTGCTGTGGGTCGAGGACGGTGCGAGGGGGATCCTGCGGCGTAGATCATCAGCTGTTTTCCTGTAACAAAGGTACTGTGGTTTTCTTATTATCATTGACCACGAAATAAAACCGCCGTAAATTTTTTTGTGAAAATTTGTTATTGTACTTGATAATTTTTTTCTTTTTCTTAATTTTAATTGTTCAACTTAAAATACTAAAATTTATTATTAGTAAATTGAATTTTCTTGTGGTAAAGTTTTAATTTTCTTTTAACTTTCAATTAACATTTTTTTTTGCTAATTTATAATATGATTAAGATTTTTAACTGAATTTAATTTTGTGAGCTTAATTTGACTGTTAACGTGGTTTTTTTTTGTTTGTGGTTATATATATGTACCTATATACTTTTTTTTATTAAATAACACTTTTTTCACAGCTTTCGCGTTATCGCAATCACGACCACGGTACTTGCCACTGTTATTTAGCAATTTTCTTTTTCTCTTTTGTTTCTTCGTTGATATTAGTACATGATTTTTCATATTCTCAGGTTTTCTGATTTTTCCTTACTTTTAATATTCTTTTGGACTGAAGTCGTGTCATTGGGACAGTTACTGGCAGCCGGGCTGCCGAGGCGTCTCATTCTCATTTTTGCGTTAGTAGTCTAGTTAATCATGATGGAGTAGAGTCGTTTGGTTAGGTCATTCGTGGGTGAGGGCTCCGTGTCCGTGTTCGGGGATTTTCCGTAAATTTGGGTCGTGTCAGTTGTTCGGGGATGAACTGCCTGGAAGATTGGTACGGCATCGGTGTTATTACCAATTATTCTAATTTGTTTTACTCCTGCAAACATGGTGCTATAATCTGTCTCATTCTTTGTGATTTTGTTGCGGTTATTCAAGCATGGTTTCATGTCCGGAAACCCCCACGCCATACCCTGAGCCTAGCCGGCTATCCCATACCGCACCGGACCGCTGAAATCATGTCTGCTAACGGAAACCTAGCGTTTTCGTTACAATCTTTTGTTGATAACAATAAGAACAAATTATTAGTAAACGTTTAGGCGTAAAAAGATTCACACACAAAAAGTGCAAGTTAAGCATTCTGCTTATCTAAATAAAAAAAAAAAAATAAAATAAAGAAATCCGAGATTCAAAATTTTTCCTATTAAATAAAAAAAATTCACATACAAAAAGTGCCAATAGAGCATTTCATTTTTTCTAGAAAAACAATAATTTAAATTCTGAAATAAAAATAATAAGCAAAATAACGGATGTACCGTTTCGTTTTTCCTAAAGAAAAAACCGACGAGGTTATATCCGAGACACGACCTATTAACGTAGGACTACGTTCAATTGAGAAAACTTTATTTGTACAGTTTAAGTGAAATCAAAATTTAGAAATTACAAATTTTAAAAAACCGTTAATTGTCTAATGCTGCCATCTTTATGCATGGAGATGCAACCCTTATAATCTAATTTACTAAGGATTAGTTGTACATTGTATGAGGATTAATTACCAATTTGTTTTATCAAAAAGAGTGGAATAGAAGTCGAGATATATCGAAAAAAGCGTCTCTTCAGGTTAAATTAAGAGGTGGTTTTAACACTAAAAAAGGCTTGGTTGCCGATAAAAAACAGAGTACTACAACTTAGTTTTTAAATTTTTTTGAATTTGACAGTTCAGAAGGGTCCCTTGTTAAATTACTTGAAACAGAGACGTGTTTTCATCTTCGACCTTTAACAATTAGATCCAGTTATACATCTCTAGTATACTGTTGAAAGCCCTTGAGAATTTAAATTACTTCACCTAGAGAGCATCAATAATGTTCAAAATTTCTTTTCACAAAATTTGTGCCGTTTCACAATATTATGTAAGCAACTTCAGAATTGACCGATATGATTCTTCAGCGCCTTTCTCCAAAACTTGCTCCACCCTAATGGTGTCCAATATTAATTTGCTATTAAGGTTTATATACGACCTTAATTATAGCAAGAGAATTTATTACTCAGAAATAATATCTTTACACGCAATTTTAAAAAAGCAATTCACAATTAATAATGTATCGATCAGTATATCGTTGAAATTTCAATCATTAAAATGTCACAAAAAGTCAATAAAACGTCACAGAAAAGTCAATGTCACAGAAATGTGACGTATTAAATCGAATTAGTTTCTGGTCACTTGCAAAGTTGCAATTTTGAAGTCCCATAACTCGCAAGCCTAAACATTTTTCGGCCTGATCTTTGCGACTATACATTTTTCTAGGATTGCACAGGTTAGAAAGCATATAAATTCAAAAAATGTACCCAATATTTTACATAATGAAAATAAAAATTTTTTGAACTGTTTTATTTTTATTTTATAGCTTTAAATCAATATGGCGTGCGGCATGTTTGATCAAGTTAATCACTATTTAATTAAAATTGAAATTAAAATACATATTAATAATTTATTGTTTTACTTTTTTTTCAATCCAAAAATTTTTATTTAACTTGGTTTGATTTTTACAGTTTTTAAAACATTACATTTATATTTATCCAGAGCAATGTCTCTCAATGAAATAAATCTTGTAAATACGTCAATTCCGTGACGTGCGTCATCAAATTTTAATTTTGGATTACCCCCCATATATAATGATAACAAAGACGTAGTCCTACGTCAAAAAATTAGAATATGAGTAAAACTAAAAAAAATAAAATTATTGGTAATTATTGTAAAGATTTTAGTATATATAAGTTTTTTAAATAGATTATCAGTCCATCGATCATAGATCACAAGTTAACACGTAAAATTAAAAGAGTTCATAATTAATTTTTTAGTCAATTTTAAAAACGTTAGTAAAAGTGTTACTTGCCATTATAAAAATATTCAAGTGTAACTAAATTATTCAATATAAAACCAATAAAGTCAAAAATCAAGGTTAAAAATATTTTCTTTCGTACTCCTCAATACCGCTGTGCATAATTCATCTTTCTGGTTCGAGCATTGAGCAGTTGAAGCTGAACAACTCTACACAACATCAAGAGATTATCAACCGCAGTTGTAGCAGACCAACTATAAATTGAGGTAAGTTGTATACACAGAAACATCCTACTAATCCCACACGCAAAGACTTTACGACATTGTAGCACCGAACCTCCGTTCAGTCACGGAGGGGGAAACCAATACGTGTTAAGCATACGTTTTCCCAGTGACTACCTTGTCCTCTAAAGTATCCGAATAGAGTACTAACATTGTGCTATATTGCACTACTCACAGCTAGGCGTACTAGCAATGCCTTCTAGAATATACAAGCCATACTACTGCAAGCAAAACTTATTTTATTTTTATTTCATCGACATAAAACAGATGGCGATGAACGTTCGAAAAATGAAAGAGTAGAGAGAAATAGAGAATAAAATATTTGAAAATTTGAAATATAAAAAAATAATTCAGTATTATCTCATGCGTACGAAAGAAAGGTTGTACATATTTTTATTTCCGTCAATTTTCTGCAAAATTCAAAACTAATAAAATATTTTATAAAATAATCATTTATATATAAATAAATATTCATGTCGATTATAGAATCCGCGGGAGCGGATCAATCGCGGATCGAAAACTACATATAAAAAAAATTGGAAACAATAATTTATGTATATCATAGTTTCATTGAAATTCCTTAGGATATTTTTACAATTCATCAACAAAAATTTGTTTTTGAAACGCAATAAAATTATTGCGCTTGTACGGGGAATCAAAAAATCTAAATTGCATGTAAATGAATAAAGTTTTTCCAGGATACTTTGATTTACACCAATTGTTTTCTATTTTTTTTATATACAGTTTTGGATCCGCGATTGATCCGCACCCGCGGATTCTATAATCGACATAATTAACTGAAAATGGAAAACAAGTTAGAAAATATATCTAAACTATAATCCCATTAATAATTTCACATTATGAAAAAAACACACGACGTACATCCTCCCTTCCTTGCGCTTGGCTTAATACTAATTTATTTTCTGTAGCTATACTTTTCACATGGCCCTCTTCGTTTTCATGTTTTCTTTTCTTTCATTTTTCTAACATTACTGCCATCTACAGAAGAATAATGGAACTGTCGACATAAATTGAGTGACGTAGCCAGCAGTATGGCTTGTATATTCTAGAAGGCATTGGTACTAGTCAGGCCCCAACCTAACAGAGATAACCCCCACCAGCGGTAAGTTATCGACAACTAATTTTATAGATATTTAGAATCACTCAACCTAATACTGACACTACAGAGTTGGGCCCCACCCGAGGTAAGTCAACGACAACCAATATCTAAACTGTACAGCAGCAATCAACGTAACTTATATCGACAATCTTTACAGAAACGCTTTCGTTTATCAGATTCTTGAATCATTAGCTGTACAGAAAGAATTTTCGATCAATAATTAATAACCGGAGATAATCTATACATATAAAAAGAAGTGTACATTTTGATTGTTACTCCATAACTCGAGAACGGCTCAACCGATTGCCATAACATTTTTAGGGAAGGTGCAGGGAGGAGTGATGATGGTTAGTTGATTTTGAAATTCAAAATCGGTCCAGCCATTCTCGAGTTATGATTTTTTCCTGAAATGAACTCGCTCTTTGTAAAACAACAACAAATACACGTTAAATCGAAAAATTGCAAATATCTCGAAAACGGTGAGTCTGAGCGAAAAGATAAGGTCACTTCCCCCCCCCCCCCCCCCACACCCCATGCACACACTTTGCGATCGATTGGGTATGGTCTCAGCCTCCCTCTTGAAAAAACAAAATCAAGTACAACAATTACGAAATGCACGTCGTCATAGATCGGCAGATCCAAATCCATTAAATCCAGCATCGAGACGAACGACACGACTTTCACGTCGCGCTGTGCAAGAGATGGAATATGCTGCTTTCGCTTACAATAGCGAAAATGATTATAGTGAACATGCCAATATTAGTGGAATGACGGTGAGATGTCCACATTGTGATGCAGCCAAATTTCAAGGTGAAACGCCTGGCATGTGTTGTGCTAATGGCAAAGTGAGACTGCCAGCATTTGAATCTCCCCCCGATCCACTTCATTCATTCATTTTTGGAACGTCGCAAACGTCTAAGCATTTTTTGTCTCACATTCAAGTATACAATGCGGCATTTCAAAGAACTTCTTTTGGTGCGACCAAAATTGTAAGAGACAAATTCATGCCGACGTTTAAGGTGATGACTTCATGCGGAATATCATATGAAAAATGCGATCTGAGCAGCAATTTTTTTGATGTGTTCAAGAATTCTGACCCAGCATCTAATTACATTTCACAAAAATTACAGATTCAAGGTCAGATTTATCATCGAACTGGTTCCTTATTCCCATATCCTGATGATGATCATCAATTTTTGCAAATCTATTTTATCGGAGATGCAAATCGTGAATTGGATCGGCGTTGTACAATTGCAGCGCGTGCAAGGCGACAAATTGTTTCTGAACTTCAAACATTCTTACATCAGCACAATGAATTAATTCGATTGTTTAAAACCGCTCTCGATCGCATGCCATCTGATGATCACAGAATCGTTATCAGGGCTGACAAAACGCCCTTTGGAGAGCATGCGAGACGATTTATTGTAATTGTTGGAGACCAGTTTCAATCTCGCGATATTGTGCTACATCGAAGAAATGAAGAATTACGGCGTGCTTGAGAGCTTCACCGCAGCTATGATGCATTACAATATCCATTATTACACTGGAAAGGTGACGACGGCTATCATATCAATATACGAATGATAGATCCACGAACCGGTAAAATATATATATGAATTCAATTTATTTACTTCAAAACAAGAAGACATGATTTTAATTTTCTGATAATGTATTCATCATAGGTCGTGAGGTAGAAAAAAAAGTTAGTGGGATGAATTATTATTCGTATAGATTCGAGATTCGCCCACAAGAAGACAACTTTATTATGCGATGTGGCAAACTTTTCCACCAATATACGCTGTTGACATGTATGCGAAAATTGAAGCAGAACACCTTAATTACCTTCGATTCAATCAAGCCAAATTGCGATCGAAAGAATACATACACTTGCGAGATGCAATAGTGAATGATGGTAATGTTAATGATATCGGACGTTTAACAATATTACCCGATGGTACATATGTTGGCAGTCTGCGCCACATGCACGAATATACGCAAGATGCAATGTCATACGTTCGCAAATATGGTCGTCCCGCCCTATTCATAACATTCACATGCAATCCACAGTGGGCTGACATAAAAAACAATTTGTTTGATGGTCAGAATCCAACAGATCGACACGATATAACAGCACGTGTATTTCGACAGAAAGTAAAAGCACTGATGGATTTGATTATCAAATTGCGAATTTGTGGAGAGGTGCGTTGCTGAATGTATTCGATTGAATGAAAAAAGAGAGGGCTGCCTCATGCGCACATCTTGATATGGCTTGAAATTCCAGATGAAATCAGCGATCCAGAATTATTTGAAGTTGTCACGAAAAATATGATCCATGGCCCTTGCGGTCAAATAAATATGAATTCACCATGCATGATCGATGGAAAATGTACAAAACGGTATCCAAGAGCATTAACTTCGGATACAATTACAGGTGACGACGGATACCCGTTGTACCGGCGCCAGTCACCGGAGGATAATGGCCATACAACAACAATTAAAATACGCAATCAAGAAATTGAAGTTGATAATCGTTGGATTGTGCCTTATTCTCCACTATTGTCAAAAATATTTCAGGCTCACATAAATGTTGAGTACTGTAATTCTGTGAAGTCGATTAAATACATTTGCAAATATGTGAATAAAGGCAGTGATATGGCTGTTTTTGGAGTAGCTGGTGACAATAGCAATGATGAAATCGCCCAATATCAAATGGGGCGCTACATTAGCACTAATGAAGCTATTTGGAGAATTTATTCATTTCCAATTCATGAGCGATATTCTGCTGTTGTTCATTTGGCTGTTCATCTTGAAAATGGCCAGAGCAGCACAGCCGCCAGCAACAGCATTAACTGCATTCTTTCAATTGTGTGAAAGCGATGAATTTGCCAGAACGTTACTGTATTCAGATGTAACGCATTGTTTCATTTGGACTGCAAAGAAATGGCAACGACGTTAACAAGGAACACCTGTTGATGGCCAACCGGGTGTTTTTTATGCAGATACCATGGGAAGATTATACACAGTTCATCCAAACAATGCAGAATGCTATTATTTGCGGTTGTTGTTAGTAAATGTTGTTGGACCACGTTCATTTCAACATTTGCGAAAAGTAAATGGTCAATTATCTGTACGTGTGACGTATCGTGAAGCATGTGAGCAATTAGGTTTACTTGGAAATAATGCGCATTGGGGTTTAACAGGGCAATTAGTTTTGTCACCACCCAATCGCCCAACGCATGATTTATTTGATCGAGAATTGCAACGTGAACAACAGTATGATCCCAATGAATTGCAAACATTTGTGAATTTGAATGTTCCCAAATTAAATGACCATCAAAAACATGTCTATGATACCATCATGCAAGCTGTACAAAATGAAGTCGGTGGATTATATTTTTTGGATGCGCCTGGTGGTACGGGAAAAACAAGGACAAACGCTTCACATATGCGGATTAAATTTGGAGGAGCCGTGCTTTTCACATGGACAGCTATACGTGGCCTGCTCAAGAGTTGGAACTCCAAATTGTTTGTATGTGCTCGTTTCGAATGGGCAAACGAAAAATATTGTATATACAAATGTTTTGTGTTGACTTTAATAATTTTGAAATACAATGCATTCATTTCATTAAAAAAAATCTAGAATATTTCATTTCTTTTTTGGTTGGTTGCAACGAAGTGCATCGGGGTTCGCTATGTAATATAATTTTTATCAATTAACATTTTACTAATTTAATTACCAAATTTTAAACCAAACAAATTTTCAAATAAAGAACGTTACAATAAATTTATACGAATTTCATTTCACATAAAATATTTATTACATTTTTTAATAATATTCTTCCATCACTGTGCGGCATATAATACGAATCATCTACATTTATCTTTCCATTGTCATCATTTAACAGCAATTTGCATTCCAATAGCTCATTAACAATGTTGCCAAATCAATTTCCCGTTATAATGTTTACACTCTAATACAATGTACTTATAGTACAGATATACGAAAAATGAATTTTCAATAACTAAATGCTGTGACATCTATTTAAATCGAGAGACAATACAAAAGAAAAGGTTTACTTAGGGCCAGCAAGGCGGACCGGGCTCAGCTAGTATATTCATATAATTTCGATATAACGACAACTCATTTATCAAAATATAACATTCATGAATAATCAAACATAAAACACCAGCATTCAATTACGATATAGACAACATAGCTCATAAAATCCCAACATTAAATACCCATTTAGACATATTAGCCAAAACTTATTCAACATGATGGTTTAATGTATTTGTTGTACATTTTATTTTATTAAACCACTTTTCATATTTTGTCCGGAAATCGGAATATGTTAATAAAATAAATAATGGTCCATTCGAGGTATGTGCAAAATTTGGAGATAGTCTCTTGGAGATGGGGTTAATAAGACAAAATCATCACCTAGCGCATATTGAAATCAAATTGAACGGTGATGAATAGAGCAATAGGGTAATTATTTTACTTTTTAGTAAGTGTCATTAATAGATTCTATATAATCCGCTCCTACGTGTGGGTGCGGCACGCATGTTTGCTGATCCCGGCTCCCTTCATCCTCCGCAGTTTTCGAAATTTCTGTGAAGCATTTATTTTGTTTGCTATATTTTTACTGTGGTGTTCTTGTTGGGATATTTTGTTTTCGATAATAAGGTAGGGAGCCCATTTATCTTATAACTGAACCCGTTTATATTGCATTTTACAGAACAGGGTAGCTAAAATTTATTTTTCTTTTAGCTAAACATCATAAAATGTAGAGTATTTTTTTCCAGAAAGATTGTTGAAATTTCTCTTTGAATTGAAAAATATGTCACGATAGCAATATTTTTTGGGGCTGAGAGCAAAAGTGTCACGATAGTACTATTTAGTGTTACCATAGCATTTTTCCGGGGATCAAAACTGGGCTAACTTCACATACATGCGATTAATTTCATGCTGGTTATTTTAATAGAACCGTTTTTGTACCGTTGCTCCAGTTTTTCGATTTGCAACTCTAGTGACGCAATTTGATTTGATAAACAGATATTTTCGTTTTATTTATTCTATAATCTTCATATAACGATCAATGTCATCAAATCTTTTGTTGATGTGATTAAAATTACTTAATTGATGAATAAATTTAAATGTCTCTGAAGCGTCACTAAAGCCCACTTCATTCAATTTACCTATATCATAATTAGCTGCAACGGTGGTTTGTACATTTCTAGTAGTTTTTTGATTTCTACATAATCGTTGCATGCAGACAGTTTTAAATTTATGTTTCAATTCGATCACACTATATTATTATTATTATTGAAGTTTTTGTTATTTTAAGACACTTTACAAAACATCATAATAACTGATTTTGTATAAACATGTTTCTTCAAATCAAATAACATTTCAGCACATAAATTAGTTTTTACTTGCTAATTTATTTTGAATTTTAATGAAATTAAAGCAAACTAAACTTAAGCAAT
Organism: Tipula helvola; assembly: GCA_963556165.1. NCBI lineage: Eukaryota > Metazoa > Arthropoda > Insecta > Diptera > Tipulidae > Tipula > Tipula helvola. Next base: position 134,885,869 of record OY744482.1, on the reverse strand, counting down.
AAACCTCTTTAATCGACTGTCCTCTTCAACAATTTGATCAAGAGTCGAAACAATAATAGCAAATGAACAATAAACTTTACGCCAATTAAATTAGTTATCAAGAAACACGATATTCGTCTGGGCGGTTTTCAATTATTCTGGCTAGTAAAAATCTTTGCTATATCGTACTTACCTATATAAATTAATGCGATAATGTATTTTGTGTAACAAACAAACAAATTTAAATTACCAATTTAAATACTTACCGTGGCTCCCTATATACATATGTAGTACATACAAAAACGTAAGCAAGAACGAAATCACTTTATTATTATTGTTTATTTGTTTATAAATTAAAATTGATTACCTCTAAACATTTCTTGGCTTGTTTATGTAAATGGTAAAATTAAATTCCGCCTGTATATCACATTGTATTGAGTAGTGATAGGCAGATAAAGGTAACTAGGAAGAGGTTGTTAAAAATCAGAAAACCATAAATTAGTAAAGGAAAATGGAAAAAGCAAAAGAAAAACCAAAAAGATTTTTTGTTATTCTCACTCGCACTGTAACTAGTATGTACTCGTATGTAGTTAATAAGAATATTTTTTTTTGCTTTCTTCATGAATAAATTACATAAATTTTTTTCTATTATCATTCTGTTATTCAAGTTGTTGTTGGTGTTGTTCTTATTAGCAAGAATATAATAAATTGATTACCATAAATCTTAAGGCATCTGTTCTATATTTTTGTTATCAAAAAAGCAAAAAAAAAATCATTTTAATTATTCATTTGAAATAATTTGATTGATTTTAATACGTTCCGAAGGACACCCACTTCAATGTTGTGAGAAAAATAATATTAATTTCCCGAAATTGCCTCTTGTGCTTTATTTACTTCCAAATAATAATCCAGGATGTTATTATTGATTGTGAATAATTTATATACAGAAAAATAAGAAACACATTGTTAATTATGTTACTGTTCACTGAATTATTAATTTTAATTCATAATGATTTCTTCAAATTGCTTTACAGATAGAAAAATTGAAGAACTTTCGCACACAGATGTTACTGATACATATTATGTAGAATTTCAAATTTTACAATACTAAGGACTGTATCGAAAAGAAAGTAGCCACAAAAAAATTAAGTTTTCTTGCTCTAATTCTATTGTAACGGAAAAGTGCCGTTAGATAGAGTAGCTTTTTTGTAGGTAAATATTGCGTTTGATTTTTATAATTTGTTACCCAGTTGTAATAATGCCACGAATTGAAGAAGAAGTGCGTAAACGAACTTTGCACAAATTTTGTGCATTGAAAACGGTGTTTCGTTTAGAAATTTAGCAAAGCGCGAAAATATAAGTAAAAATGCAGTGAAAAAAATAATTAATAAGTCTGGGGAACATGGTACCGTAAAGGATTTCCGAAAAAACGGTCGAAAACAAGGTCCCAGCAATCCCAAATTAGAGCCAAAATTGTGAGTGAAATTCGCAAAAACAAATCAATGTCTGTCAGAGATTTATGTGGGTGGTACTAGCATAGGAATGATACAGCGGGTAAAATAAGGCGTGATTTGAAGACATATAAAATAAAAATAGTTCCGAAACGAAGTGAAAACAAAAAATTGTATGTTAAAACCGTGCAACTGCCCATTATAAATTTGGAGCTGTTGAAAATCCACTGCATCACTTTTGTGGAAAAACAGTAAACTAAATTCACAAGAACTTTGACCAATTGAAAGAGATTGGGCCATTTCGAAGCGTTACTTGAAAAATAATGGTAAACTAGCAGAAAATTTAACAAAGTTCAAAAAGTTAGTCCAAAGCAACCAGACAAATTAATAAAACTACTGTGCAGAATTTAGTAAAGGCATCAAATTAAAAATTCGCTATGTATTTAGAAAATAATTTCTCAAAAGTTTTAAACATAAAATCTTCTAATTAGAAGTCTGCTTTATGATAAATCATCATTTTATAATACTTAAAATTGTTTTTTTGTGTTTAAAATTGCTTTTTTTTGTGGCTACTTTCTTTTCGATACAGTCCTGAAAACCAAAAGTTATTGATGTCATTTTATTTTGAAATGTGGGCAGCATCTACTTGATCTTGAAATCATCAAATGGGTGGCACGTGCAAATAGCAAGCACTCATTGTATAGAACTTTAAGCAAAGCCCGCTGACAAAACTTGTCAAAATACTCACTGTTAATGTCAAATTATGAAATGGCCGATCCCTGGGCATCAAATAAAAAAACATTGTTTTGTACAAGACTCTCCCGCTGAAATATATTCAATAGAGAAAAAGCTACGTAATAGGTACTTATAAAAATTATAGTTGTATAGTATTATAAAAGCTAAGAAAATTTATAAAATATTCAAAGTCTCGAATTCTATAGAAAGCAGCTTTTGTTGAATACACAGAACATTATTGATAAACTTTGAGAAACGTTCAACAAGGCACAAGATAAAGTAGTAGAACTGGAATAAAATGAGGAGCTAAATCCAGATTTCGAGGAGAACTATAACACAGCCAGTTGAAATTTTAATCACGCATTAAGGTTATTATTATTATTACTGTAAGACCATTTTGACGTTCCAGCCACCTCGCATTGCGACCAGACAAAAGATCTTTTGTGCATGGACCCTACTCAATTAGCCTTAAATATATGATGCATATTATCTGGGTTCATTACTCTTCCTCCTAGATGTTATTATTATTATTATTACTTGAGCACTGCGAGTTGCTGGGAATAAAAAGTCGCCTATATGTCACCCAGCTTTACTACAGGAAGGCTAAATAAAACTGGATGGTGCCTGGTAACCAGAGTCTGCATATATGGACTGATTAACCTATCAGCCATTCATCCATCGGCATATGCTGCCACCTTAGATTATGGATTTTTTGTCAAGGTTTCCTCCTTTAGCGCCGTGGTTTAGCCTGTCACAAAAGGTCACATTCTGCCTAATGATTACAGTTACCGGTGGTTGCCGCGAGGAGGCAGTACGTACACGTGCGCCTACTGCAAGGTTACGGAGCTGGTAGATAATCTACAAACTTTGGTCCCCCTATGTAATAGACGCCGAACCACCCTCCTAGATGTTGCAGTCTTTGGGGGAAAATGGCTGAGCAATGACACAGAACATGTTTAGCTGATTTCGCTTCCAGGTCACAGAAGCGGAATCCGTCTCTCGTACTGAGGTCCATTTTCTTAAGGTAATACCTTAAGGGGATGTCACCTGTGCGGGGAATCCAGTAAACAGCCTCATCTCAGGTTTCCTAAGTACAAGACAGTCCTTAACTTTGACTGACGAAGGTGAAATAAATTTCTTCGCTTGTCGCAAACCTGGAATTCTGCGCCAGTAGGAGCACATTTGCACATCCTCCCAGCGTTTTACCGCTGCCCTAGGGTGCCCCTCAGTGAGGGGCTCTTGTCCAATGAATTGAGAGGCAAAAGCCTCACGGAGGCATCAGCTGCCTCATTTCCCATGATTCCAGTAATACGAAACATCCAAATAAGTGTTAACTTATTTGAGCTTAAATAAAAGCTTTAATAATAAAGTTTGCGCTGTCCACTATTCAGTTTTAGGCCACCACACAACCGATGCGTAACTTACCATAGGCCTAATGATTGTTAGAAATGACCAGTAGATCATTTATGGTTTTAGTCCCCAAGTACGTCCATAGGGTCTCTAACAGTCCCAAAAAGCCTTGGTGGTTAACTTTCAGTAAATGTTATTTCCAGTTTATATTTTGGAGAAAAATGAAGGAACATTAGTACCGTTTAACGAGGGAGCTATAAGCGAGAACTTTTTCCTGCTTGTAAAAGTTGTAAAAGAGATAATGACAGATTTGTTTGGATTGACACTGAATCTTTTCTGGTCACACCACTGCCATATTAAATCACGTGCATTTTGCATGAGATCAGAGATGGCATCAAACTTGCCTCTAATTAAGAAAGCCAAATCATCCGCATAGAACTGGACGTCAAATCCATTGCTAATCAGAAGGAGCAGTAGTCTGTCAATAACCAATGACCATAAAAGGAGAGACAGTACGCCTCTTCGGGTACAGCGCTTTATGGCCCTGATGGTTATTGCGATGTTCCAATGGATTACTTACAAAGATCTCACTTCTTATTTGATGTTCCAAAATTTCTTCCACCGTTTTCAATAAAAACGATGTGAGGTTAATTGGCCGATAAGCCTTGGGCTGGGGGGCCGGACGACCACCGGACATGGAAGGTTTGAAAGAGCCAATAGCCCGTCTCACCTTGCTGGGTGTGAACAATTTCCCAGAGGGATTCCAGATCCTACTGTGAGGTGCACAGGCTACCTCACTTGACGGGTCATGCGAGTCCTCTTGGGCTTATATTATATTACTATTGAATCTGGAAAGTGGGTATCTAATAGTACCTCTAATGTTTCTTTTCGGTTTTCAATAAACCTCCCATTTTGCTTCTGAAGAAGTCATAAACCATTTGAGTGATCCCTGGAATGGAGTTTCTGGAGACGAGCTGCAGAGAACAACTCATTGATTCCCTCCCAGAAGTTTCTCCAGGTAGCTCCAGGACTGGGAATACAATTAATTTGCAAACCGATTTTCTCGGTTCCGTTATCATAAATCAATTTACCCACTTGATTTGGTATACCTCTAATTTGGTTACCTATCACACATTGCTCCTGGATTAGAGCCATGCCAATATTTTGGCAGGTAAACCTGTGACAAAAGACGTCCGAAGGCGCCTTTGCATGTTGCAGGTTTATCTGCGGGCAGGCAATATGTGCCTTCACTTATCTGAATATTTTTTGTTTCAGGAGGCCCAGATCAGGCTCCTTTAACGCATCTCTGTCACCCCTTGCGGGGCCTTCCATTGTACAACAATTAATGCCTTCGGCTTTTTTACCTCGCCTTTGCCTCACCTGTCACTTGGAGAGGACCGCCACCCCAGTGATCTTGGCCACAGGTGCCGCCACTGTAACCTCCGCAGCCTTGCCACTAGGGTCCGCCCACAGAAGTCGGTTTGGCTCCACCCTGGCCACCCTTGGGATATAGTTGGACAGGCCCAAATTTAAAGTTGACCATAAAGCCAACTCGCTTGAGCTTTTCAGCTGAAGAGTTTTGCGCTTGTTAAAACCAAGAAGCTTATCCGCATTTAATTCAGTACTGTTATGGAATGTACCAAACACAATCTAGGCTCGAGGCAGGTTTGCCACCTCAGCGATGAACAGCTGTGCACACTTCTACGGCTTAATATTTCCAAGGCCTCCCTGAGCCAAATCGCAGGTCAATATCAGCCATCCAGGCCGAAGCTGACTGCCCAGGGGCTTAGGTTTAAGCTTCTTGCTGCACCAGCACCTTGTCTAAGATGCCCTCCTGGACAGCCAAAAGCTGCTCTCCAGTGAGGACAACCTTAGAAATACCAGATGGCAGTATTCCAATTATCTCCGACTCTGCAGCCTGCCTGAAGGTACTTACAGACTGGACTGCGAAATTCGAGACCACCGGGACCGATTCCGAGTGTAGACTCTTCTAGACGGTGGGCCTCAGTGGAAGGACCAGTGTCCCTTTGTGGCCACATCGCCAGAAGCTTCACTATGAGTATACTCACTTCCGGACGTTTTGCCTTGAGCAAAAAACCTCTTGTGTCGCTTTTTCGCGGCTCTATACATTTTTACGCGAGAAGATTCCCCTACTTACGGGGGCCGATACCTCATCTCCTGAGGCGTCCATGCCGGAGCTAAGAAGCACAGTACAGAGCTCCCCATCCGATGACTCACCCATCGAGAGTTTCACAGCGGAAATAAGGCTGAACTTCTATAAATCCACCACGGAACTTTCGCTGGTGTGTGATGCTTTAGGAGCGCTGAACTTCAAACGGTGACCTATGGCGCAGCAAGTGAAACTTATCTAGCCACCCGTGTGCTAAGTAAAGCCACAGAAATACATAAAACAAATCCCAAGAAGCAGTAAAACACATAAGAAACAATATTCAGCAGGAGCAGACTCAGCTGAAGACGTCATTAAACTGAAGCATGAGATAGATTTCATATAGTCCAGTTCTGGTTTCCGATGCAGAAAATGGTTGTCTAATAATGAAAGGTTTCTGAACGGCGATATAACTGGCTCAGCCAGCAACCAAACAAACGTCTTAGAGGTCGAACAGTCGAATTCGGTCAAAGTGCCACGTCTGGAATACAAAGACAGACTACTTTCAATTCAATGTAAAATTAAATCCGAAACCAACAGGGATGGAAATTCTGTCAAAAGCAAGACGACATTTTAATCCTTTGGGATGGTCCTCAATGACAGTCAGAGTAAAAATATTCTTTCAAAAGTGTTGGCTTTAAAATTAAGGATGGGATGACCAAACAACAGATGACCCAAAAGCAGAATGGCTAAAGCAGAATATAGCATATTTCTCTGGTAGATACATAAGCACAACTGCAAGCAATGCCATATCCCTACATGGCTTTTCAGATGCATCCAAATAAGCAGTTATATTTGTATATCCAGACCAAATGAAAAATCGCACTTGAAGCTTTTAACATCGAAAACAAGAAAGACCTCATGAAACAAATAACGATTCTACATTTGTCGCCATTAAGCAAGCTTTGAATACCAATATTAAAGAGATCACCGCGTGGACTGATTCCACTATAGATAGAGATTGGCTTTCTACACATCTAAAAAATGGAATACCTTCGTCGGCAGTAATCGGGCTAGATATAAGCAGATCTCACTGGAGACATGTGAGTTTAGGGAATAACTCGACTAAGTTTGCATCCAGCGGTCCCCCATTTTTCGACCCAGAAAAATAACAAAATATTAGCTTGTCGTGGATTGGTCTTGGTCCAACCTGGCTAGCAAACTTAGAAAGTTGACCAGAAAATATAAACCATCGATCAACCCAAATTCAGAAAATCAGAACCGAATCTTGGTGTATGTACTGCTACTTATAAATATGAGTTTAAAGCGATACCAGAAAAATATGTTTCCGCCCAATCTTCTCACCTCAGAATTCCAAAAATATAATTCCTCATTTTCTCTCATTTACAAAAAAACACTTTACAATCGAAATTCAGTCTATTATATCCAATACACAATTACCACTCTCGAGTAATCTAAAATACCTAAATCAAATTACTGACGACTACGGAATACTACGAGTTGGAGGAAAAATACGAAATGCATTCATAACGCATCAAAGAACAAACTATGATAGTTGAACTAATCGTAAGAGAACATCACCAAAAATATCTACAGGCTGGTCCAACAATTATGATGGCCACCCTTCGACATAAATATTGGATTATTGATTGTACAACTTTAATTATAAAGGGCATCCACAGCTGCGGGAAATACACAAAGTACAAAGCAAAGGAATCTAATCTAGTCATTGAAGATCTTCTGGGTCTACGAATAGAGCTAATTAAACCGATTCTTAAAGTTTGTGTGAGTTAAGCTGGTCCGATTCAAATGTATTCAGTGACGACAATACATAGTGATAATGGAACAAACTTTATTGGGGCTAGAAATTACTTATATGAATTTTTCAAATTTTTAAAACACAACCAAATATTTTTTCTAAATTTTTATTGACATATCAAATAAAATCCCAATTTACTCCAACTAGAGCACCACATTTTGGCGGACTGTGTGAAGCTGCAATTAAAAATACGAAGTACCACCTAAGAAGAGTAACTGACGGCCATATACCCACAATAGAAAAGATGACAACACTGTTAACTGAGATTGAAACCATGCTGAATTCAATACTGAGCTATTTGACACCACCTAACTTTTTGGCCGACAACTCAACTGAAGAGTGATATTAAATATAATCTATCCAAATCGAGCAAACCACCCGTCTTCAACAGTCATAAATTATATTTAATTTAATTACAGATTAATGTTCCTGCCACCATCACCAGCCACGATAACCAACATTGGCATGATCAATTTTTAGTTTTTATATCCCACTTATAAGTGTTAGACAAATTGAAATGTTTTTCTTTTTGAAAAGGTGAAGAAAACAAGAAGAAAAATATTTACTTCGATTTTTTCTCACCTAACTAAGTTTGACATTCCCCAAGTAGCATAGGAAAGTTAAATCAATTTTATATAAATGTAATTTTCTCGTCGATTTTTTTACGTCGACTTTACTTACATTAATTCGAAATAAAATAAAAACTTCATTCATAATACAAAGTACCTACCTGCATGTATACATACGATACTCGGATGTACAAAAAAATAATCGCGGAAATAAGAAACAAAAACAAAATTCAATTTGAAGCGAACACAAAGCAGAAACAAGCAAAAACCAAAAATAAAAAGACCGACTCTCGGTATATACAGACAGAATATTAATTTATGTACGCTTCCATGGTGGATACGTATTAAATTCAAGACAGTCAGCTATTAATAATGTTCCGAATTGTATGTATTGATTTGTAATTGAACATGTTCTCTGATTTCCCATATAACCAATTATATTGTGTATTTGTGTTGTTGGGGAAACGGAATATTTTGATTTATTTCCTTCCGCGCACATACCATTCAGCAAAAAAAAAAAACAGCAGCACATATTTTATACAGCCAAGATGTAGGGTATACATTTCTGCGAGATTTCGAATTGCTAACAGCTGAAAATATGCGAAGTGAAATGATATTAATGGTTATAAATAGCAAACATACGTATAAAGCATAACTCAGTGGCTGTTTGTTTACCTCTCTATTTGAATATATAGATACGAGTATATAACGCTACATCCTCACATATTTTATGCTACTCATCTAACGGATTTACAAGAATTAATCCTCATTATAGATCGTTCTGGTTATGTGAATGATATATAAAAATAAAATGGAAACTCTTCAAAAACCATTTAATTTTTCAATATAATTTTACTAATTGAGGATTCGTGTAATAAACAGTAAACAGACTTCGCCACTAGTATTTTTATGTTATTTGCATAGATTGCGATGAATTTTAAAATATTTCAAGCACACCACAAAAAAAAAATCGTTCGCAGCTTTTTTATTATTTTTTTTTTATTTAACTTTTACCAATTTCTCTAAATTTGAAATAACGCGAATCTACTTTGCTGTTTGTTACGCTATAAGGGTATACTAAAATTTTACATTATTTTGTAATAGACTAAATTGATTTGGAATTTTATTATATTGAATTGGGAAACGATTCTCGTAGTAAATAAAAATTTATTGTTTTTTAGAGAATTATCGTAACCGGGCGGGGCGATTCGACTAGCATAATTCCTCTTGATACAAACTGGACACATTTCGGCTGGGACAATTCCACTTAGTATAACTCGACTAGCGAACAATTTTATTTGGACAGTTTAAATTATAAAAGTTAAGATAATTTAACCTTTTATGATCCAACATGCGTTTAGAATGGTAACTTTAGCGCATTTAGGATGGCTCAGATAATTTACTTTTTTTCATTTACAAACATTTGTTTAGCGGCATTTAAATCGGTATCTTGGATGCATAATTAAATACGACACGTTTGCTTCTGAAATTATAATTGTAATATCTCTAGTGCGTGTTCCTTTATTATTTCCAGATACATATTACGAAATATTAACTAAGAACTATTTATTTGTTAATAGAAAATGGAGAAATTATTAATTATTTCTGTGGTTTACTTCATCCAGATTGTGTTCAATGTAACTCACGATTTGAAGGCGAGCAGTAGAATTTTTATGAAGAACACAAAACGATCAATATTGTCGAATGATTTAATAATGCAATCATCTGATGTTGTCGTTCAAATTTGTTGTCAAACCATGTGGTAATAACTGCTACAAGTGTGGGAAAGTTAGTACCCTGTGAGAAAAAATACAAAGATATTTCATTTGATTTTGTTTACTAAAAAACAAACTTTTTTCAACATATTTTCATAATTGTGAGATAAATTTTGTTGTTTTTTGATGTAAATGCTTTACAAAATTAATATTTTATTGAGATTCCTTATCAAGTATCTTAGCGTCATCTATAGATAACGAGTGATTAATTCATTTTGGAAAGCATTTACATCCAAAAACAATAAAATTTATCTCATAATTTATTAAATATCCAGGAAGTTTTCAAATATTTGTTTAATTATTACGATAATATTTTGTAGATTTTCTAAATTTTTTTTTTTTTCACTCAAATTATATAACTTAAATTTTTTTCGGTTAAACTGAGTATTTTGTATATTTCAATTTAAACTCTAGTTTCTTTAGGAAAACATTCGTTATAAAATTTTTTTCTTTCAAATTGTAGTAGAAATTGTACCCTTGAGAATGACGGAATGTACCGTCGAAACGTCTTGCTTTTATTGAATAATTAATAAAAAAAATAAAAAAAAAACCAAAGAAAATTATTTTATTATAACATAAAGCTTAAAGGAACAATTTAAAAAAAATAAACAAAAAAAATAATTTTTAGTAATAAAAAAATAAAACAAAATCGAATCCAAAAATTAAATTTAATCCTTACAAATTATTTAATATTTGATCTGTGCCTGCAAGGTTTCCGAATCAATTTTAAAAATAAAACTGCATTTTCCAGAATATTTTAAAACTAGCTAATTTTAATTTTTTAATTTTTATTTAATTTATTTATGAAAATTTGTTGTCAGCTTATTATTTTTGTCGCTCAAAATGTTTATTTCGATGCCAGAAAATATTTTTTTGTGTTCCATTCCAATAGTGCCAAAAAATTATAAATGTTGCCAAATTTTTATATTTTGTTTCAAAAAATTAATTTTACGATGGCCAGAAATTTTTGTTTGTTGCTCATTAATGCCGTTTTATAAATTTTTTGTATCTCAAATATTAATTTTTTGTGTGCCAGTTTATTGCCAGCCAAGCTTAAAAAAGTGAATTAAATAAAATTAAACATTAAAATTAAAAATAATCAGACAAAGCGTATCGACATCAAAAAATAAAAACCTTCCTTGAGTTTTCTCTGTGGTAGTTTCATTTTTGGGAGTCGATTCACTATGTGTTAACTCTCGGGTTAAAGTACAGGGGGGATTTTGATATTTCTACTTTTTTTTGGTAGATATATTATAAATGATTGACAAGTCTGATTAACAAGTCGAAAAATGTTGTAATGCCATGATTGTTAATATATTTTGTCTATAAAAAGCCGAAAGAATCTATTGAATCAAAAATAAAACCAAACAAAAATAAACTACAATTAAAAATAAAATGAAATATAATTAAAATAAAATAAAAAAAAAAATTTAGAAAAAATAAAATATAATAAAATCAAAATTAAAATAAAATAAAAAATTAAATTTAATTGAACATATAATATCAATAAAGGAAACATGACTTTGATTTTGATAATTCAACGATACTAGAAAACGAGAAAAAGAAGAACAAAAGACTTTGCAAAGAAGCGTGTCATATATGGAGATCAAAAAATCCCGTAAACTATAAAGTGGACAGTAACAGGCTACAAGCCAATTACACAAATATTATAAAAAACTACGCATCATAAGTTCTTTTAGAAATTCCGTAATAAAAATTGTCCCATTCATTTAGTTTTTTCTAGGCAAACTGTTTTTTGTTGTTTACAAATTTATGAACAGCTGATTTTTTCAAATTTAATATATATTTTTACACATAAATAAAGTAGTCCATAGACATAAAAACAATAGAAACAGATTTTATCGGTTTTCACCAAAAAAGTTTTTGAATTCCGTCATCAATTGAACAGAAATGTTTACACAATTAATGTATGTATAAATATTTTTTAATTAATTTTTGTTGTATTGTTATATTTAATATGTTTTCTAAAAAAGGTTTTAGTGTAAAAAATAAAGAAAAGGCCCATAGATGATGATCTAAGTGCAAAAAACAGATCGAAAATTTGGCCGAAAAATTAAAAAAGGTTCTGGGATTTTGATCAAAAATGAATAAAGGTGGTCTATAAAAAGTTATCGTAAAATATAGAAAATATACAAAACAAGACCATAATTACCAAAAATAAAAAATTACAAAAAAAAATTAAATAAAATATCAAATAAAATAAAATATATTAAAAAATTAAATAAAATAAAAAATGAAATCAAGTAAAATAAAATAAAATTATAAATAAAATAAAATAAATTGAAAACAAAATAAAATAAGAAATAAAATAAAGTAATACAAAATAATAAATAGAATTCACAAAACAAAAAATAAAATAAAATGAAATAAAAAAAAATAAAATAAAAAAGAGCATCTAAAGAACTTAAAAATAAACTAACAAACAAAAAAAAGGATTAAGAAAATAAAACACAGTATAAAAAAAAAATAAAGTAACATAAAATAAAATAAACAATTAAAATAAAATATTAATTAAAATAAAAAAAAAAACAAAAAATAAACAAAAAAAACTAAAAAAAAAAAAAATTATATATTGTCAAATAAAATATAAAATACAAAACAAATAAAATATAAAATCAAATAAAATAAAATTAAAACTAAAAAAATAAATTAAAAATAAAAATTAACCAAAAACAAAATAAAAGAAAATATAATTTGAAACTAAAAAAAGATTTAAAAATAAAGTATAATTTTAAAAATATTTAAAATAAAATAACAAGTTAAATAAAATGAAAAATAAAATAAAATAAAAAATAAAATAAAATAAAAATAAAATAAAATAATAAATTAAATAAAATAAAAAATAAAATAAAATATGAATTAAAAATAAAAAAAGATTTAAAAATAAATTGAAATTAAAATAAAAAAAAAAATAAAAAATAAATCAAAATAAAATAAAATTCAAATTAAAATAAAACAAAATATTTAATAAAATTAAAAATAAACTAACAAACAAAAAAAAATTAAGTAAATTATATACAAAATAAAAAAAAAATAAAGTAATATAAAATAAAATAAAATAAAAAATTAAAATGAAAAATTAAATAAAAAATAAAATTAATTTAAATATTTAAAATTAAAAATAAAATTAAATAAAACAGAGTAAAACACAAAATAAAATAAAATAATAAAAAAAATAAAATAAGAAATTAAATTAAATTAAATTAAAATTAAAAAAATTAATTAAAAATAAAAAATTTAATTAAAAAAAAATATAGAATAAAAAAAAAATTAAAATTAAAATAGAAATATAGAAATAAAATTAAAAATAAAATAATATAAAATATAAAATGAAATAAAATTAAAATAAAATTAAAATTAAAATAAAATAAAAAATAAATTAAAATAAAATAAAATTCAAATTAAAATAAAATAAAATATTTAATAAAATTAAAAATAAACTAACAAACAAAAAAAAAATTAAGTAAATTAAATACAAAATAAAAAAAAATAAAGTAATATAAAATAAAATAAAAATTAAAATAAAAAATTAAAATAAAAAATTAAAATGAACAATTAAATAAAAAATAAAATTAGTTTAAATATTTAAAATTAAAAATAAAATAAAATAAAACAGAGTAAAACACAAAATAAAATGAAATAATAATAAAAATAAAATAAAAAATTAAATTAAAATTAAAAAATTAAATAAAAAATAAAAAATTGAATTAAAAAAAAAAATATAGAATAAAAAAAAATAAAATGTAGGTAATATAAATTAAAAATAAAAAAGATATAAAAATTAAATATAATTAAAATAAAAAATAAAATAGAAATATAGAAATAAAGTTAAAAATAAAATAATATGAAAAATAAAATGAAATAAAATTAAAATAAAATGATAATTAAAATAAAATAAAAAATTAAATTAAAAATATAATAAAATAAAATAAATTATAATAGCAATTAAAAATAAAATAAATAATTTAGAAAATAATAAAATAGAATAAAATAAAAATTAAAATAAAATAAAAAATTAAATTAATAATATAAAATTATAACTATATAAAATATAAAATAAAATAAAATATATTAAATTTTAAATAAAATAAAAAATAAAATCAAGTAAAATAAAATCAAAATAAAAAAAAATAATAAACAAACAAAAATTTAATAAAACATAAAACAAATAAATTAAAATAAGAAATAAAATAAAAAATAAAATAAAATAACATAAAATAATTAATAAAATTAAACAAAACAAAAGATAATATTTAATAAAATTAAAAATAAAGTAACAAAATAAAATAAATATTAAAATAAAAAGTTAAAATGAAAAATTAAATAAAAATAAAATATAATATAAATTAAAAATTAAAAAAGATTTAATAATAAAATATAATTAAAATAAAAAACAAAATAAAATATAGAAATATAATAAAATAAAATAAAAAATAAAGTAAAATAAAATAAAACTAAAATAAAATAAAAATTAAAATAAAATAAAATAAAAAATTAAATAAAATAAAAAATAAATTTAAAAATAAAATAAAATATAATAACAATTAAAAACAAAATGAATATTAAAATAAAATAAAATTTGTAAATTAAAAAATAAAATAAAAAATAAAGTAACATAAAATAAAATAAAAAATTTAGAAAATAATAAAATAAAAATTTAAATAAAATAAAAAAATTAAATTAGCTTAAAAATATAATATAAAATTATAATTAAATAAAATATAAAACATATTAAAAAATTAAATAAAATAAAAAATAAAATGAAGTAAAATAAATAAAATTAACCCTCCGTTAGGCACATGTTGGGATAGTCATACTCGTACCTCATGAGTCTGTCCAGACTCATATACATTTTTATGTATTTGTATGTAAATATTGGGTTTTTGATAGTGCATGAAAGGTATTTATATACAATTCATTTATATATTTTGTATTTTTTTTTTGTTCTCAGTGGTTTTGGCATGTGTTAAACTACTTGCGCAGGGAAACATGTTGCGAGAATATTCGTGGAATGTCAAAAAAAAAAAAATTTTTTTTTTTACTTTTTATGTTATATTTATTCGTTTTATTGGTTATTCAAGTAATTATTACATGAAATACGGTACGAATATTTCTAATCAGTCTTTGAAATACAATGGAAACAAACATAGTCAACTTTTGAGTGCTGTTGGCATACGGCGATTGAGCATATTGTGCAAAAGAAACGAGTTTTGCGGCGGATTTTTTCTCTTCCCTGTGAACAAATTTTGCAATACTTCTTCTTTTCGAATGTATCAGCACCGCTAACGCTAGTCACTACTTCTGGTGTAATCTAAATAAACGAATGAAACGAAAACGAGACAAGTGAAAACGAACTGCAAATATAATTTCAATTGATTTTGAATACGTACATTTATTGGCCTTCCGAAAAACGATTCAATGGCCGAACGTGTGCTGAATTGTTTGGTGATGTGAACGTTTTTCATTCGCTCTTCAATGTTTGGGAGAACTAATGTGTTACATAAAGTGGCTAGAAAATTTCGTCTAGCGTCAGATCTTTTGTTGGCATCGACTTCTTTACAAATGCAAAATGCAGCCAATGCTGCAATATCCAACATGTTACAGAAAAAAGCAAAGGTCCACCTTTTTGTTGACCTCTTTGATGTGAAATGTGTGACCATTTGATCCATGCAATCGACGCCTGCTTTATTTGCATTATAAAACAAAATTGCTTCGGGTTTCATTGCTTGGCCTTGACATAATTTTGTGTAGTGCACGGTGGAAAGTAAGTTCACACACTTATTCTTTTTTGGTACGTAGCTGCAAATTGAAACCAAATCGTCGTGAAATCCAAAATAAGATGAAAGAATTTGACGACGAGGATGCTTTCTCATTTCATCAGGGATACATCTTTTATTGGATCGTATGGTGCCAACGAATGCGAGACCAAGTTTGGCCAGTCGCTTAACTCCTTCCAAAGTTGTGAAGAAATTGTCAGTAATAATTGTACGGCCGGTGTTAGTGTACGGTTTCGCGAGTTGTAACATAATATTTTCGCCTTGATTCACTTCGCGTTTTGCTCCTTCCTCTCGACCTGTGTATAACTTTCCTTGCAAAGGATATTTTGTTTTTGAATCACAAGCCCAAAAAATTTTTATACCGTATTTTGCTGGTTTAGATGGTATATATTGAGTGAATCTAGTTTTGCCACGATACGGAAACAGCTGCTCATCAATTGTAATGTTCGCATGCGGGCTGTAGTTCATGGCAAGATTTTGATTCAAATAATTCCATATATCCCGAATTGGTGCGGCTTTATCGGTTAGCAAACGAGATGGACGTGTTCGTCCATCATCAAACCGAATAAATCGTGTCAATGCAAGAAATCGTTTATGAGACATAGCTGCTCTGAATATGGGCAGGCCATCTGTTTGCCACAAAACACTAGACTTTTGCATGTTATTGTGTGAAGCACCAGCAGCCAAAAGTATTGCAATAAATGCATCTAATTCGCTTTCGGTTACATCCTTCCAAACTTTTTGTTTTTTGTCGGGATTAGCCATATTCCATTTTTTAACTGAATCTTTTCCATAACGATTTGTTTCGGTGATGATAATGAACACAATGTTTGGAGTAAAAAATTTCTTGAATACCTCAATTGGAATAGAATTTTGTTCCTTGGGTCCAGCTCGAAAACGCATAACATTGTGTTGACGCATTCGAACAGCAGCATTTGGTTCTATTTTTTCCCATTTTGTACCATCTTTACCATAGAAATAATCTTCCGTAGCACTTTGTTGTAGAGTTTCAGATTGTATTTCCTCGTCGTTATCATCACTGTCACATATTTCATTTGGTTCGATGTCTATTTCATTCTCAATATCAGATGCATCGTCTTCGTTTGGCACATAATCTACATCATTATCGTCGTTTTCGTCAGCAAATGGATCGATTTCTTCGCCCTCTTCAGCAACTCTTTCACTTTCTATATCATTGGCTAAAGCCGTTGCTAATCGTTCATAATATGTGTCTAAATTACCACCTACGCGTGGTCGCGTATTATAAATAAATTCCACTTCATCACTCAATTTCACTAATTCACTCATTTTGAACAAGAATATGGCGCGTCTAAAATATTTTATTAGCACTAACGTGTTGTGTGTTCAACGGTCACTAGTCGATAGCAAAAAACAAAGAAAAATGAAACAAATATTGCGCAATAGTATGAGTATACACATTTGTTTTTATCATGAAAGTAAATTACCGTTAGAATTACCAATTCCATGTAACCAAAGGGAAAAATTGCATCGAGTTTCATATAAAATGTATATGTGTGTATATGAGTCTAGCCAGACTCATGAGGTACGAAAGCGATGTGTACATCAAAACATTCCTAAAAGTTGTACATGTACCAGTTTTTTAGTCCTTTATTTTCCATTGATCGATAGCTAATAATATTTTAGGAAGGTACACGAAATTAAAAGTAGCTAGCTCAATTTGAAATATATTTAAATTAGAATTAAAATCGAAAAAAGTCTGGCCAGACCCATGTGCCAAACGGAGGGTTAAAATAAAATAATAAACAAAAAAAATTATATAAATCATAAAGTAAAATAAATTAAAATAAGAAATAAAATAAAGTAATATAAAATAACAAATAAAACTAAACAAAACAAAAAATTAAATTAAATGAAATAAAGAAAAATTAAATAAAATAAAATTAAAAATAAAATAAAACAAAATATTTAATAAAATAAAAAATAAAATAATATAAAATAAAATAAAATATTTAATAAAATTAAAAATAAACTAACAAACAAAAAAAAATTAAGTAAATTAAATACAAAATAAAAAAAAATAAAGTACAGTGAAATTCACTTATAACGCCCTCGGATATAGCGACATTTCGTTTATAACGTCGAAATTTAAAAGAAAGTTTGATTTGTTCTATTTTATCATTAGGAATCATTCGCTTACAACGACTTCGGTTATTACGACAATTCTGATATAACGACCAATTTTCCATAGAAAAATGTAAAAATTGCTCGCTTATTACGGCCAAAAATGTGTAAAATAAAGTAAATATTTTTATTGACAAGGGGGGGGCCTTGACGTAAATATTTTTATTGACAAGGGGGGGGCCTTGACGTAAATATTTTTATTGACAAGGGGGGGGCCTTGACGTAAGTATTTTTATTGACAAGGGGGGGGCCTTGACGTAAATATTTTTATTGACAAGGGGGGGGCCTTGACGTAAATATTTTTATTGACAAGGGGGGGGCCTTGACGTAAATATTTTTATTGACAAGGGGGGGGCCTTGACGTAAATATTTTTATTGACAAGGGGGGGGCCTTGACAAGGGGGGGGCCTTGACGTAAATATTTTTATTGACAAGGGGGGAGCCTTGACGTAAATATTTTTATTGACAAGGGGGGGGCCTTGACGTAAATATTTTTATTGACAAGGGGGGGGCCTTGACGTAAATATTTTTATTGACAAGGGGGGGGCCTTGACGTAAGTATTTTTATTGACAAGGGGGGGGCCTTGACGTAAATATTTTTATTGACAAGGGGGGGGCCTTGACGTAAATATTTTTATTGACAAGGGGGGGGCCTTGACGTAAATATTTTTATTGACAAGGGGGGGGGCCTTGACGTAAATATTTTTATTGACAAGGGGGGGGCCTTGACGTAAATATTTTTATTGACAAGGGGGGGGCCTTGACGTAAATATTTCTATTGACAAGGGGGGGGCCTTGACGTAAATATTTTTATTGACAAGGGGGGGGCCTTGACGTAAATATTTTTATTGACAAGGGGGGGGCCTTGACGTAAATATTTCTATAGAGGGGGGGGGGCCTTGACGTAAATATTTTTATTGACAAGGGGGGGGCCTTGACGTAAATATTTTTATTGACAAGGGGGGGGCCTTGACGTAAGTATTTTTATTGACAAGGGGGGGGCCTTGACGTAAATATTTTTATTGACAAGGGGGGGGCCTTGACGTAAATATTTTTATTGACAAGGGGGGGGCCTTGACGTAAATATTTTTATTGACAAGGGGGGGGCCTTGACGTAAATATTTTTATTGACAAGGGGGGGGCCTTGACAAGGGGGGGGCCTTGACGTAAATATTTTTATTGACAAGGGGGGGGCCTTGACGTAAGTATTTTTATTGACAAGGGGGGGGCCTTGACGTAAATATTTTTATTGACAAGGGGGGGGCCTTGACGTAAATATTTTTATTGACAAGGGGGGGGCCTTGACGTAAATATTTTTATTGACAAGGGGGGGGCCTTGACGTAAATATTTTTATTGACAAGGGGGGGGCCTTGACGTAAATATTTTTATTGACAAGGGGGGGGCCTTGACGTAAATATTTTTATTGACAAGGGGGGGGCCTTGACGTAAATATTTCTATTGACAACGGGGGGGCCTTGACGTAAATATTTTTATTGACAAGGGGGGGGCCTTGACGTAAATATTTTTATTGACAAGGGGGGGGCCTTGACGTAAATATTTTTATTGACAAGGGGGGGGCCTTGACGTAAATATTTTTATTGACAAGGGGGGGGGGCCTTGACGTAAATATTTTTATTGACAAGAGGGGGGCCTTGACGTAAAAAAGTAATATTTTTATTGACAAGGGGGGGCCTTGACGTAAAAAAGTAATATTTTTATTGACAAGGGGGGGGGCCTTGACGTAAAAAAATAATATTTTTATTGACAAGGGGGGGCCTTGACGTAAAAAAATAATTTTTTTATTGACAAGGGGGGCCTTGACGTAAAAAAATAACTCTTTTAGTGACAAGGGGAGGGGGCCTTGACGTAACAAAATAATTTTTCTATTGACAAGGGGGGGGGGGAATTATGAATTTGATTGTTGAACCATTATATTTTTAATATACAGTGAAATTCACTTATAACGCCCTCGGATATAGCGACATTTCGTTTATAACGTCGAAATTTAAAAGAAAGTTTGATTTGTTCTATTTTATCATTAGGAATCATTCGCTTACAACGACTTCGGTTATTACGACAATTCTGATATAACGACCAATTTTCCATAGAAAAATGTAAAAATTGCTCGCTTATTACGGTCAAAAATGTGTAAAATAAAATAAAAATATTTTTTACAAAAAACCAAACATATATGTCTACTTTAGCTGTTTTTTTATTCGCTCCGGATAGCTGCTATCGAGAGCCGTCATATAAAATGTGGCTCCCGATAGCGCTCCGTATAAATATGTATAGAACCAAATATTTTTTATATAAAGTTTTCGCTAAACAATTGAATTAAAAATGATAGTTTGATGTTAAATAAAATTAGTTTACCAATAAATAGCGCACTAAATTTAAATTTAGGCATATAAAAATGACGGCTCTCGATAGCAGCTTTCGGGAGCGAATAAAAACACACAGCTTTTTTTATTGACTCATTTTGATTTATACTCAAATTTCTTTTCTACATGTTTCGGTGATATACATTTTTGTGTACGGTTTTATTTATACATATTCTATAAATTTAATTTTCAAGTGATTTTCAAAATTTAATTGCGTAAATAAAAAAGTAAAATAACAAATAAAACCAGTTAAATAACCATTCATCTTATTATAATTTTTAACTGAATTAAAAGTTGTATGGGACATATGTACCTACATAAAACGAAATAATAGAACCATCAACATAGAAAAACCGAAGAGCTTTTTTTAGCAAAACAATATGACGTATCACACTCTACGATCAGCACGATTTGGAAAAATAGAGATTCTACACAAAAGGCTTTTGAGTGTCAAAGTGGAGCTATGAACTTTTGAATTAAAAAATAATGAATTGAATTTTAATAAAAATTGCTGTAAAACGTATGTTTCATTATTTGTTTTAAATTGATTTATCATTAAAAAATATACATGTGGTGCTATAATACATATAAAAGATTTTTTAGTTTTAACACAATTCGCATATTACGACATTCGGTTGTAACAACGGATTTTAGTGATTTTCTCAATGTCGTTATAAGCGAATTACACTGTAATATAAAATAAAAAAAAAATTAAAATAAAAAATTAAAATAAAAAATTAAAATGAACAATTAAATAAAAAATAAAATTAATTTAAATATTTAAAATTAAAAATAAAATAAAATAAAACAGAGTAAAACACAAAATAAAATAAAATAATAATAAAAATAAAATAAAAAATTAAATTAAAATTTAAAAATTAAATAAAAAATAAAAAATTGAATTAAAAAAAAAATATAGAATAAAAAAAAATAAAAAAGATATAAAAATTAAATATAATTAAAATAAAAAATAAAATAGAAATATAGAAATAAAGTTAAAAATAAAATAATATGAAAAATAAAATGAAATAAAATTAAAATAAAATGATAATTAAAATAAAATAAAAAATTAAATTAAAAATATAATAAAATAAAATAAATTATAATAGCAATTAAAAATAAAATAAATAATTTAGAAAATAATAAAATAGAATAAAATAAAAATTAAAATAAAATAAAAAATTAAATTAATAATATAAAATTATAACTATATAAAATATAAAATAAAATAACATATATTAAATTTTAAATAAAATAAAAAATAAAATCAAGTAAAATAAAATCAAAATAAAAAAAAACAATAAACAAACAAAAATTTAATAAAACATAAAATAAATAAATTAAAATAAGAAATAAAATAAAAAGTAAAATAAAATAACATAAAATAATAAATAAAATTAAACAAAACAAAAGATTAAATTAAATAAAATAAAATAAAAATTAAATTAAATAAAATAAAAATAAAATATAAAATAAATATATAAATAAAATATAAAATAAATATATAATAAAATAAAAAAATTAAAAATAAAATAAACCATAATATTTAATAAAATTAAAAATAAAGTAACAAAATAAAATAAATATTAAAATGAAAAATTAAAATGAAAAATTAAATAAAAATAAAATATAACATAAATTAAAAATAAAAAAAGATTTAATAATAAAATATAGAAATATAATAAAATAAAATAAAAAATAAAATAAAATAAAATAAAACTAAAATAAATATTAAAATAAAAAATTAAAATGAAAAATTAAATAAAAATAAAATATAATATAAATTAAAAATAAAAAAAGATTTAATAATAAAATATAATTAAAATAATAAATAAAATAAAATATAGAAATATAATAAAATAAAATAAAAAATAAAATAAAATAAAATAAAACTAAAATAAAATAAAAATTAAAATAAAATAAAATAAAAAATTAAATAAAATAAAAAATAAATTTAAAATAAAATAAAATATAATAACAATTAAAAACAAAATGAATATTAAAATAAAATAAAATAAAATAAAACTAAAATAAATATTAAAATAAAAAATTAAAATGAAAAATTAAATAAAAATAAAATATAATATAAATTAAAAATAAAAAAAGATTTAATAATAAAATATAATTAAAATAATAAATAAAATAAAATATAGAAATATAATAAAATAAAATAAAAAATAAAATAAAATAAAATAAAACTAAAATAAAATAAAATAAAAAATTAAATAAAATAAAAAATTAATTTAAAAATAAAATAAAATATAATAACAATTAAAAACAAAATGAATATTAAAATAAAATAAAATTTGTAAATTAAAAAATAAAATAAAATATAAAGTAACATAAAATAAAATAAAAAATTTAGAAAATAATAAAATAAAAATTTAAATAAAATAAAAAAATTTAATTAACTTAAAAATATAATATAAAATTATAATTAAATAAAATATAAAATATATTAAAAAATTAAATAAAATAAAAAATAAAATGAAGTAAAATAAATAAAATTAAAATAAAATAATAAACAAAAAAAAATTATATAAATCATAAAGTAAAATAAATTAAAATAAGAAATAAAATAAAGTAATATAAAATAACAAATAAAACTAAACAAAACAAAAAATTAAATTAAATGAAATAAAGAAAAATTAAATAAAATAAAATTAAAAATTAAATAAAACAAAATATTTAATAAAATAAAAAATAAAATAATATAAAATAAAATAAAATATTTAATAAAATTAAAAATAAACTAACAAACAAAAAAAAATTAAGTAAATTAAATACAAAATAAAAAAAAAATAAAGTAATATAAAATAAAAAAAAAATTAAAATAAAAAATTAAAATAAAAAATAAAAATGAACAATTAAATAAAAAATAAAATTAATTTAAATATTTAAAATTAAAAATAAAATAAAATAAAACAGTAAAACACAAAATAAAATAAAATAATAATAAAAATAAAATAAAAAATTAAATTAAAATTAAAAAATTAAATAAAAAATAAAAAATTGAATTAAAAAAAAAATATAGAATAAAAAAAAATAAAAAAGATATAAAAATTAAATATAATTAAAATAAAAAATAAAATAGAAATATAGAAATAAAGTTAAAAATAAAATAATATGAAAAATAAAATGAAATAAAATTAAAATAAAATGATAATTAAAATAAAATAAAAAATTAAATTAAAAATATAATAAAATAAAATAAATTACAACAGCAATTAAAAATAAAATAAATAATTTAGAAAATAATAAAATAGAATAAAATAAAAATTAAAATAAAATAAAAAATTAAATTAATAATATAAAATTATAACTATATAAAATATAAAATAAAATAAAATATTTTAAATTTTAAATAAAATAAAAAATAAAATCAAGTAAAATAAAATCAAAATAAAAAAAAATAATAAACAAACAAAAATTTAATAAAACATAAAATAAATAAATTAAAATAAGAAATAAAATAAAAAATAAAATAAAATAACATAAAATAATAAATAAAATTAAACAAAACAAAAGATTAAATTAAATAAAATAAAATAAAAATAAAATATAAAATAAATATATAAATAAAATATAAAATAAATATATAATAAAATAAAAAAATTAAAAATAAAATAAACCATAATATTTAATAAAATTAAAAATAAAGTAACAAAATAAAATAAATATTAAAATAAAAAATTAAAATGAAAAATTAAATAAAAATAAAATATAACATAAATTAAAAATAAAAAAAGATTTAATAATAAAATATAGAAATATAATAAAATAAAATAAAAATTAAAATAAAATAAAATTTGTAAATTAAAAAATAAAATAAAGTAAAATACAAAATAAAATAAAAAATAAAGTAACATAAAATAAAATAAAAAATTTAGAAAATAATAAAATAAAAATTTAAATAAAATAAAAAAATTAAATTAACTTAAAAATATAATATAAAATTATAATTAAATAAAATATAAAATATATTAAAAAATTAAATAAAATAAAAAATAAAATGAAGTAAAATAAATAAAATTAAAATAAAATAATAAACAAAAAAAAATTATATAAATCATAAAGTAAAATAAATTAAAATAAGAAATAAAATAAAGTAATATAAAATACCAAATAAAACTAAACAAAACAAAAAATTAAATTAAATGAAATAAAGAAAAATTAAATAAAATAAAATTAAAAATAAAATAAAACAAAATATTTAATAAAATAAAAAATAAAATAATATAAAATAAAAAAAATAAAAAATAAAAAATTAAAATGAAAAATAAAATAAAAAATAAAATTAATTAAAATATTTAAAATTAAAAATAAAATAAAATAAAAAAGAGTAAAACATAAAATAAAATAAAATAAAATAAAAATAAAATAAATAAAACAAAAAATTAAATTTAATTAAATTAAATTAAAATTAAAAAATTAAATTGAAATTAAAATATAAAACAAAAATTAAACAAAATAAATTAAAATAAATAAAAACTAAAACATTAAATTAACAAAAAAAGAATTATAGAATAAAAATAAAATAAAACATAATATGTAAATTAAAAATAAGAAAAGATTTAAAAGTTAATTAAAATAAAAAATAAAATAAAGATATTGAAACAAAATAAAATTAAATTAAAAATAAAATAATATGAAAAATAAACTAAAATTAAAATAAAATGAAAATTAAAATAAAATAAAAGATAAAATAAAAAATAGAGTAAAATACAAAACAAAATAAAATAAAACAAAATAAGAAAAATAAAATAAAATAAAAAATTAATTTAAAAATAAAAAAAAATAAAAAATAAAATAGATAATAAAATAAAATAAAAAATTAAATAAAATAAAAAATAAAGAAAATATAATTTAAAAATTAAAATAGATTAAAAAATAAATTAAATTAAAACAAAAAATTTAAAATAAAATAAAATGAAAAATAAAATAAAAAAAAAATAAAAAAAAAATAGTAAATTAATTAAAATAAAAAATTAAATTAAATAAAAATATAAAATAATAAAAAAATAAAAATAAAATTAAATATAAATAAAAAATAATAAAAGATTTAAAAATAAATTATAATTAATAAAGTAAAAAATTAAAAATAAAATAATATGAAATTAAATTAAAATAAAGTGAAAAATAAAATAAAATTATATAAAAAATTAATACAATTAAAAATAAAATTAAAAATAAAATAAAAAACAAAATAAAATATAATAAAAATTAAAAATAAAATAAAATAAAAATATAAAGAAAAATTTAAAAAAATGGATTTTTCTGATTATTAAACCATCAGTGACGACATATCATTACGAAATATGATCATACCAAAAATGTACAAAAATGCTCTCCATCTATTAGGTGTTATTTGGAAATTTGGGATTTTATAAGAATTTATCCAATACTGCGGTTTGCGCGACTTTCATTGAGCAAAAGGGTTCTCGATATTACAAAACTTCATTAAACCATGTATAAAATTGAGGTGTGGCCAACACACGACTTTCTTTTACGAACAGCGAATTTTGAAAAACTTTTATAATTCAAATTTCCCGCAAACTTAATTAAGATTGTTTTTATTATTTCATGTTTTCTGTAAATTGTATATTTTTGAAATATTTGCAAAATAAATTTTCTGTTTTACGGAATCTGGGAGCTGGGAGCTGGGACCCCAAAATTTATGTAAAAAGTTTAAACATGAAGTTGCAGTTTGATTGGTTAAACCATTTGGACTACAAATTGACAGACATATATACCAACAGACACCACTTCAAAACTCAATTTTTTGAACTCATTAGTACACACGTAAAAGAAATAAAAGGTGATATTTATGAATTTAAATTTTTGCTTTTAATTTTTTGGAATTTGTATTAGTGATTTTTTGTAAATCTTATACTTTTTAAAATATGTGCAAAACACATTTTCGGGCCCAAGAGAGTGGCCACTTCCCGTTGACCGATGTGGCAATTTAACATACATGTAGGCTAAATATTTTTATAACATACAGTACGTCACTGAAGTGTGCAAATTAATTATAATTAGCATAATTGGGCTAATACACACAATAATTAAAATGACAAATGCAAGAACTGCTGTAACTCCCTGTAAAAAAGTGTGGGGGGGGGGGGGGCAGGAGTTGCGAATTTTTTTTGCAATTATAAAACGATATATATATACTTAAGTATTACAAACCCTAATAAGTCGTTAAAAAAGTTAAGAAACATGAAAAAATGATCCACATTCAATTATGTAATATTTGCATTAAAAACCGGAAGTATGTCACTGTAGTGTGCAAATTAATTATAATTAGCATAATTAGGCTATATATACATATATATTTATGTGTTGGCAAAACAATATTTAATTTTTTTTTTATAAAATTTTTAAATTTTTTTTAAATTTTTTTTTTAAATTTTTAATTTTAATTTTTTTAATTTTTAATTTGTTTATTTTTATTTATTTTTTATTTTAGGAAACATTTTGTATTAGTAATTTTTTGTAAACCTTATACTTTTTAAGATATTTGCAAAACAAATTTTCTGGCCCAAGGGAGTGGCCACTTCCGGTGGATCGATTTGAAGTAAAATTCACTGGGACCTCCCAATTTATCCAAAAAGCTTAAATCTGAAGTTTCAGTTCGATTGGTTAAGCCATCTGGGCTGTAGAGAGGACACAGACTGACAGACAGACAGACGGACAGACAGACGGACAGACAGACGGACTGACAGACAGACATCATTTCGAAACCCACTTTTTCGGACTCAGGGGACCTCAAAACAGATAAATCTTCAATAATCTCAAGGTCGAAAATTTTCATGATTACTATACTTTATTTTACTTACGTAAAAGAAAGTAAAAACAGTTTGGTGTTTAGTTTGAAACACAATATTTGCGAGATGGTCTGGAAATTAATCTTGGAAGATAATTCTCCACTTAAAAATTCGTCATGTAACAAAATTGTACCAAGCAAACAGACGTCAAAATGATGCAGACGTTTCAAAACAAGGTTTTTCGTAGCATCGTCAATGCTCTGTGGTACACAAGAAATGAAGACCTTTACACGGACCTACGGATGGAATACATCAAAGATGAAATAGAAATACATGCCGCAAAACACGAAATAAGGCTCCAGGAACATGGAAACTCCTATATTCGCCATATGATAGATAACCCTGTCGTCGAAAGAAGACTCCAAAGAACGAGGCCACTTGACCTAGTGAACTTGTGGTTTACACCCCAACAAACGTGAATTTGACTAGAAACATAAAAATTTGTATTTGAAAGAAAAATTGCTAGATGAGCACGGTCTCAGTTTTTTTTTTTTTTTTTCGCTGGCGCTACATTCCATGGAGGGATTTGGCCGCTTCATATTGAAGTTTCGTAATCATTATTTTTAATGGATAATGAGTTTATTAATTCATTGATCCTACACATTAACCAGCCGTGATTTTTTTCATCACCCGCCGGGAATCGAACCCGGGACCTCCGGGGCTTAAAGCAAGCATGCTAACAACTGTGCCACCGGGGCGATCTCAGTTGTAATAAAATAAATTGATTTAAAAAAAAAAAAAAATGTAATCAAACGACAATTTTATGTGGTGTTTCGTTGATCCTTAACGGATGTTGTTACGGTTCATTAGCACGGTGAAATAGCTTAGATTTTATTAAATAATTCAGTAAACTTGAAATCTCTGCAAATTTTTGTTAATACCCGAAAAATCGGACGCAACCCGTTTTTGAATTATTTTGATTCTTGTTTATTTTAATACTTTAATTAATACCTATGGCCCATAGAGGGCCGCATGCATCTAGTATTATTGATATAAATTGGTAAGAAAACTCCGACTAAACTGTCTGCGTTTCATGTTATTATGAAAAACAATCAATAAAACGACAAACAATTCAAGACAATTCAATTATAATCCCAGAGAAGTACCTACAACCAAAATGTTTCGCCGGTTTTTCTATTGTTTCTGTAAACCCTTGTCATCCAAAAATTCTTCCAACGTACAATATTTTCCTTTATAATCGAAAATTTAAAAAAATATTTCCGGAGGGTTTGGTTAATTTTCTTGTTTTTTTTTTTTTGATTATTATTTTCTTTGAACTAATACATCCTTGTTGGCCTTTAAAGACAAAGGTACAAAACCTACAATTGTTGGATATATCAAAAGGTGCCTATTGAAATATAAGTTTCTCAATTAAAGTAAGATAAAAGTAGATTCTTCCATACTAAATTGTATATCTAATATAAAACTTATGAGACATGTGAAAATCACGAGCGGAATCCTTGAGGACGCTAACCAGAGCGCGTCTTTCCAATACTGGTGATTTATTCAATTGGACGAAGGAAAACATCCCTGGCATACATTTTGGATATTCGTCCAAGAAGAATATAAGAATGTTGAAATCAGGTTGCGTTCACGATTTAATAATAGAAATGTTTTTCATGGAGGCCAAAAAATGCATAATGTAATTCCGTGTTAATGCATATATTATGTGTACCGAATGAAATTTATGATTCCCAAATTTATATTATCTCATAGGTTACTACGCAAAAGAAAAAAACTGGTACCGTTATTATGTAGAAAAACAATTTAAAAAAACGAATAAACGTCAAATTGGGCATTTGTTTTATTTGTTTCGAAATGGACGCATCATAAGGAGAAAAATGTGATTTAATAATTAGATTGTGCAATGATCATCCTGAGTATACCAATAAAAAAATTGGTAAATTGGCCGGTGTTTCCAATAATACGGTAACAAATGTAAAAAAAAATGTCAAATCAATCTTTCTGTATCACTCAAGCCCGGATCCGGAGAAAAATCAGGTGCTCCAAATAAAATGTTGGATCAGAAAATTGTAAGAGTCATTTCGAAACATCCCTCGATGTCTGTGCGAGATTTGGCCAGAAAAACCAAAACAACCAAATCGATTGTGGAACGAGCTAAAACCAGAAATAATCTACGGACATACAAGAAGTCAAAAATCCCCAAAAGAAGTGTTGAACTATGTAATAGAGGGATCGATCGAGCAAAGAAACACAACAAATGGTTGAACGAAAGAAAAGATTCTTGTTTCGTAATGAACGACGAGACCTACGTCAAAATGGATTTCTCGACACTTCCAGGTCCCCAATATTACATCAAAAAGAAAGGTAAAGAACTGGACGGAGCAATTACTACCATAGCTGTTGAAAAATTTGGCAAAAAAACATATGGTTTGGCAAGCAGTTTGCCAATGCGGCTTAAGATCACATCCATACATAATAAATGGGATTATGAAAAGGTGAATGTTCGCCGTAAAATGAACAAAAAGTTTGAATGAATACGATTATTTAAAAACTGTACAATATGTGCAATAGAACAAGTACAGAAAAATAATGATTATATATTGCCGTTTAGTTTTAATTCTTCATGTACAAATCACAAATTTCATTCGGTACACATAATATAAGTATAAATAATTGTGCGACGTAGGAGAAAAGAAAAATTAACAAAACCAAACTAAAATTCGGATCCGCAGTCGTCCAATTCCACATAGCTCCGGCTCCGCCACCGGCTCCTTTAAAAATACGAAAATAAACATAAACTCCTCGGCTTCGACTCCGGCTCCGGCTCCGATTCCGAAGCGCTGAATCGATCAATAAAAATAATAAAAGTGGATAAATATTTTGTTTGAAATGGTTTTTATTTTTTCACGAGGCAAAAGTGTATGTTTTAATTTATTATTATTTTTTGGATTTGTTATTGTTTGGCGCGAACCTATTAAATTATAAAAACTATATTAAAGAAGAAACATTTTCGAAGAAATCGACGTCGAAGTTTACAATAGTTTTCCAACTCCAGAGTAAGTCTCGTCATTATTTTACGGGCTTACATAAATTCCAACAAATTTGTTTGAAAAGCAAAATGGTGCAATATCATATGTCGCGAAGTTAAATTCACCTTCACATTTTTGAATTATTTTGAATTAGATGTTATGCATAAAGTTTATTTTTTTTGTTATGTTATATTAAAAAATCGGAACTTAGAATATAGTGTGTATCGGAAATAAGAATATATTAGTGTAATAACTGTTGATTTCGTTTACATTTTTTTAAATTGTGTTTTAACTCGTAGACTTACAAACATTTCTTGCTTTTTGTTTTGTTGCTAAAATGCCGCTTTTTAATGTTCCTTGGATTTTTATTAATTGTCTTCCCCAATTTTATTGATAGCCTTGCAAGTTGCATCGTTGGCAGTTTTTTATTATTATTATTACTTGAGGGCCATGTGGGGGCTCAAGCCACCCCGCACTGCGACCTAAAAGATCTTTTGTGCATTAAGCCCTACTTAATTATCCGTCCAGTCAATATTCAAGCTCTTAATGAACCTGATAATACTGCCTAACGGTACGTGATACATACTATCTGGGCTCATTGCTCTCCCTCCTAGATGTTTTAATTATCCGTCCAGCCAATATTCAGGCTCTTAAAGAACCTGATAATACTGCCGACCGGTGTGTGATACATACTATCTGGGCTCATTGCTCTCCCTCCTAGATGTAATAACATTTACTTCTGCTAGAAGAGCGGTAGCATTGGGACTCAAGGACATCGAGAGGGCAGACCAACTCCCGTATATTCCTATCCATGCCTCGTCTACCGTTTTGATTTTACTCTTGCGAGTTGCTGGGACATACTATCTGGGCTCATTGCTCTCCCTCCTAGATGTTTACTGTTGGAAGTACTTCTACACGCGATACATATTATCTGGGCTCATTGCTCTCCCTCCTAGATGTAATAACATTTACTTCTGCTAGAAAAGCGGTAGCATTGGGACTCAAGGACTTTGAGAGGGCAGACCCACTCCCGTGTATTCCTTCCCGTGCCTCGTCTACCGTTTTGATTTAACTCTTGCGAGTTGCTGGGAATAAAAAGTCGCCTGTAGGTCACCCAGGTTTACTACAGGAAGGCTAAATAAAACTGGAGGGTGCCTGGTATCCAGAGTCCGCATATATAGACTGATTAACCTATCAGCCATTCATCCATCGGCATATGCTGTTCCACCTTAGATTAGGGATTTTTTGTCAAGGTTTTCTCCTTTAGCGTCGTACTTTAGCCTGTCACCAAAGGCCACATTCAGCCTAATGGTTACAGTTACCGGTGGTTGCCACGAGGAGGCAGTACGTACACCTGCGCCTACTGGAAGTTTACGGAGCCCCTTCCAATAGACGCCAAACCCCCATCGTTGGCAGTTATTACCGTTCTTGAAGCCTCATTGGCAAACCTTGTTTTTTGTCCATTTTTCGGTCATTTTTCACAAACACTCATACGCATTGAGCTATTTGAAATTTTAATTATAGTTCATTCTCCCCAAACCACTCTTAAACTGCACCTATTTTTGTACCTTTAAAAAACTTGAAAAGACACATCCGTTTGACACAAAAGTCATGGCCATCAAATCTTCTGGTATAATAACAAAATAACGTAATTCTAATAGAATTTAAAATATGTAGTTTGCCAGCTAAATTAAATTAAATACAATAGATCAATATGGAGCCTTTTATATATGTAAATGGCTTTCAAAAATTTTTCAAATATAAATAAACCTAACAGACATGCTTATTTAAACTCCTTGAAACACTTGATTCAATTGTCATTTTGTTTTTATAAAATAAAAAACTCATACGTCTTACTGTGTATTAATAATAACTCCAGTATAACATCTTATTTTTGTATAAAAATTAAGTTCATATGCAGGAAAATTACGTCCTATATTGATTTGGATTCGATAAATCGATTTCGTTTTTCTTTCGCCCCATGAATAATTTATCGAAAGTTGTCGATTTTATTCTACTTACTCGTTTAACTCAACATTTGTTTATTCAATAGACTAGAGAATATAATATTCTTATATAAATCGAATACTCTTCTGTACATATGTGAACTAAAACAAAAATTTGAATTTCAAATTGAACTTCGACTAAATTCGTCGAGATGAGAAGAGAGATGTATGTATAGTGGTTTAATAAAAATTAGAATAACATGTGAATCAATTATATTCCCATAAAAATAAATATTTGATTGGAATATTTACATACACACACGGGGAATATGTGTGCCACCTGGGGAGTATATTTGTATATAACACAGATTTTATGGAGATTTTTATGGTCCGTATTGAAGTCGGAATAAGGAAATTTTTATTTAACTAGTTTAGTATTTATTGTCAAGCTTTAAAGCGTCACTTCCATTTCAAGCGAATTAATTAACATTTTAGCAAACAAGGTAAACAACTACGGCAAAAAAAGTACATATATCAAGGAAATAAAAATGTTAATGGAAATTGAAGATGTGCTTCCAAATTTTGCGTGATGGAAATATTGAAAAACAAACTTCGTCATTTCTTTTAAAAGTTGGGTAAAATCTATAATATAAAATACAATTATTGTGTTTTGTTTGTTCCATTAAAAAAAAAATAAATAAAAAATTGACTTATATCATTCGAAAATATAAAAGCTTTTTGTACTTATACTTTCTTAAGGTGGAAAAAAAATGAGTATTCATAGTTAGAAGTTTATGTAACTTTATAAATCGTACCCGCTAGATAGAAATATGAATTCCTTAAATCTTCCATACAGTCTTCATCTTTTTACTATTTCTCGTAATAAAACAAAAAAAATGTTGTAATGTTTTAATGTATAACAATTTTCTGACATTGAACGATTTATTGTGCAAAGTTAGTCTGTTGGTGACATTACTTACTCTTTGATGGAGTATTTCCATAATTCGGTTCCTTCAAGTACTCTTTAAATGTTTACTGAGTTTTCAAAAACTCCTTCAATAAAAAGGATGAATGTTTTTTTTTTTTTTAATATTTCGAATTGATTATTGTATACACTCATACACCAGTCAACCAAGATATAACGTGGTTTTTTAATTTCCAAACCAAGGTAATTAAAATTCACACAACCAATTTTTAGTTCCTCACTTTAGTTTCCATCTACTTAAAGGAAGGCCCGAGCTTTCATTTTTGAGTACTCCTAAAATACTATGGTGTGGACGGCATTGTAAATTATTTCTCAGAAATTTAGTAAAAGGTGTTCCAATTTGCGAATTGGAAGATATGTAGGTACAGAATATGTGGTTTCAGCAGGACACAATTGAACTTTTACCTGAGCGGTTTGGTAATCGAACAATTTCTCGAAGAAGGAACATTAATTGGCCTTCCAGATCTTTATACCTAGCACCTCTGGGTTTTCTCTTAGGGAGCTATTTGAGAGCAAAAATCTATACCAACGGTTATCCACACACAATTGATGATCAAAAGAAGAATATTATTAATTATATTCAAGAAATTGAGCTGCAAGTATTTCAGAATGTCATCAAAAATTTTGGTAAAACTATGGTAGCTTGCCGAACAGAGGAAGTTACTTACAAGGCATTATTTTCTATTAATATAATATAAATTTAGATACTTATCAAATAATTTATGTGTTTTATTAAAAATTTCAAAATTATCCTCAAATTTGAACACCATTTAGTATACTTTAGTTTTTATTAGATAAAAATGTTTAAATAACTTTTTTAACTACTAGCATTACTCCAAAAAACCAAAAAATTGAGAATTTATTAATTTTCGATTTGTTTTTTAATTTTTTAATAATTATTTTCCAAATATATAGCACCTAGCAGTTATTTAAATAGAGAACTTATTCGCTGGGATAGTGCGAATATTTCCTTACGATGAGACTGGTATTCGCACGGGGCGCCGAACGTGCATTGGTTAAGAGAGTTGCTTATCACGCCACCAAAATTTAATTAATGGAAGTCAACTATCTGTAAAATCCTTCATTGGTTTGTGGGATGATTAAAAATAACGTTCTCCAACCCGTTTTAAGTATATAACGTATCACTATGATTTCCATTCATTGATAATCAAAGAATAAAGTTTTATATTTATACAGGGTGAGGAAAAAGTATTTAAAGCCCTAAAAATCTCGCAGAGTTCGGTCAAAAAGAAATGAGCAAGGTTTATTCTCGTAAGCTTGGTTTTGACCTTAACCTTCATCTTTAAGGTCATATTGTGGTCAAGGTCGTTTTTTTTATAGGGAAACTCCTGTTTTTGACACCGGATTCGAAAAGAGTGATCAATTGTACGTCCGAATATGTTCCTTCCATGACTTCCCAAGGTTACCTGAAGGAATATATTTTAATTGTAAAGCTTATGATTTGCTATGAAAATTAAAAAAATCATAAATAACAGAACATTGTAATACTTGTGTTGCTATGAAAATTATAAAAAAATATAAATTTTAAAAATAAAGAATTGCTATTTTTAATTTTAATTTATTTTTAATTTTCGCAGCAAATCAGAAGCATTATAACTCAATTATATCCCTTCAGGTGACCTTGGAAGGTCATGGAAAACACATATTCGGACGTACAATTGGTCACTCTTTTCGAATCCGATGTTAAAAACAGGAGTTTCCATATAAAAAAATGACCTTGATCTCAATATGACCTTGAAGATGAAGGACAAGGTCACAACCAAGCTCATCATTAAACTCCATGTTGAAAATTACCTAAGACTAAACCTTGCTTATTTTTGTTTTGACATACTCCGCGAGATTTCCATGGGTTTCCATACTTTGATCTCGCAAGGTAAATCCCTTCAGATGACCCCCAAATCATGGAAAATTCATACTCGGACGTAAAATTGATCGCTCTTTCCGATTCTGTCATCAAAAATAGGGCTTCAAATTTTAAAAAATGAACTTGACCTCCAAATGACCTTGAAGATGAAGGTCAAGGTCACAATCAAGCTTACCATTAAATTCCTTGTTGAAAACTACCTGAGAATAATCCTTGCTCATTTTTTTTTTGACCGAACTACGCGAGATTTTTAGGGGTTTCCATAGTTTTAGCTCACCCTGTATATACATATTTGATTACAATTTATTATAATATTTGGTGTGGGGCAGTTTTGTAAAGTCGAAAAGTTAAACGAATTGGTTAAGGGCCAAATACAAGAAAACACGTCATCGCATTTTTACCTAAGATACATATGTATATTAATATTTTTACTAACGATAGATGGAGTTATATACACTAAATTATAAAAAATATGCAAAACGAATTTCTCTTTTACGGCTATAACGAAAAACCCAAACAAAGTTGTAAATGCTTCGTGTTTTTGTCGAATTTACATTTGCTTATTTCTTTTGACTTTCATTAATGTAAGAGAAGAAAATATGAATGAAATATTCGATGGCATTAAAAATTTTACCAAATATGTATAGTCAGAAACATTCAGATGTATATGGCTCATATTTAGAGGAAAATTTAAAGATAAAGTTAAAAACCAAACAGAAGATATCATATTTAAAATTTTATTTTTTATCAATAATGTTATCACAATAATATATTATTTACTTCATATTTATGTATTTTTAAAATAAAAAAAGCCGGATGTAATACAAGTGGATTTTATTGTTTCGTTGATTTTAATTTGCCGTATACATCTGAATGTTTCTGATATATGCATGTATATAAAATAATAAACAATAAGTCTCATAAATTTTAGTTGTTTTACGGTTTTGGTTTTATCTATAATTTTTATATTCATGTTACCATTCGTCTAATACTGCTTTTAGTGAAGTTTTTGGAAAATTCATATTACTCCGCTGCGCCGCAAATTAGAAAAATCTGGAATATTATTTTATTTGATGACTAGCAAATGATTTACCACCGCGATTCAAAAATTATTTAAATTAAAAATTAGGTTGTTTTTATAGCCCTTAAATTCCGTTTTTCATTTTATAGTCCAGTTGAATTAGGGTTTACAAAGGAAATAAATAGGTCAAAAAGTTTTTTTAATCGTATTTTTTGACGTAGAAAAAGAAAGAAACCGTTGAGTCTCGATGTCAGATGAATGAAGAGAGAGTCAAATAAAGGGGGTTTCACTCGTTTGGCCATTTCTCATCCGATTTTGATGAAATTCAGCATGCTCGATGGACATGGGATTTTAAAATGAGTTTTAGATAAAGTTATGCCATATTCCAGGCATAGTAGGAAGGAACCTGGCCATTTCTTATCCCATTTTGTACAAAATTCAAATTTGTTAAATTTCCATACTCATTGGTCACGCACTAAATAATAAATTGAAATCCATTGTGGTACGCAGCCCATAATTTCTTTAGTTAATAGAAAAATATTGTGAATATCATTGATTTGCATTTTTTATATACATACCTAGTTTGGTTATTTATCTATGTACCTGTAATCTTTATATAATATTTTTGGTATTTTCTATAAATTTAAAAATAAATGATTATATTAGGTCAGTCTCTTTTTACCTGTGCTAACAGTCAATTGAATAATATTAATTAAGCAATTATACATTAAAATAATAAACATAAAATCATTGTTAATAAAATTCCAAATTGTATTAAATGGGTTTTATTTCATTTTTAATAAAATACAACTAACATTAAAATTATAATTACTTAATAAACAACTGGTTTCAATAAATACATTCATCTTCGAGTTCAGTTGTTTTACTTCGTAAAAGTTTCTTAATGGTGAATGCAAACTTTTAAATTCTTCGACTGCGTCACCATTATTTTGGTCCTTCGAGCCGGATAGTTGGCTAAATTACAATAAAATCACTACAGTGTGTCGGATAGTTGGCTATACTGGAGTTTAATCAATACATTGAGTCGGATAGTTGGCTAAATTACAATATCAACAGTATAATAACTATAGTGAGCCGGTTAGTTGGCTATAAACAGAAAAATAAACACAGTGTGTCGATTTAGTTGTCTATACTGCAGTTTAATAAATACAGTGCCGGATAGTTGGCATAATACAGTAATATAAATACAGTGTACCGGATTGTTGGTGATAGTACCGTATGATATATCGTGTGCCACACTCATTAACAAGTTGATAAACTTGTGAAGTTACGGTTTGTGCGCTTAAAATACGTGAAGTATCAAACGATTAACACGTGTGTAATATAAAGTGTAACGAGACAGTTTATTTTCATTCCGTTCAAATCTACTGATACAGACTGACATTGAATCAACGTTCAAGAGCATTACGGTATACACAGTTTTCATTATTGTGATTATATATGCTCAATTTCACGATAAAACCTATGGTGCATAAATACATCGGTTTAAATCAACATAAGATTAAGTAATATTGAGTATCATTGCGGGTTCCTGGTTGCTGATCATCGTGATAGGTCATGCAAGGTCGTGCATGGTCATATACATAATTTAACAGTTTTTGCAATTTATCAAATTTAAAATTATATGGCATTATTTGGGCTGTTTGCGTAATCATTAATTGGAATATATTGAAATTTAACCTGAATATTCAAATTGATCGTACTGGCTTCATCAAAATTCATCATTATCTTGATAAACGTACAAGGACGTGGAACATATTATATGCGGTCATACAGTTAACCAAATCGACTGTTATCTCATATTTATTTCGGTTGAAATGCGTATTACATAAAATACGTGTCCTCATTGTCGGTCATCTTCTTCACATACAACAGGATAATAAACCAAATTGAACAAGATTTGGTATTTATCACATACATTGATGTCATTCATTAAAAACACCAGGGTTCATCAACATACATATATACGAATTAAAGTCTGTAAGTTAATCAACTTTTAATGATTTCATAAATTATTTTACATTCGTTCTATAATAATAAATTTAGATTGTTTCATAAGAATACATATTTAGATAAGCTATTTGCTAAATTAAAAATAAATCTGAATTCAATTCATATTTAGTATACATTACGCAACATTTCAGTGAATTTTTATAATTTATTATTATAATTTATTATTATTATTGGTTTATGTAAGTTCAAGTGTTCTTGTGGAAATTAGCTGTTCAGTTTATTAATTTTCTCGGTCGTAGTTATCAAGTGCCTCAGGATGTCTGATACTGAAACCGCTACCGGAGGTGAAACGTTACCAAAATCAAAACAAATGTTAGAAT
Organism: Tipula helvola; assembly: GCA_963556165.1. Classification (NCBI taxonomy): domain Eukaryota; kingdom Metazoa; phylum Arthropoda; class Insecta; order Diptera; family Tipulidae; genus Tipula; species Tipula helvola. The sequence goes on along the minus strand of OY744482.1, from coordinate 134,847,709 downwards.
CACTTAAACGTCAACGGAGTGCATTCAAGGGTCAACTGACTCAATTCCGAAACAAACTTGCGTCACTTACTACTCAGCTTACCACTCAAGGGGCAATAGAATCAAATATTCGTAGATTGCAATTGATGTATGATAAATACCAAAATGTTCAATTGAAAATTGAGATCATTGATGAAACAGCATCAGTTGATCGAGTAACATTTGAAGAGGACTATGAGTATGTCGAAAGTGCTTTGCTGGATAAATTGAATGAAATTAAAAGATTGGAAAACCAAGCAAAGGAATCAATTAATTTTGAAACATCGACTAATAGTACTCAAATAGATCAAAACAATTCGTCGGTCAAATTAAAGTTGCCTGAGCGCAAACTCCCTACACAGTTGAAAATTTTTGTGATATGCGATGCTATTAGCATCGCATATTGATCCAACTTAAGTTTACATCATTTTTTGATACAAGTCTTGCTTCGAAATCTGTTTAAACATTATTTGCATCGAAAACAAAATTTAGATGCAACCATTGTAACGAATAAAATTTAGTTACTAATTAGATCGAAAAAGTAATTTCAATGCAAGTTTTGCATCAAACAAAATTGCGACACTATTAGTATCGAATACAATGGCAATCAGCGTTGTTTTTAATTATGGTGCAATTGCATCAAATTGTGTGTATCGCAAATTCTTTAATTAAACATAAAAATATAATTTAAAAAAATTGTATTTCTTTCTGATTAGATACACATATTTCAAGTAATAAGTACTACTAAAGGTCGATCATAAACTCTTGAGAAATCTTCTAGGAAGGCATAGTTTATGTTTAATTTTTGCTCCTTTTTCTTTCCTGTAACAACTAAGGAAAATACGGTAATATGCTTCTTGCTACTTTGTGGAAATGCATTACCAGATGTTGCATCTTCCTTCTTCAGGTGTATTCCGGTCTCCGGCAGAATCTGTGAAATAATCAATTTCATTTTTGTTTTAATTGTTGTTTTTTGTAGAAAATTGATTACATTGTAAATGATAACAGTAATACGTATCAAAAATATCTTTGATAAAAATGATCGTCATAACTGCAAGTAACGAAGTGTAAATACTCTTAATGTGCGCGCTTGCTCGTGTCAGATACAGGCATGCGAATTAAGTGGTTAATCATTTCAAAAATACCTTAACATCAAAATGATTCTCAATTCGATGACAATAACTTCAAATTTAAAATTTTAATGGAGAATTTAAAAATATATAAATTTTAAAATTAAAGTATACATGTCTAGACTCTAGAGTATTCTTTTCATGGTCTCTGTGTCAGATTTTTAAATGCTTATTAGCAAACAAACTTTTACAATAGAGAAAGAAATATAATTTTTTCAATTCGCATTATTAGTGAAACTGCTTCATTCTTTAAAAATATTTAGGAATGGTAAAAAAAAATGAAATTTTCTTAATCGTCATTCTGAAGATTTTTTTAAAACTAGCATTCCACTTCGGAACGCAGAGGGCTTCAGAAATTGATGATTTTTATTTTTTAACGATTTTCACCTGTAATATTTACGATTGTACGCAATAAAAATTTGAGACATTAGTTTTTGAAGTTTTTTCAAAATAACTTTAAAAAAAGCTTTCAGCGGAGTAATGTTTTAACATTAATCTAGAATTCATCACGAAGAGATTAAAAACATTATAAAAATTAGATGATAAGCACCGAGTTCTTTAAGAATACAGTTTTGAATGCTAATTTTACTCCACTAAGTACAGTAAATTTCAATTTTAGCATGCATTTACCTTAATTGGGCGTACCAATTCTCCAGAAGTAAAAATTATTTGGAGGACACAAATTATGGTTTAGACTAGAGGGTTGAAATAGCTGGCTATTAGGTGCAAAAGGAAACGTCAAATATTTTTTATTGTTTTTCTTTTGTAACATAAAAATACAATTTATTTTATTACCTATGATATAAGGTGGGAAAGATACAAGTACTTATGTACATATTTTTCTACAAAAAAAAAAATACAAAACATTTAATTTTTTTGACTTAAATTAACTAATTATTAATAATGAAAAAAATATTGATTCTTTTGTTTAGTATTTTTAATATTAAATTTAATTTTAAATACTGCCTTTATTATATTTGAAGTTTATAGTATAATCCACTGCGGCTTGTTATCTTATAATAGTTTGCAATATGTATACAACTTGAAGAGAAAATTTCATCTAGAGCGCACTGAAATCTAAAATGTTAATTTTCTAAATTGCCTTTTCGATATACCACATATAAACACCCTTACCAAAGACAGTTCGGAATTAAAGTTAGTTTGGCCTGATATTAAATTTCCATTATCTGGACAAGCTGTTAGTAAATTTGGCAGAAGGGGTGAGCATAACTCCAAATTGCATGTTCCTCTGGAGTTAATAATGCATTATCCATTACAGTAATTATCACAAAGCTAAAATATATGCACGTTAATTTATGGTGTTTTTATTATTCAAGTTATAAATACCTTTTAACACAAACAATCAACACGAAATATTTTATTTCAATATGCGAGCCAAGCAAGAAACAATGGCATATTCCCTTGGAAATGTTGAAACGATCCCTAAAACGTTCACTAAAAGTTTCTGACAATAATTTCTACAAATAATATTCAATTAATTTTATGTTAATTTACATATAATTTGTTTTTACCGTAAGCCGGGTTCGTCTCATTCTAAAAAAATTCATCTCACGAGTACGACTGCATTAATTTTTCTAAATATTCTTAAAAAACACTGACACTTCCACTTACGGCTCTCATTCTTTGCCCCATATTTAAGGATCCAAACAAATTCAATATCATGGAAATAATTCGCCTTTAAGTTAAAATTCAATCCTACACATTTAAAAAGATTTGGAACAAATATATTTGCTATAAATAAACGCGCAAGCGTGAAATTTTGCATCGCTACGCTGTACTAAACGCGGCCAATAATTTAAATCATTTGATTTAAAGTACTCAAATACAAAATAACCACATATTTCGACCAATACTGTGATTTGAGTTCTAACACCTCTCAAGGGTTCCATTATTTTTGTGAACCAATTAAATTGTTATAGAAATAATTTCTGGATATATCTTTCCAAAACGAATTTGAGTATAAGATGCAAGTTGCATCGTTTAACAAAAATTACACAATCTACATCAAAATAACTAATTTACATATACATACCTACAATTGAAAACCAAATAGCACCAAGATTATGTCTAGTAAATCCATGATTTACTTTTCTTACCTACAATACCGATTTACTAATATCCGATATTTATATTACTGAATTGACGCCGAATTCCTAAATATATATGACTTTTCAAGGTTTTGTTTTTTTCTTCAGGAAAACAATATTCTTGCGCATGTGCATTTATTTTCGTTACAAGCTTTGCACCAAATATCGCAGTAATTTGAATCAAATTTTGTTTGAATGCCTATCTTACATCAAAATAAGACTTAAATTGCATCGTAAATGCCACGATGAAGGGTTATTGCGCATGCGCGTTATTTAGTTGCAGCTTTACATCGCATTTGGTAGTAATTATATCAAATATATTTTTAATGTAAGTCTTACATCAGAATTAGATGTAAGGTAAAATCGCATACGCCTCGATGCAAAGCTTGCGTCGAAAATCGTCGCAAGATTTTCAACTGTGTACATTTAGTGGCTGTGAAAGTGACTGGTTGGCATTTAGGGATGTTTTTAAAATTCTTATACATAATAAATCAAACATCGATGCCACGGTTAAATTTGTTTATTTGACTTCGCATATTCGTGGTGGTAAAGCATATCATTTAATTGAAAACTTACCAGTAACGTCAGAAAATTACGAACTAGCATGGAAAACTCTTTGTGATAGATATGATAATGCTATTCTTATTCAGAAAACGCATATGAAACAAATATACGATATTAAATCTCCACAAGAAGGGTCTTCCACTTCACTTCAGAATTTTATAGATCAGGTGGTAAAAAATTATAATGCGTTGAAATCTTTGCATATTCAAATTGATACATGGGACTTGATGTTGATACATCATTTAACAGAAAAACTTGATACTTCGTCAAAGGTTAATGTTATTAAAAATTCAGATACGAACAAACTATTAAGTTTTGATAATTGTATAATTATTTTAAAAAATCGTGTTCGAATTTTAGAGGCGATTAAAATTACAACATCTTCAAAACAATCACAATGCTTTAATAAAAATACATTTTCGAGAAATAAGACTTCGTTAGTTTCAATTAGTGGTCAATGTATCTATTGTGGTGAAACACATTCCATATTAAATTGTCCATCATTTATTGACACTAAAATAAGTCCACAAATGCGTTGTCAATTCATTCGAAATAAGCAGATGTGTACCAACTGCCTAATTGACAAGCATAAAGCTGGTGAATGTGATAAGCCACCATGTACTCATTGTTCATTAAAGCATCACACTCTTTTACATTTTGGAGCAAAATCAAAGTTTTTGGGTAGCAAAAATACCTTCAAAGGTACCGCTTTGAATTCAATTGAAAGATCAAACACTTCAACTGAGAAAAGTGTTGAATCAAATAATAATCACATTACTGGCATTTCGTCATGCATATCAAATCAAAGGCCAGTGTGTGATCAATCATATTCAAACCAGGTAAACCAAGTTCTAATCGGTACAGCTTTAATTAATGTGACTTCTGATTCCCACAAGAACTTGTTATGTAGGGCCTTGTTGGATAGCGGATCACAATTAAATTTTATTAGTGAAGGTCTTGTGAAACTTAATCTCCGAAAATTAACAACGAATAAAACTATATCTGGTATAGGTGGCAAGGAAACAATGATAAAATCTAAAGTGAATTTAACAATATCATCCAGAATTTCCAATTTCTCAACTAATTTGGAATTTTTCATTATTCCAAAGATTACTACTTGTCTACCGTCAAGTCCAGTATCAGTCGATATAGATTTAATTCCTGTCGAAATTAAACTGGCCGATCCGTATTTTCACATACCAGATAAAATTGATTGAAATTTATAATTCTTTATTAAACGGTAAATCTATTACTGTGTTCAAAGATCTACCACCATTCTACTCTAGCGTCTTTGGCTATGTTATTAGTGGTCGAGTAGTAACCAATCATATAGTTAAAGAAAGTTCCGCTACTACATTATGCACTTTCGAGAACTTGCAGAGCGATATTAAACGTTTCTGGGAGTTAGAAACTATTTTCTTAAAAAATACATATTCTCTAGATGAGAAATACTGTGAGGATCACTACGTACAGAATCATCGTCGTCTTTCTTCTGGTCGATATTGTGTGTCAATGCCTATCAATGATAATATTGATAAGCTCGGTTTTTCAAATTTTTCATCTGTCAATCAATTTTACGCCATTGAAAGAAAGTTACTAAGACGCCCTGAAATTTTTCGTCAATATCAGGAATTCATGGCAGAGTATTTATCATTAGGCCACATGGTTTTAGTACCTGATTCTAATATTAAAAGTTTGGACCATAAGACGTATTATTTACCTCACCACTACGTGATTAAGGAAAGCAGTACCACAACACAACTTCGAGTGGTGTTTAATGGATCGTCCAACTCATCTTCGAAAATATCCCTGAATGATTGTCCACTCAAGGGTCCCATAGTTCAACAAGATTTGTTGTCTATAATTCTGAGGTTTCGGAAGCATCTTGTTGCATTTACTGCAGATATTGCCAAAATGTATAGGCAAATCGAATTGGATGAAGATCATCAGGACCTGCAACGAATTTGGTGGAGAGACAAACCCTCGGAGAAAGAAAAATGTTTCAAGCTGAGCACAGTGACTTATGGAACTAAGAGTGCTCCATATTTAGCAACTCGCGCATTGAAACAGTTAGCTTTAAACGAAACCACTTCATTTTCTGTAGCTTCCAAAATATTGATGCGCGACTTCTATGTAGATGATGTGTTGACAGGGACTGATACAATCGATAAAGCGTTAACCATGAAGGCAGATTTAGTCAAATTATTAGAAAAGGGTGGATTTCTACTTAGGAAATTTTCTTCGAATTACCCTTCAATCTCATCATCTTCTGAACCTGCTTCAAATATATCATTAGTACTTGGTCTGTCTTGGAATGTCTCCTCTGATGAATTTGAGATGAATTTTTCTAAGTTCTCATTAGAAACAAGTTGCACTAAAAGAAATATTTTATCGGAAATTTGCCAGTTATTTGACCCTTTGGGGTTATGTGCCCCAATGATATTAGTTGCTAAAATCATTATGCAAACAATTTGGACTCTACACAACGTAGGCTGGGATGATATAATTACTCATCAAGTTTGTGACCAATGGATGGATTTTAAAAAACAGGGTTTCGGTTGTGTCATATATATGAGAGTTACAACAGACGACATAAACAAAAGTTATATACGATTAATCTGTTCTAAATTGAGAGTGGCTCCTATTAAAAGGCAGACAATTCCTCGGCTAGAACTTTGTGCAGCCTTGCTGCTCGCACAAACTTTAAACAAAGTAGTTGAAAGTTTAGATATGCAATTTGATCACATTTACCTTTGGTCTGATTCTGAGATTACATTGCTTCGAATTAAATCCGAGCCATCAAAGTACTCCTCGTTTGTAGCAAACAGGATTACCCAAATTCAAGAACTCTCATCTATTCAAAGTTGGTGCTACGTACCAACATCATTAAATCCTGCAGACTTCGTTTCTCGTGGCTTAATGCCTAATAAATTTTTAAACCAAGATTTATGGTGGTCTGGTCCCAGTTTTCTTCAAGAAAATGCATTAAATTGGCCGAAAAACTCAAATCATAAAATTAGTCCAGAGTTGTTAGATTTAGATATTCGGAAAACCTCATCAACAATTGCTTGCACTTTTGAACTGCAGTTGGATTTGTTCAATAGATGTTCCTCATTCACAAAGCTTTGCCGTGTAACAGCTTATATTCGCCGATTCATATTTAATCTCAAACAAAAAAAAGAGTTAAGGAAAACCGGAGAACTGACTTCAAATGAATTAAAAGATGCCACAATCAGCCTTGTAAAAATTGTTCAGAAAACCGAATTTAGTAATGATATTCAACAAATTAAGAAACATACAACTGTTAACCATTCAATCAATCTAAAACTATTACATCCGTTTATTGATACGAATGGAATACTCTGCGTTGGAGGACGTCTTGGTAATTCAGAATTGAACTCTGCAAATAAACATCCTATTATTCTACCAAATAAACATATTTTGTCTACATTATTAGTGCGACATGAACATGTTCGGCTTCTACATTGTGGACCTCAAACTCTTCTATACAATGTGAGGTCTCAATATTGGATTTTAGGAGCTCGAAACTTATGTCGGCAAATTGTTAATAAATGTATCATTTGCTTTAAAAATAGGCCCAAGCTGCCACATCAAATAATGGGCGATTTACCCGCCGATCGTGTTACGAAGTCAAGACCATTTTCAATAGTTGGAATCGATTTTTGTGGACCCTTTTATGCTAAACCAACCTTGAAATCAAAAATTAAAACTAAAATATACGTATGTCTATTTATATGCTTCGCAGTTAAGGCTATCCATTTAGAAATTGTGATGGATTTATCATCAGAAGCTTTCGTAGCTTGTCTTCGCAGATTTGTTTCAAGGCGTGGATATTGTTCAAAAATTTATTCAGACAATGCTACAAATTTTATTGGTGCTCGGTCTGAATTAAGGGAATTAAAAAATTTATTTCACTCACAAGGTTTTCAGAACGAAGCAAAATTATTTTGTGCGAATCATCACATAGAGTGGCATACAATCCCCCCAAGATCTCCTCACTTTGGTGGATTGTGGGAATCTGCAATCAAAAATGCCAAATGGCACATGAAAAGGGTAATAGGTCTACGATCATTGACAATCGAAGAGTATTATACATTAACTTGTCAAATTGAAGCTTGCCTCAATTCACGGCCATTGACAGCACTTTCAAATGATCCATCTGACTTTACCGCGTTGTCTCCTGGTCATTTTTTGGTGGGCAGTCCACTATTAGCCCTTCCTGAACCATCGTTGCTCGAACTCAATGTTACAAAATTATCCAGATATCAAACCTTACAGTTGATGCTTCAAGATTTTTGGAAAAGATGGCATGTTGAGTACTTGAGTGAACTTCAGAAACGTTATAAGTGGCAAAAACCGTCAAATGATAATTATAAAATAGGTTCGTTAGTTATTTTGCATGACGACAACATTCCTCCGATTAATTGGCCACTGGGTAGAATAGTAGACATACATCCTGGTTCCGATAATCGTGTTCGTGTAGTAACTATAAAAACTTCGAAATCTACATTTAAAAGATCGGTCACTAGAATCAGTATTCTTCCACTTGAACAAGAATCTTGAACACAAATTCAGGAAAGAAATGTATTCACTTATGTAAACGAATAACTACTATGTTTTCAATAGTTAATTTGGTAATCATTCGTAATAACTGAGTTGTATTAAAATATGCAATATTTGTAAATTTTTGTAATTATTAAATTTTGTATTTAGTTATTAACAAATTATAATTATTATTTATTTGCGTAATAATAATTATAAACTATGAATTCAAAAAATATGTATTTAGTGTTAAGACATTATAGAAATTATATAAAGTATAAATATTTTGAACTAGTTACTTCAAGGGCTCGGGTATGGTCACGCACTAAATAATAAATTGAAATCCATTGTGGTACGCAGCCCATAATTTCTTTAGTTAATAGAAAAATATTGTGAATATTATTGATTTGCATTTTTTATATACATACCTAGTTTGGTTATTTATCTATGTACCTGTAATCTTTATATAATATATTTGGTATTTTCTAGAAATTTAAAAATAAATGATTATATTAGGTCAGTCTCTTTTTACCTGTGCTAACAGTCAATTGAATAATATTAATTAAGCAATTATACATTAAAATAATAAACATAAAATCATTGTTAATAAAATCCCAAATTGTATTAAATGGGTTTTATTTCATTTTTAATAAAATACAACTAACATTAAAATTATAATTACTTAATAAACAACTGGTTTCAATAAATATATTCATCTTCGAGTTCAGTTGTTTTACTTCGTAAAAGTTTCTTAATGGTGAATGCAAACTTTTAAATTCTTCGACTGCGTCACCACTCATTTTTATTTATGTTCAAATAAAAATTCATTTATTCATTTATGCTCACAGAAATAACATTTATATAAATTCTATAATTAAACAAATAATTTAAAATAAATAATAACAATAATTAAATGTATGTAATGCATAATATTTAATTAAAGACATTGCTAAAATTCGTTTCTGGATTATCTGGAAAGTCTCTTAAGGGCATACTTCTTTGAAGACGACCATCTATGATTTCTTTGAGTAGACAGTTAAAGTAGAACCTCAGAAGTGTGTACAGCATATTTTGATAAAAAATCTTAATTCCGGGCTATTCGTAAAGAAATAAGACCTTATGAACTGGCGTGCAAACGATAAAATAACAGTAATCTCGATTTGATATTTCTAGTTGCCCTTGTATTTGGTAATAATGAGTATGTTTTTTTTTTAATTGTCACTTTGCCGGTATATTCGTCATAGACAAGGAATTTTATTATTTTTGATTTCGCAGCCTCTAGTGGATGCAAGCCTTTGGCATTAAAGGACATTTAACTTCAATTATTCCATCATGCCCAATCAATCCATCAGGAGTCGCGGCAAGACATGGATATTTTTGATAAATGATTACACCGCATTTCGCTACTTCTATGTTATTTTTTTTTCGAAAATTGCTCTCGCATTTTTTCATTTTCCCTTTGACCTTTCAATTATATCATGTTCAGCAGCTTCCGTTTTCAAGTTTTTAAAAAAATCATTTCTAAGTTCGGTATACTCTTCAGGTGATTTATCCAAATTTTGAAAGGTTTGATTTCCATATTCAGAGTCTTCTCCAGAAAACTTTAGTTTTCTTTCTTGTCGTTTTGGCTGATTTATGGTAGCTCTTTTATTTAGTAGTAACTGTCGTTTTTCAATTTCTGCTATTCTCGATTTTGGACTGTAGTTTGATGAATACTTTGCTAGATTATAGTGTCCCCAATGACTGTTTTGTTGTAATACAGTAAACTTGGCTCGTGATGTGTATGATTACCCACGGGAAAAATTAATTCTTTTGCCATCAAGAGATTTTGCGACAATTGCATTCAAACCTTCTACGGCATTTGAGTCGATATCGTACACAAGGCTTTTTGCGTGGTATTTTAATCGCTTAAATAATCCACTAAATGCTTTGAATAATTAATTTTCCATAAATCTTAGATATATTTCAGGTATTTCGTAATGTTGACGATTACAGAAATATGAGGTACATTTCCTGTGGTCTTGAAAAACGTGGAATGGGATATTTCCAATGTCAAGTACAAGTTCCTCAATTTTTTTTGGAAGAGAGTTTTTGGAAAGTTTCCTTTTTTAATTGCGCAGATTATGTCTTTGGAACATCGATTAATTTCATTTCATAATAGTTTTCGTTGAATTACAGAAATAAATGATTACGGCATTCAATTTTCTCTATGTGTGTATTTGTGTATGATTTAACCTCTAAAATTTTTACGTATTTATACGTTGGCATCGCCACCTGCAATTATTTTATTGTAGCGCATATCATACAGTTCTTCACTTTTTCTAAAACCTACTAAAGCATTCCATTCCATTCCAGTTGATAGTATAGCCAGCATAGTTCGAATTGCATTCATTTTGTTCAGGTTAAGCTTTTTGCAATTCTGCTCTGCGACAAACAATGCAATATTTATTGTGAACGGTACTTCATATGACCTTCTTTGTAGATTGATCAATAATTTTTCCGACACCAAAAAGTGAGGAATGATTGCTATTGTGTCCGTATGATCGCTTAGAATAACTCCCATCTATTTAAACGCAAACTAGAGGGATACCATCGAAATCTATGCTTTTTTCTTCAATTTCTATTTGTTTTGTTTCCATCGCAGCTTTAAACATTTCTTGGTCGCAACTTTTTGAATGTCACGTTGAACTTGTTTTTGTAATTTATCGAATGTATTTGGTGCCAAATATGGTATGTCAATGACACCAAAACCGATATCCAATACCGATTGAAATGCCAGCTAAAACACTTTGATAATTTATATAGTTTTGATGTGATTTCTTTCGTTGGGATCTTTAGACGAAATATTTTGAATTATATTGCACATGTTACATTTAAAATAAAATTTTGGAATTTAATCGCTTATAAATTCTGTAGGGAGCATCCGAAAGTCATATTGTGATTGCTAACTTTATTAGCTCGTTAAAAAAATACTGCATAGCAAATATGCGTTTGCAATATTATATTTATGTACCTTTTCCTCTTGAGTATTTTTTTCAGCTGTTTCAAATTCAATAATGAAATGTCTGCCATTCAAATCAGTTTTTTTTAGGAAAATGTTCAGATGTTAAATTTACATCTGATAAATCATGACATTTCTTTTATTTTGATCAAATAAAACAAGCATATTTTGATTTTCATCCAGTGCACTGATAGTTTTAGTAGTCACGGACAACAAATGGAGATCCCTACAAAGTCACGCATTATAAAATGTTGCGTTTACAAAATCTCGCAATTCAAAATCTTTCAATATAGAATCTTGCGTATATAGTGAAATAGTTTGCAACAAATGCACAAAAATTTTTAAAAACGATGTTGGAAACTATTTCAGTATACATACGTTTACATAGTTTACATATCATTCTTTTTGTGGCACTCATACCGATCGGACGTATTTTTTAGTTAATTATTATTAAAATTAAAAAAAAAAACAAAAAATAAAAAAAGATAAATATTTTAATTTTTTTATTGTTTTATTTCTTGACTGTGGTTGTTAATTTGTGCCGTACTGTTAGCTTCAGTGAAATAATTCCTCTAGTGACAATGGAAAAGAAGTGTTTTGCATGTGGTCTTATTTCAAAAGAACAGTATTTTTGTTGTGTTCTTTGTGATAAAATAATTGACTTTAAGTGTTTTGGAATTAAAAGCAAAACGACTTTTGATTTGATTTGCCAGCTAAAAAATCTACGATATGTTTGTGACGACTGTGATGACCTGTTAAAATCCCAAATGAAGTTATTTTCAAAAATAACAGAATCTGTTAATGTTATTAATACAAACTTGCATAACCTTCAGAGTGATTTAATATCTATGAGTTCGAAATTATACAATACCAAAAATTGTCGTAATGCTGTTACTTCAAAGTCTGTAAATAAAATGTGTAATAATAAAAATATTAAAATTAATGATAATACGAATGTGAATCATAAAAACATTAATAATAAAAATGATGATACCGTAACTCCGGTTCAGACTGAACTGGATACAAATTTATTATCGACGATGATGACTAATGATGGTTGTCTGACTCTATCTAGTAACTCAATGAGTTCTCAACAAGAACGGGTAATTTCATCTAAACTAAATTCGACGATTTCGAATCAGCGGCAAATTATAATCGGCACTGGTGATTTGATTTCATCCCTCCAAGTGGTTGCCCCTCGGAAAACTATTTTTGTGTCCAGACTCCATAAAGACATTTCGGAACTGGATGTTTTATCATATCTAAAAGACAAGTTTGGTGTTGTGGATGTTAGCTGCAAACGCATATTATCACGTCGAATTAATGAAGAAGACCGTAATTTTTCATCGTTCCGGATAAATGTTCCGGTAGCTAGTGTAGATAGCTTGCTTGAACCTAGCTCATGGCCATCGGGCTCATTGATAAAGGAATTTGTGATTTATAAGAGGAAGCAAAATAAGAATAATAATTTTTTTCCTTCACTTCAACGACTTACATCCGGTCGATAACGGATCCCAGCCAAAAATCGGATTGCATACTCTATAAATTATTCTATCGCAATGTTGGGGGAATGTCATCGAAGTCTATGGAATTCCGTAATTTATTTTATTTGACACATTTCCAATTATATGCTATTGTGAAAACTGGATTTCATTGTGGAGTTCATAACGCTGAATTCTTTCCAAATGATTTTGCTGTTTTTAGATGTGATAGATCACCTATGAATAGCTCGAAGCAAACGAGAGGTGGTGTCCTCTTAGCTGTTCATTCATCACTTAATTGTGAGCGTATCATTGTACCGGGCTGTGTAACAATTGAATTTTTATGTGTTAAAGTTTTTATTTGTTAAAAAACATTTTATTTTATAGTTCTATATATACCGCCTAGATCCTCTATCGATATTTATTGAAATCACATAGATTGTATAAGTGAAAAAGTTAATATGTCTCATTGTAATGATACTATAGTAGTGTTGGGCGATTTTAATTTAACCAATATTAATTGGTCGGTTGATTCTGAATCATTAGATATATTACCGTCTAATGCTCTGTCTATCGACTCGGCGGTAATAGACGCATTATTTAGTTTTAATCTTAAACAAATTAATTTATATTCTAATGATAGTAATTTGTTTCTGGATCTAATTTTTGTTAATAATACGGAATATTTGTCAGTTTATGAATCTTTGACTTCATTTAAGAACAATGATAAATATCATAATTCTCTCGAAATTGAATTTCATGTTAATAACGTTAATGCTAAATGTCGTGAATTTTCTGTGGATGATTCGTCTTATGATTTTAAAGCATGCGATTCCCACGGTATGTCTGAGTTCCTCCGATGCATATGCTGGAATGAGTTATTTCTTAACAATGATATTGATGTAAATGTAAAAACTTTTAATGATTTGCTGTGTCTAGCGTTTGACCGTTTCGTTCCTTTGAAAAGGAAACGTAACCACAGTTACCCTCCATGGTTTGATTCGGATTTGATTAATCTCCGTAACCGTAAGAATAAAGCCTTTTACAGACTTCGAACCAATGATTGTGACTCTAACAGATCTATTTTTGTCAATCTTCGGGATCAATTTAAATCCGAATTTCATACCAAATATCTACAATACATAAAAATGATTGAAGCTAATATCAAACAAAACCCCAAATCATTTTGGAAGTTTGTTAATGACAAGCGCAAAACAATGGGCTTTCCGTCGATTATGAATTATGATGGAGTTCAGCTCTGCATTGTATCAGAAATATGTACAGGTTTTGCAAGCTTCTTTCAATCGGTTTATAAAGACAAAGATAAAGATAATAATAGTCTTGTTGTTGATGACCCTATTGTCAGTAATTGTCAATTTAATATTAATTGTTTATCTATAACTGAAGATGATATATGTAGTTCCCTTTTGGATTTTAATGACGGATGTGAGCCTGATGGTATTCCCTCGTCAATACTTAAATGTTTTGCATCATATATTGCAACTCCGTTATGTTTTATTTTGAACCAATCGTTAGTTAAAGGTTATTTTCCAACCGCTTGGAAAGTGTCACATATCGTTCCAATTTACAAAAAGAGGGACCGCTCTGATGTATCTAATTATCGTGGAATTTCGATTCTGTCATCGATCCCAAAACTTTTCGAGCTAATTGTGACAAAAAATCTGTCATTTCATACAAAAGAAATTATCTCGGATTTTCAGCACGGTTTTGTGGCGCCTCTAAGTAACCAGCACCACAACAAAAAAGTAAATTTAACAGAACGCGCCTATTGATCCAATTTTAATCATTGCGTAACCCACTGTACAGCCGGTTACGCGGAGAAAAATAATTGGTAATCAATGAAGAATCAATAAGTCGTAATCAGTCGTCATCAGTCAATCAGAACACAGTACACGGAATACAAGAAAGGACAACACGTAATTAAAAACAATTAATGTTCACTAATATTTAAAAAAAAATTATATAATACATAATGTGTAAAACAAATGTTCACTAGTAATAAAAATAAAAATGTATGTAATAATAATAGTTCGCAATGAGTGCTTGTAAAAATAATTTATAATAAAGCAAATTTAATCAAGTGAAAACGAAAATATATTTGTTGATTTGTTGGTGTTTTTCATTTTGTGAATGGTGAACAGTGCGCAGCAAAAATACTCGAACCAACTATCACAATTCAAGCGACTTGTACGCTTGTGGTTTTAGTACGCTAAACATTGTTAGGTATTTTATGCGGAGGGAGAAAATTATTAAGAATTTTGCAAGTACATATTTCAGTTTCGATCTGTATGAGAATGATGAATGAATGAAAAAGACCGTTGGTTCGTGTTGTTTCGCTAAAAATATAGCATAAAAAGGTTATTAAGAGTTTAATATGTGTGTTTGCGTATAATTCGCTAATACTCTAATACCTTGTTGTTTTCTATATATAGGAAATAATCAGAAAAGGTATTTAGCATTTATTCAGTCGCTATAGCCTGATGAGATTGACTGCATAGAAAATAAATTTTTCATCATTCTCATACAGATCGAAACTGAAATACTTGCAAAATTCTTAATAATTTTCTCCCTCCGCATAAAATATAAATTATTTGGCTTGTACCGATAAACCTAATATCTCAATTGTTAGGTATATTTTAAACCATCGAATACCTACAGTTTCACCAGTGGAAAATCTACGACTACCAATCTCTTACAATTTTCTAAATTCGCTATTGAATCACTTGAGTCACAAGCCGCCCAGGTTGATGCGATTTACTTTAATTTTGCTAAAGCCTTTGATTCAATTGACCATAGAATCATTATAAAAAAGCTCTCAGAAATTGGTGTCGCCCCTAATTTTTTAAAATGGATTGGTTCTTATCTGGTGGGAAGAAAACAATATGTTTTATTGAATCAAGTCAAATCTGATTATATATATTGCCATTCTGGGGTTCCGCAGTGATCACATTTGGGCCCAATCATTTTTCTTTTATTTGTGAATGACATTCCGAATATTTTTAAATTTTGTAACAGCTTATTATTTGCCGACGATTTGAAGATTTTCAAACATATTCAATCTTTAAATGACGCAGAAGTATTTCAATCAGAAATTAATTCATTATCTCGTTGGTGCTCTACAAATAAATTGTTGATCAATATTAATAAATGCAACATCATGTCGTTCTATAGAACATCCAATCCGATTGTTTTCAATTATCAGTTGGAAGGTAAGGAACTGTGCAGAGTAACTTCAATTCTTGACTTAGGTGTATCCTTTGATCAGAAATTAACTTTTGTTTTACATCTAGACAAAATAATACTGAAAGCCAATTCTATGTTGGGTTTTATTTTTAGAATGACAAAAGAGTTCATGTGTTAGTTTATATACTTCTCTAGTTAGATCTCACCTGGAATATGCGGCGGTGGTTTGGTATCCTCACCATGAGGTACATATTAAAAGATTGGAATCAATTCAGAAACGTTTTACCATTTACATTTATAAAAAGCTTGGTTACCTTTCAGGTCGTAATCAGCCTATGTGGCAGCAAGTGCGTAACCTTCCAGGGTATGAACGGTGTCTAAGCCTCCGAATTGATACTTTAGCGAAGGTGATTCTTTGAACGGTCGTATAAGATGCCCTAATCTTATTTCTGCTTGGAACATTTATGTACCGGGTAGAAGTTTACGGCAAAGGGAATTTCTATTTATCGAATTTCATAAAACTAATTATGGCTATAACGAACCGACGGCTTCAATGGCCAGAATTTTCAATGATTATTATCATTTGTTTCATTTTGAAAAATCGAGAAAATGCTTTCGGTATGAAATCCGTAGTTGCAATTTTTGATTTTATAATATTTTTTGGAATATATTCCGTGTTGTACAAATTTTAATTATTATATTATACTATGTAGTTACTATTCATTAAGTTTTTTTTTTAAGTGTAGAATAGATTTTGTAAATAAATAAATAAATAAATAGTATATCGAGAAAATATATTACAGAAATGTCGAAAAATAAATTAAATTTGAAATTAAAATTTTCTTGGTAAAACCGGTCTAGATATTATATTTTTCGACGAATTGTGAAAATTCATTCTAGATTATTATAAGCAAAATCAGCAATGCAAATTTCTAATACTGTAAAAATATGATAAATCGCAGATATATTTTTTTTAAGAAGTTTTAATTAATAAATAAAATTCAACTCTACGGTTCGTTTTATTTATTTCACCACTAAATTTTATTTCACAACTTCTTTATAATTTGCTTTCGTTAGTTAATCACCTCAATCGCTTGTTATTCGCCTTTTTCTTTGTCGCTTAATCGCTTGTAGTCACTTTTGGATTCGCTGGAAAAGTGTCTGATTTTTTCTTTTTGTTTTATTTTCTCAGCTTGCTCAAAAAAATATATATTACAAATAAACCAAGCGATTGCTTACATTTAAATTCGCGATGTGATGTTAATCAAATAAAGTAGAATAATTGGCGTTATTAAATTGATTTTACAAGATAGGTTGAGTTACAATAACATTTGCTTTTAATTCAATTTTAATTTACTTATTCTAGCTGGGAATTAATGCATATCCAACAAATACCATAAATTAAACTAAGTGAAATTATGTTATGTTCTTTATTTCATACATATGTACATAATGTATTATATACATGTAACAATTATTAGTAATTTTTAAGATTAGTTCACTATTCATTACCTATTAAAACCTCAGACAATCACATATTTATAATATAAACAACGGATAAAAATAATAGTTTTTTAATTCAACGAAACATGCTGGCCGAATTAGGCCGTAGACATCCACAAAGGTATATTCACTGGCAAGTTTAAACCTCCTTCCAAATGGTGGTATATTTATTTAGCTGAAACTCCTTTCCTAACGGACCACCGGCCAAACCACATTTGTAGGGTTGGCCTCATTATCTCGCATTATAAAATCTATTTTACAAAGTCTTTTTCACAAAATCTCGCAATATAAAATCTCGCATTACAAAATCTCGCATAAACTTATTCCCGTAAATATATGAAATCGCGTGATTCCATTTATTTAGATAAAGCTCCTAATTGATTAATAGAACAGAAACCACATCTATAGCACGTTACCACTAAAACTAAAAAAAAATAAATTGAAAAAGCCTTCAATGCCCTATAACAGAATAACCGAAGTCCTGTCCACCGATCTCTTTATCAACCAATCTCAAATTGTACAAAAATTATAAAAACACAATAAAACTTCGAAACACAATATTTTTTACATTCCAAAATTTTTTAATAAACGATCTAATTTTACGAAAAATATAGATTTAATGATTTATTTATTTATGTTTCAAAACAACAAAAAAATATATACAATAAATTAATAAATATAAAAACTTTGAGTTAGAAGAGTAAAATAATAGTATGTAGTTGAAGTGAGCAAGAAGAGTAAAACAACAATTATATTGGATAGACCAAAAACTGGTTTAGCTAACCAAATATTGATTTTTTGTTTTTACTACATATACAAAATAAACTGCCATCTAGTAACAGTTTAAAAAACTAAATAAAAAGAAATGAGGTGAAATTTTATCTTAGACGCAATTGTCATTAATAATCAAAATAAACGATTTTATTAATTTTTTGCAATTTTTTCGATTAATAATTAAAAATTCGAAAAAAGCCACCGTGAATAAATTCAGTTTTATCTCCTGCGCATTTTGATATAAAAAAATCTTAGTTTCTTCGGCTGGTGTTTGAGAAAAGGTACATTTTCGTTGCCTAATTTGGCCAAAACTCATCATAATTAAAATAAAATTACAGGAAAACTAAGCGGAAAATTCGGAAAAGACACCGTGATTAACTAGATAAAATCGCAAAGAATATTTTAATACATGATAGGATCAGCAATTCTCTAGAAAAGGTAAACTTTCTTCAAGCATTTTTTGCATTTTTCGTGTATTGGGCCCTTAACTATTTTAAGTAATTGCAGAACAGTAATACATTTTTTAATTTTTGTTTTAACTAATGACGTTAGGCATTGATCACATTCAGCGTTTTTCTGACCCAGATTTTCGTAGATACCGCAATATTATCTGTCAGTGCCCGTAAAAACTCTTTTAATTTTTTTTTTGTTTTTGCTGTTACATGACCAATTCTATAAAATATAGAACTGTTTCAATGATCAATATTACATTGGAGGTGGTTGGCGAATTAGTCCAAAGCGCGCCCAAAACGACTGCAACAATTTTGTTACAAACATGCTGGTGAACTTACCACAAACTGTAGATGGACAGTCCATATACAAAAAACTTATAAAACCGACAGTTGTAATTGTAAACAGTAAATTTGTTTACAGTTGAAATATTACAATAAATATGTAGTTGCATTAGAAATAGAAAAAGTTTAATTTCATTTAGAAATTTATTTATTGAAAACGGGAAAGTTTTCAAACCCAATTGTTGATCAGCAATTTTATTTTTTAGTATTTGTGTGGTGATTATATCAAAATTTGATAAATTAGTTCACTCCACTGTCATCTACTGATCCAGGACCAGTGGATCCGTTTTTATTTGATTTAATTGTGCACCGAAACTGGCGATATTTGGAGCTCACTTTGTCCGCACGAGAGTCGTTCGAGCGTCGGGAAAATCGATTCAAAGTTATGCAGCTTCACGGTTCACGTTTATTCTCAGCGTTAACCCACACCAGACTCAGCCACAATATGATGCGGCTGCAAAATAATCTGGATATTCTGTTAGCTGGGTGTTCCGAACGAGATGGTTACCTTAAAACTGTTTATAATTTTACACGGTTAACAAGTTTTCTCGAATTGTTCGAAGTTAGTTCTAGTTACGGTTGTTTTAAGAAAAATGGATTTAAAGCAGCGATATAAGCTTATAAAATACAATAAAAATAGTTGAACTTTTGTATCAATGAATACGTACGAGTACATAAATTTATATCCAAATCCAGAAGCTCTCATTTTCTTTTTCCAGCAGTCGTCTTTTTTTTCACATGATAAAATGTAAATAATAAAAATTATTTATAGATATCACATAACAATGAAATCAATATATACTTAAAAATGGATATAGACAATAATAACTATTATAAAGGACGATTTTACGTAGTGCACATTAAACTTTATACGTTTATTACCGATCGATCGTTAAAAAGCAATATTTTTAAGGCGCATATAGTACTTCACATAATCATTTTTTGAGTTTATTTTGTTTTCCTTGATGGGTGCAATATAAGTTATGATTTTCCGAGAAACTATACGCTAATCCAACAAATTTTTTTTTTATTGTATGTACATATGGTACATTACTTGTACAAGCGCTAAATGATTAATTTGCAAAACTTAAATTGTCAGACATATTATGTACATATCAATAACACCCGCTTTAACTCTAAGCAATTTCACCTGAATTTAAAATCAATAAATTTATAATTTTATTTTTCTCTTTATGTTAATGTTTCACAATACACTATATGGTCCAGTAAGGCATATTACCAAAGCAACTTAACTATACATGCCAAAATCCAAAAAGCGAAGCTTTTGTAAAAACCGAACTTTCCATAGTAAAACATGAGCGTTCTAGAGGATAGAGCCATAATCATTATGACGTATTTTTGGAAGCTGTTTAGTGGTATAACTTTTCACTGTCTTAACTTAAAGTTTTTTAATGAAAAAAGCAATAATACGTTTATATAAAAGTTTTCTATATATCTTTAACAACAATATACAAGAAAGCTATATTGGTATAAAGTAAATATTAACTGCAGAAATATTAAAGTTGGCATCAAAGTTGGCTCGGACGAATTAAAATAATACTTGCTAAATTGGTCTTTAGTTTTACTAGTGTACGTTAGATGTCTAAGATGTTTACAGAAAAATACGAAAAAAAATTATTTACCATAATCATAAAATTATGACACGTTCTTAATATTTTGTGAATTGGTTTTGCTTTTCCTACAATTTTTGAAATTGAAATTTCCACACGTGGCAATTTTTTGGTACGGTTTTACTAAAGGCTTACTGCCATTTATGTAATGTATGTATATTGACTTATTATTTTCAAAAATATTTGAATTTCAACCTTAAGTAAATCGTTTTCATTTTTCTTGTAATAATTAATTTATTTAAACCAAAATATAAAAATTATTCAAAACAACAGCATTCTGGTCAAATTGAAATAAAAGCTTATTACATATCGTGTGGTAATTAAGTTAATATAGCTACATAACATAGATGGCAGTGATGACAGTAAATATTTGGTAAAACCATACCAAAAATTAGTTGCAGGGGAATATTCAAGTACGATATTCACAAAATATTAAAACATGTGATAATTTTGTAATTAAATATTTAATTGTTTTCGTATTTTTCTGTAAACTTATAAGACATCTGACGTACACTAGTAAAACTAAAGATACATTTAGCAAGTATTATTTCAATTCGTCAGAGCCAACTTTGAGGTATTTTCCAAAATGAAAGTTCAAAAAATTACAACACACCGGGTGTTTCTTTTAAACTGAGACGATCAAATATCTCGAAAAATAGCCACTCTACGGAAAAAATGTCCATAATCAAAACTTAATCATACCACGGGGGAAATACATTAGTGCAAAAAAATAGTCCCCCACCCCCCGCTTTGTAGGTGGGGCGGGGGTAACTTTTAAATTAAGATAGGAAGCCATATTTTTTATTGCAGATACGGATTCTACGACTAAAAGTACGTATGATTTGAATGAAATATTTTGTTCGGTTCATGATAGATGGCGTTGTAATCGACGAAATTCAATTTTTTCAATTTCATCTTCTTAGAACACACGCATTCGATTCTGCAATACGTTTGAAATAAAAAACATCACGTGTTCATTGGAAATACTCGAAATTCTCGAAATAATTTAATTTTAATATTAATTTCTTCAGTTAATATTTACTTAATACCAATATAGGCTTCTTGTATATTGCTGTTAAAGATATGAAGAAAACTTTAATTTAAACGTCCCATAGAGGGATTTCGCCGCTTCATATTGAATTTTCGTAATCATTTTTTTAACGGATAATGAGTGATTAATTCATTGATCCTACATTAACTAGCCGTGATTTTTTCATCACCCGCCAGGAATCGAACCCGGGACCTCCGGGGCTTAAAGCATGCATGCTAACAACTGTGCCACAGGGCGACAATCAAAAATTAGATTTGCCAATTTTGGATTTCCATACAGAACCAATGCGGTCAATTTTTGCCACCTCCAACACCAAGTGGAATAATAGTTATTTATGGTACTAGTGAGCAAAACCCACACTCTAAAAAATAGGAAATGCTAGTCGTAAAATTATCTTGATAATTATAGTACTTTTATAATACTTTTTTATCTGAATTTACGCCTATACAGAAAAATTCAAGCAATAAGATGTACCCAAAATATTGTGCATACAAAAATGTTTAATTACACTAAATTGAATTTATTTACTAGTGAAATGTATAAATAGTACTTATAAAGCCGTAAATTTCAGTACATGATGTACGATTTTCACACAACTACGTGAATTTCTGCCATAGTATGTATAAATTACGACAAACGATGTAAATTTGATCGCATGGTGTAGAATACCCATAGTATGTATATTATTCAACGTGCATAATATAATGATAGCTGTTATTCACGAAGGTGAAGTTTGCCGACACGAGCCGATAGGCGAGTGTCGTAAATCATCTGAGTGAATAACAGCCATTATATGCGAGTAGAATACGATGCTTTGTCCACGACCGACAAATATCATTGTTTTATAATCAAATTCTTTAAACACTCTTCAAATAATTTTCGTTGACATTTTGACGTCACAGTTTAATAATAATGAAAATGGCAAGAGACTACTAGATAAAATTTCAAAAATCAAATAATTTACTTGGAAATATTGAGTAATGAAACAAGAGACTACTAGATAAACTAGCAGTGAATAACGGATATCATTATAAGTGGTGAAACAAACGTATAATGATCATACGTTACTCGTGGACAAAATACTTTATACTTTCGGATTCATTTTAATTGTGTTTTTTGGTAAAACAAGTCGTGTTATTATGATGCTAAAAAAAATTGATTAAAAGTAACGGTTATAATTATATTTTATTTTGATATTTTAATAGTAAATTAGTGTCTTGTATGCCAAAGTGATTCTAACTATTTAAATTGTAAGTATTTTATTTGATTTAGTTAGTGTAAACATTTATTTTCAAAATACATAAGTGGTCTAATTTTATTTTATAATTTTTAGGTGGTCACGTACAATAATTTTTTAAGTGCAATAAGTTGCAATAAAATTAAGTAAAAAGTTAGTAAAAATACTCTTTTATCATAGATTTTAAGTGTTTAAAGTAAGTTCATTTATTGTAATATAATCATAATAATGTTAAAGTGCAACATGTGTAGGTTATGTTTTAGTTTTATCCAAGAGTATAATACACACTTATTCACACACAGGTGTAAAAATAATATGCAATTTATTTGTTTAGAAAACAATTGCAACAAAATATTTTCAATATATAGAACTTTCCAATCCCATTGTGTTAGAAGCCATCCTCAAAAAAATAGAATTAGGAGAAAAATAACCAGAAACACCCGCAGTTATGTCAATCGCGCAATACAGTGTTCAATCTCTTCTTGTTTGAAAACGTTTTCAAATATTTTTTCATTTCATTCTCATTCATATCTAAAACATTATAGCGTTAGTATAGGTACTCTGGTACACAAATAGTTTTAGACAACCAGACCTGTTTCATTTCTGAAGATTTGGCTTCAAACAATAGTACAGGAACGGTTGCAAATAGTGAAATTATTTCTTCATTTAAAAATATTAGTTCGAACAATATGCATTTGCTCGAAAAAAACGTGTTTGAAAATTTATTTACCAAAATTAAATTTAAATTTAGGGTACAAGACGCTGCGTTACAGTTCATTGATCAAGAAATTTTTGCAATAATCAATACGCCGAATTTAAATATGGAAATAATCGAAAAGATTCTAGAAGATCTTGGAAGTTTTAGTTCCACATATAAACGTGAAGAGTATATGTCAAATAAGTCATCTTACGTTAGGCCGCGAAAAATTTTATTAGGAATGGATAATTATCATAACCTGTGTTATTACCACTATGTGTCTATAGTAGAAACTGTCAAATCCTTATTGTCAGATTCTGTATTTTTCCACCTATTTCAAAAAATTAAACTAACAAAACGAAACGTTTTTATGGATTATACCGATGGTATATTGTATAAAACAAATAATTTTTGGAAGAATAATAACATTGAGATCATACTTTTTCAAGATGCTTTTGAGAATTTAATCCTTTGGGATCGTCAAAAAAGAAACATAAATTAATTGGCATTTGTATGTTAATAGGCAATCTAAATGTTAAGTATCGCTCACAAGTTCATAATATACAACTAGCTCTAATATGTAAAGAGACACATATTAAAAAATTTGGTTTTAATAAAATTCTAGAGCCTTTATTAGATGATCTAATTTTATTAGAAAAAGAGGGTGTTAAGGTTTATGATAGTTTGTCCAAAATGTCTAAACAATTGTTTGGAAGTTTGTATGCCATTTGTGGCGATAACTTAGGTAGCCACCAAATAGGGGGTTTTGTAGAAAATTTCAGTAAATCACAATTTATTTGTCGGTGGTGCTACTATACTAGAGATAATTCGATAAACTATAATTTGAAGCCAGTTGAAACTCGAACCGTGCAGAGCCATTTGCAAGATGTATAGAGCATAGAGGGAAATGAGTCTAAGAATGGAGTCAAATCAGAATCAGTTTTTAATCAACTTCAACATTTTCACATATGTAGACCGGGACTCCCTCCTTCCATAGCACATGCCCTGTTTGAAGGCGTTATACCGTACGATTTAATTTATATTTTGCAACATTTCACAAATATTAAAACAATTTCTTTCGATGCTATCAATCTAGCGTTTGCATCAAAAGCGTTTGGAACTTCAACTTTCGTTATCTTTTCCAAAACTTAAATCAAACATGGTAAAAATTCCAGGGAAAGCTGATGAGGTTTACCAATGTTGTTGCCATTAGTTTTATTAAAAAACGTAACTGACTACACCGATGTTGTTTGAAAATTTCTTTCAACTATGATTGAAATGTGTCCTTTAATTTGTGCGCCTGAAATATCTACCAGTCAAATTGCTTTACTAGCTTACACTATTATGATCTTTATTATGAATTTAGAAAATACCGCTTTTCTTTATTAAAGCTTCGGCCAAAGCATCATTATGTTGCTCATTACCCTGAATTAATACAAAAGTTTGGACCACTTAAACATTTATGGACTATGAGTTTTGAGCTAAAAAATAAATATTTTAAAACAATATCAAGAACGGCTCGAAATTTTAAAAATACTTTTACCCTTGCTAAAAATCATAAATTATTGCAAGCTAGTTTATTCGAAGATAGGTTTCAAAGTAATATTATATCTCATAAAGTAGAAGATTTGTTACCATCTATGTTTAATATAAATGTTTCTAAAGAATTTTGCTTTGTAACGAAAAAAATTAGTTATCTAAATTTAATGTACAAAGAAAATAGTTTTATATTAATAAATTGTGAAGAATTATGAATTATTAAATTAATAATTATCAAGGCGATATTTTTAAATCGGTCGTATGCGAAAGCTATTTTTTATGGTAAATCAATAAAAATGTGGTACAATGAATCTATTATTCTTTATGAAAGCTGTAATGAGGATGGCTCCTATTCAACGTGTTCGATTGATCAACTTTTGTTAAAAAAAACATTAAATGTATTAAAACAAAATCAAAAACATTATTTTTCACCACCAACTTCATTTGTTGATGTACACTTTCTGTGTTAGAAGTTAATGATTAAACTAATATTTTATTTAAAATAATTTAGAAATTATAGTAATTTTAGAAGTTGTCAATCTTTCAAGTATCTTAATTTTAGTAACTATCGTGTATTAGGTAACATTTTAAGACTAATTTAGTTTTAAGGTTTATTATAAGAATCTAGTTTGAAGATATTTACACAAATTAAATTTTTACAAATAAGTTGGCCGGTAGACTTGAATTATTGGTTTATATCGAAAAAATGGATAAGGAATATCCAATAAAACTTTGGAGCTACAATAGAACTCAGAAAAAAACGTTTTTTACAATACCATCCATCGAAAACGTAATTAAAAAAAATAGATTACAATTTCAAAATTCTATAGCTAATATCTTTCTGTCAAGTTTCATAAAAATCACTCTAATCGCTGGTAACGCACTCTCAACTTGTTTGCATGTAATCGGTTCTTAGTGTGAATAAAACCTTATTAAAAATAAACAGGATTTATTTACATGGAAAGATTTAACTTTATTGTGAAAATTAATTTCATCAATGAAGCCTAATAAATATTTAAACAATGGTTAATTTTTCCATACAAACACCTGTTTCATTAGATTTGCGTTAGTTGCGATAATGAATTTTGCGAAACCGAGCACCACAAAATTATCTTATTTATCTAAAACATTTTATTTTATTACAGCTAATAACTTTGGTTTAAACCGTACCAAAATTGCATTAGAATCAGACGGCCAGAAATATGCGAAGATTATATTTTTCTGTATTACATCGAAGAAAATAGCATTTTTATCATCCTTGCAGATGATCAGCCTTGGATACCACAATTATCTTTAGAATATCCATCAACAAGCACTATCAATAACAACGAAATCATCACGTTCAGTACAGATCAATCAACATCGAACTTACATGAAATGAATGGATTCATTAGTATCCCAAACAACATTATCATAGAAAACGAGGAAGTAAATGAAATCGACGCCGATGTGACTACCAATGATATTTCTGGTGCTACCGTTACAAATAATGTTTTGGATGACACACTTAGTATGTTCAGTTCAGGATCAGCTTTAACACCGTCTTCACAAAATTCGCATTGCGCCTTACTGTTCTCCAATTTCATTATTCCATGGCAAAAAATTCCGCCTTATATCATGTCAATGTTGAATAATAAACAGTGTCTTGGTAAAAGATTAAATTGTTTGGCCAACATTCTGGTTGATGAGCTGAGGTTCATTTCTTTGTTTATTCCGATGTCCATTATACGAACGGTGGCTCAAAAAGCTGCGTTGAAATACCCAGATTCTCTATTTCAAAGAAACAAGGTTAATATAATTATTTCCAGTGTTCCAATGCCATTAATAACAATAATGAAGAACAAAAACGGGTTTCTAAATCGATCACCTAAAAGACCGCTGACTGACCTAGAAGTAAATGTGCCAGTTAATGAACGGAAAAAAAGCTAACATTTTAAAAGAAACTTGCGCTAATTGGCAACCACAAAATGCACCATGCGGTGAAACAATCGAGACCATGAAGACAAAGCAAATTACATTACAAACGTTATATAAACATGAACGGAAATCGGTTGACCAAGATAATATCCAAAAAATGATGAAGGACTGCTTTGCTGTGCAACGGAAATATTTAAATGACCGCAAAAATATTCCAAGTATCTTAGATATTAAAAAGGAATGGCCGTTCTTGTTCGAAAAGGATATGCTACACCAACATTTCCAGCAATTAATGAACATTGATGTATCAACTTTGGAAGAAACATTTAATATGAAGAAAAACATTGTATGTATTACAATTTGTGGCTGGAACAAACAAAAATAATATTTCTGAATTCCGAAAAGGGAAAACTGATTTTACAAGTATGGAAATTATAAAATGTGTATTTTTATACTTTAATGAAGATTATTCTTATTTGTACAACGTGTTTGAGATAATTGTTTAATATTTTTAAAATGTTTAACGAATATTGATCCTTGATTATGATCATATTTTTTTACAGTTTGGTACAACATTAGAAAATATTAGACAAGAGTGTCCAACCAATACTCCTTGGCTGGGAATATTAAGTAAGCATACGAGTCAAATTAATACACATATTTCATAACGTAACTATTTTTTGGTTTTTAAATTTATTGTATTTGCTATTTCACACTTTTTATTATATAAATTTGCTAAAAACTTAATTACTTTAGCTCAATTGTAAAAAATGCAACTATTATTTTTCGAAAAAAATTCAAAACATTTATATCCCTGAAGATGGTTTGTAAAAATATAAAATAAAATAAGTTTAACCATAAATTAATTATTTTTATTAAATTAAAAACTTAATAAAACTAACATTTTATAAACATAGTTCCTAATTTTAACTTATTTTCAGACAATTCTATGGCAGATTATGGAACAACTTGCTACATATTATATGGGGCATTCTCTGTCAAATCGGCCACCACCCCTGCACATTTCATTTTTTGAGATAAGTAAACTTTTTTGGGCTTAAAATTTTGGTTAGAATGTCTACTTTTTAATGCCGTATGGCGTTTTTTAACTCTGTTAATTTACTCAAAAGTGTTTCTGGTGTCATAGATTAAACATATTTAATTATTTTTTTACAATTCCAGATGGCGGATCCAAGATGGCCGCCAAAATTGATGTGATTGTCGCTGATCACGAATTTGAGGTCAGAATTTTAATATTCAAGATGGCGGACACAAGATGGTGGTCGAATATGGCAGAAAAAAGGTTATTTTTTCGACGGTCATAGAAATCAATAAAAACTCGATATAGGAGGTTTTCGAAGACGGTGATCATTAATTCAGGATCAGAATTTGAAAATTCAAGATGTCAGGTCCAAGATGGCCGCCATAAAAACGCCATAAAAAACATGATCTAGGGGGTTTTCGGGGTCGCTGATCACGAATTTGAGGTCAAAATTTAAAAATTCTTTCAAAATTTGCGCGTATAAGATTTCCTTCGGTTTTACATACTTACGGATAATTCGATATTTGAGAACATTCTAAAATATTCAAGATACTTTGAAAACATTTTTGAGATTATTTCAAAATTCATGATATTTTCAAATATATTTGAAATTTGTGATGCTTTATCGATATATTTAGAAATTATCATAGCATTGAGTTGTTTGTCCTTTTGTTTGTAACCATTGAAATAAATCTTGTCTACTCTCGATATCAGCTAATGTTAATTAATACGAGACTGGACAATATGAAGAAATACTAGCCAATGAGCCAAGAAACATTTTGCGAGGGTCCAACATTTGTAGTTACGCCACTGCGAGCTTCCCAAGTAACATCTTCTTTAATGGCATCCATGTAAAACAATTTGTGCTAATGAACTGTGGGGGTAATGATCCAAGAATTTACAACAATATAAATAAAATTTTCTGCATTTCAGTTTTAATTTGTTCTCGTTCCAGCATCCATTTTCAATTAATCTTTTTAAATCAGATGTTACTAGAATTCGTATATAGTTCGACATGCACCTTTTATGTAGTTTAAACCTCAGATTAATTAGTAATGTTTGTCCGACTTGCATAAATGCCATTTTATCACCTTCGATAGATTTTACGATGAAATTGCGGCCAGATTGTGCATACATATAAGCCATATTTCAGACGTTTCGTCATTAAAAAACGTCCTACATAATTTTGGGCAACTATTATTCCTAGCAAAACTGACTGCGTTTATGACTATTGCTTTAGATTTACAAATTAAACTAAAGTAATCCATCTTAAGACGTAACACTCTAGAAGCTGATTTTATACAAAATTTCTATAGATATCTTCTTTCCCACGGACAACTTGAATCGAATTTTTCCTGTAATAGATATACAAGTCACATAAATGTAATGGATCTGCAGATAGGATACTATAGACTCTGATTTTATATAAACTTTCTTATGATTTTTGGAAAATCGACTTTTCCCAGATTTCCTACGGGAAAATTTTACTGAATTGTTTTCTTGATATAGGTAGCTATTGACATAACACCCTAGAGGCTGTTTTCGCAAGTTATCTACAATTTTCCACGAGGAGGCAGGTTTTGTCACTTAATAATATTGACAAAATTCTTCAATGTTATCCATGCATATATACATAGTAATTTTCGGCTAGACATTATCTACTGTTTAAGACTTAATTTTGTATTATCGACTGGGATAACATAATCTGCATTACCGACATTTTAGTTTCACCTGACAACTTTCGGCTGACATTAATAGTATTCAAATATGTATGTTGGTTCCTTTTTTGTTCCGGTTTTCAAAAAAATAATGTTGAATAAATGGAGCAGCACCTTTGAAATGAATATCAAATATTTTTGACAAACACGGAACCCGAAAGAAAATTACTTGGTGACAAAATACATGATAAAAAATCGTCAAATTTTACAATTTCGCAGGTTATTTAAGTCCAATTGCCACAATTGCTATGTGGTTGTATTGGTACACTTACTCTGACGTTTCTTAGCATTTTGAGCCATATGGGCTGTTTAATTTATTGTTGGCTGTCGAAAAGGTTTCACAGCTTTGGTGTGATCAGTATCATAACGGTGTCGATTTTGGCCAAACATTTACTAACAAGCAGAGAAGTGAGAGCAGGTGTATGTACAATGGCAATGAGTTGTTTCCCCATAAATCCAGACGTTTCGTTCGGATCGCTTCACGCAAACAGCGTATAACTTCCTGGAAGTACACCTTATTAATCGAACGACCTACGAACTCAATACGAACAAGTTTGATTTGGTTTTGCGTAAAGATGCAAGAGGAAGCTTTCAGTGGGATGATTTAGCATTACTTTCGATGTCATATTCGTAAAATCCTGTTTTATCACCAGTTATGATCCGTTTGAGCAGTTCTGGATCGTCGTTAACTTCATTCAACATCTTCTGCACTTCGGCACTGCTTTTCGTCGAAATTCAATAATTTCGGAGGTAGTTTTACTGTCACACGTTTCATGCTTGAAACCGATTTGAAATTATTTTTGTTAGATACCGAAATGTTTGAAACTGAGCAGCCGCAATAAACCATCGCAAATTTGTATCGCGGTACATTTTTATTAATATTTTCTTCATTAACTTATGTAGTTTAAGTTCAGGGTATGCGTTAGTATTAGTGACAATGAACAATTTTGGGAGAGTCGAAAATTTGACTAAAAAAAAACAGGACAGTTTTAAAGTATAAAATTGTGTTATGTATTTGATAATAAAAAAGAAAAAATTGGTTTGGTGGCGAGGCGACAACCATCGTCTGGTCAGAAAACAGATTTGAAGTTAAATCTCTTCTAGAAAAGTTTTAAAAGCCGCCATTTTGATTCGTCATTTGGTTGTGCGGAAACCAATTCATTTATGATCAAATTTGTTGGTTAAGTCAGATACCAAATTACAACGGAATCGGTGTACAATTGCAAAATTTCCGTTTGGAGCAGGAACGGAGTTTCTTAAATGAAACATGGCCAGAATTCAATAAATATTCTAACACATTGCTAAAAATACTTTGGTACATAAATACAACACATAAATCAAAAAAAAAAAATTGCTAGAGAGAAACTTGAGTTTTTAAATACATGACCAATCCAGGCCTTTCCTACACTTCCAGCGCCAAATAGAATACGCACATTTGTCAGTAAGTTTTAGTGAAATTTTATATCTACTTTATTAAGCCGATTCTTTAAGTAGTTACACGCTCTGAAGAATTTATGGGGCTATATCATTTGGGGTCGGATTTCTTAGTAGATAAAATAAGCGCCAAATTCAAGAAATATTGCGGAATACCTCTACTGATATTATGGTACCGTTAATCAAGAATTATTTCACCAATATTTTTTTACATGAACGACCAATCTAGGACCGATCTAGGTGGCAAGTTTGTGGATGTATTTTAATACAATTTTTCAATTGAGATTTGATATGTAAAGTGGATTCTTGAAGTAGTTCCTAATATTTAAAAAATTCCGGCTATGCGCCATTCCTTAAATTAAAAATTATATTCGCCAAATTTATTTTTACAAACTGAGCCAATCCAGACTATCTTCTTTACTCTAGCATCAAATGGAGCAAGCTCATGGGTTGACGAATTTTAGTGAAATTTTATGTCTGAAATATTTTGTTGTTATTAAAAGTGGATCCAAATATAAAACCTATTATTACATGGCCTGAAACATTTTTTCGGCCCTAAGGTTGGGCTGAGGTCAGAATTTATAATTTAAAACATGGCCCAACAGCAAAAAAATATTTTGGAACATTAGTCGTACTGGTGGTGTTACGGTCGATACCATAAATCAAAAATTAGATTTGCCAAATTTTGGATTTCCATACACAACCAATGCGGTCAATTTTTGCCACCTCCAGCACCAAGTGGAATAAACATATTTATCGATGTGCTTTTATGAAATTTTATATTTTAGTTATTACGCCGATTCTATTATTAGTTCAAAATCTTAAATAGATTAAATCAGGTCTTAAAGAATTTTTGGGCCAGACCATTTGGGCTGCAGTTTAATATTTTAATTAATATATTTAAATTGTATGGAAATTATTATTTTTCTGTCCTTTCTCTGAGTTTTCAGAGAAATATAGGATATTTTCCCGGACGCCCGCAGAAGTTTGATAAACCATAACATGTCCGGAGAAACCAGGACGTCTGGCCACCCGTAATTGTAACTATTCTAAAATGAAAAAAAATTTGCTTATCAATTTATTAAGGAAACGTTGAACCAAAATTTCTATATAAAATACCAGAGAAATGCGATTAGCAGAAAGGTTACCTGACATAGTATTATAAAAAAAAAAAAATTTTACAGAATTGGTTTGGCACGCAAAAAACAATTTTTAAAGAAATAATTGTATTGGCACGCCAATACCAACTACTTGCGAACACTGCTCTATACTCTAAAAGGCTCTGATATTACACAGCATATTTCAGTTTGGCATACGGAGCATTTAGCATACGATACACCAAGGCATATGATGAATTCAGCATAATTAAAAACGGCTCATTTCAGTATTGAATGGCGAGTTAAGCATATCGAAACTCGAGTGTTTCATCAGACCCATAAAAGGAAGTTTATGGATAAACTTCATGTCCACAAAAAAACAGAAGACTGAAAGCTTTCCTTAGTTTTTAAGTGGAAGGAGCATCAAGCTGAAGTAAATAGGCTCTGATTTGCAACAAATATTTTGGATGGCACACATTCAACAACTAACAGCAGATGAATTTCGCGTAGCTGAAACCTTTTTTAAATTATTCTCCGGTTATAAATATAATATACGCTTATTAAAGTCATAATTCTGTAATGAAACAAACTATTTCCAATGGCGTATAGACGACCTTTGATACTGAAAGGTCAACGATACATTACCTTGAAAAAAACTACGCAAGACTTATGAAGAAATGCGTTAATCATTCTCCTTCGTATGTTTTTACTAACAATAAATTTATAAGAAGAGGAGAATTCTCCTCTCTAAATTATTAAATGTAATTATCAAAAGCATGAAGAACTTCTTCCTTATACCACTGACAGACTAGTGATTAGCTAAGCGCGATTAGTGAAACAAGATTAGCTAATCCACCACAAATCCATATGAGTTGACACACTATAGGGATTAGTTTCTTGCAGAGAAATAAAATATTATTATGGTGATTCGCTGAAATATAGCTGGACTCATTTATTAATTCAATATTTCAAAGATTTATACATTAAAACACACTAGATTTTCTATTTCCTCAAAATTTATTCAGCACATATTTTTTAAGATGTCATTGATTTTATAACTTCTATCGTAAATTCACGCCACTTGCCTTTTCAGCAATGTTAAAATAATTATTTCCCATTGTAGTGCCACTTGTACCTTCACTAAACCCAATACAACGAGATAAGCACGAAAATTTTCAAGGATTAGTGCACTAATCTCGATTAGTGACTAATCCTCAAATAAAACGAGATTAGCTAATCTTCAACTTGACACACTACAGCTAATCTCGAATAAATCACTAATCGCGCTTAGCTAATCCCTAGTATGTCAAGGGTATTACACCTTTGCGTAAAGAGGTTTAATGCTTAGTGGCTTTGAGAGTTCTCTGTATTAGTATACTCGTTTGAACTAAAAAATCATATTCCCGACCAATTTTCTGAAAATCGTGGAAAAAAAACGTACAAGCGGTATAGGGCCGCACGCCCCATCCTTTAAGGAACAAACGAATTAAATAAAACTTAAAACCCTTTCTTTTCTCAGATATACATAAATCAAACGGTTTTTCTTATTATTTTTGCTGCTTCTGATAGTGGGATCCAGAGAGATCAACTTTGATGAATATTTTGATGGTTGTTTGATGTTGTAGAGCTATCACATATAGGTAGGTTATTTTGTCATTTTATCTGTGCCACCTGCAACTTTGGATAAGTTTTATAACCAATTGTGTACATACAAAGTGTGTATAATTAACAGGCTTTCCAATGTTTTTGATCGAATGGAAAAATGCACAATGGATTTAATGTATGTAAATTAAAAAATAATTAAATAAATAATTCATAACTATAAGTCCGCTGTGTATTTCCGCCACATTTGTTATTCGTGAAGAATTGTCCATTTTCAAAAGCAATTTACATCAGGCATATTTGTAAGTACTTTGGGTTTGTACGTAAAATTTATTCATTAATTTGGAATGCATTGAAACCATTATACAAATTTGTGTTTATACTTTACATGTAAAAGGCAAAAAAGTTGCCATTGTTTGTTTGTTCAACGAAATTCATCGACAAACATACACAAAATTAAATGTAAATATGGTTTGTGCCCAGAGCTATTAGCTTATACACGAGTTATTTTTTCAATTTAGCAAAGGTGGGGATTTACACAAATAAAATAATTTAATTTAAAAGTAAAAAAAATCAACAAAAAACGGTAAAACCAAAATACATAAATCGAATCAACTCATAAACATTAAAGTTTTTCGGTGGTTTGAAACTAATATGGATTTACATTTGGTAGATATACCACACACTGGAGCGTGGAAAATGAACTTCCATTTAATATATTGTATTATATTGTGTTAAATACAAATTTTCTGCAACTTGTTTATTAATTTACGTGGTACAGGTACCAAAAAAGGTATCGAAATGAGTTCAAAGCTCGGTGCAACTTTCGTAGCAAAATTACAATATTATTACGTTTTCGCCTTGTCAGTCAAGGTTCGAATCACTGGACTATGTTTTCACACTGCTAATCGCACTGCTAAATTATCACTTTTTCTATTGCACTATTCAATCTTTACACTATCACATTTAACTTAGTAACCGTTTATTTCAATTTGCATTCGCCTTTTATACTCGTATAACAAAATATCCTGTAACACGATATGGCCCGTTGCAACTTCATGCCCAATCCAACTTAAACTGGTCTTGCAAATCACCACATTTAATGTGTAAAAAAATTCTCCATTTACCTACTCGGATACAGCAGTACATTTTTCGGCTAGGTGGCAGTCGTAGGAGGTCCCTGCTCACCGAACGTGAATAAAGCTTGCAGGTCTGCAAGGCTAAAATATTTGACTGATACTGACTGAGAATTTTTACTAAAATCGAGTTCATCCACGTACATTCTAGATAGACTATCAGTGTTTGACTATTTTTCTATAAACAATCTTAAACTTGTATGGCTGTCATTTCAGAGCCCATCTGGCTAATTGTTCCTCAAGGTTTATTTAGTTCATCAACTATTTTAAACTACTTTGATCCATAATGATTGTGAATTCATAACCCTCAATAATAGGCTATAACTTTTAACCGCTCTATTCTACCGCAAGATATTCAAGGTAAGTGGCAGCGTAGTTTCATTGGGATTTGGTAAGTTTCCGACTCATGAAAGCAATGGGATGTTCCTGTATATCATGTATGTATTTGGTAAAGAACTCTGCTAATGCCTGATTTACAGGTGTCACGCCTAAATAAAAATTCCTTCGAAAAATCAGGATCGGACAGGAGCGAAACATATATTAATGATTGCTTTAAATTTAAGCTTGTTGGGCAGTATCGTTCTATAGACGAGCTTACTGCCTTTCACTAGAAGATCGGAAATTTGTGCAGCAAAAATAGAAATATTACGAATGAACCTCCGATACCACCCAGTCATTCCCAGAAAACAACGGATCTGTCTAGCGGTTTTAGGTACTTGATATTCGGCTATGTATCGAATCTTGTCTGGGTCCACCTTAAGGCATTCCTCATCGATAACATATCAAGGACAAAATAGCTTTTACAAGTAGTCCAGCCATACTTAAGATAAGATCTGAATATGTTCTTCAAATGTTGCCGAACCAACCAAAAAATCTTCAAGGTAAACAAATACGCAGTCATATAGTGGTGAACTATACATATGATGGTGACTAACCTTATCCATTAGCCGGCACATCGTTTGAGGTACATTGCACAACCTAAACGGAATGACAACAAAATGGTAGAATGGATGACCGAAATCTCAGAACAACAGTGGTCCAATTCAATTTATAAAATGTGGTATTATTTGCATTGAAAAAACGAAAGTGATACGTGTTAATGATTTGGGTTTCAATGGAAATAATATGATTTTCATCAACCAATGTCTTATTCCAGAATACCGGTTACTATACAATGCGACTAGAAAAGCAAAGAAGGATGGAAGGTGTAAATATGTTTGGCTTAGGAATGGATACAGTTTAGTAAGGAAGGATGTCGGTGGAAAAGTCACGAAACTTCTAGGAAATTTACTTCTACGCTTTTTGATAAGTTTTCTCTAAAAGATACAAGCGTTCAAATCTGGGCATTTTTTCGAAGAAAATTTCTGTTCCGTTTTTTAATTGGCAAAGTGTATTTCACAGAATGTGGAATTTTTAATAAATTTGGATGATTTTAAAAGTTGTAATATCGCCCACCATACACATGTCCACGAGGTTTTCCCCTCATTCTCGAATAGCATTTATTTTTGGATAACTTGGCCATTTGCCAAACTACGTGGCCAGCCTGATCCAGTTGTGATGCACTTTACTATACTTCACAGAATTTCGAATTTTTAATAATTTTGAGGGTTTTATAAATTTTTGTATCTCCGATCACAGAGATGTCCACAATGTCTCGCCCATATTTTCGGATAACGTGGCCATATACGTAACCAACCAGATCCAATTGTGATGAACTTTACTATACTTCACAGAATTTAGAATTTTTAATAATTTTGAGGGTTTTATAAATTTTTGTATCTCCGATCACAGAGATGTCCACAATGTCCCACTCATATTTTCGGATAACGTGGCCATATACGTGGCCAACCAGATCCAATTGTGATGAACTTTACTATACTTCACAGAATTTAGAATTTTTAATAATTTTGAGGGTTTTATAAATTTTTGTATCTCCGATCACAGAGATGTCCACAATGTCCCACTCATATTTTCGGATAACGTGGCCATATACGTGGCCAACCAGATCCAATTGTGGTGAACTTTACTATACTTCACAGAATTTAGAATTTTTAATAATTTTGAGGGTTTTATAAATGTTTGTATCTCCGATCACAGAGATGTCCACAATGTCTCGCCCATATTTTCGGATAACGTGGCCATATACGTAACCAACCAGATCCAATTGTGATGAACTTTACTATACTTCACAGAATTTAGAATTTTTTATAATTTTGAGGGTTTTATAAATTTTTGTATCTCCGATCACAGAGATGTCCACAATGTCTCGCCCATATTTTCGGATAACGTGGCCATATACGTGACCAACCAGATCCAATTGTGATGAACTTTACTATACTTCACAGAATTTAGAATTTTTAATAATTTTGAGGGTTTTATAAATTTTTGTATCTCCGATTACAGAGATGTCCACAATGTCTCGCCCATATTTTCGGATAACGTGGCCATATACGTGGCCAACCGGATCCAATTGTGGCGAACTTTACTATACTTCACAGAATTTAGAATTTTTAATAATTTTGAGGGTTTTATAAATTTTTGTATCTCCGATCACAGAGATGTCCACAATTTCCAACTCATATTATCGGATAACGTGGCCATATACGTGGCCAACCTGATCCAATTGTGGCGAACTTTACTATACTTCACAGAATTTAGAATTTTTAATAATTTTGAGGGTTTTATAAATTTTTGTATCTCCGATCACAGAGATGTCCACAATGTCTCGCCCATATTTTCGGATAACGTGGCCATATACGTGGCCAACCGGATCCAATTGTGGCGAACTTTACTATACTTCACAGAATTTAGAATTTTTAATAATTTTGAGGGTTTTATAAATTTTTGTATCTCCGATCACAGAGATGTCCACAATGTCTCACCTATATTTTCGGATAACGTGGCCATACACGTGGCCAACTTGATCCAATTGTGGCGAACTTTACTATACTTCACAGAATTTAGAATTTTTAATAATTTTGAGGGTTACATAAATTATTGTATCTCCGATCACAGAGATGTCCACAATGTCTCGCCCATATTTTCGGAGAACTTAGCCCTGTGACAATATACGTGGCCAACCTGATCCAACTGTGGCGAACTTTACTATACTTCACAGAATTTAGAATTTTTAATAAATTTGATGGTTTTATAAATTATTGTATCTCCGATCACAGAGATGTCCACAATGTCTCGCCCATATTTTCGGATAACGTGGCCATACACGTGGCCAACCAGATCCAATTGTGGCGAACTTTACTATACTTCACAGAATTTAGAATTTTTAATAATTTTGATGGTTCTATAAATTTTTGTATCTCCGATCACAGAGATGTACACAATGTCTCACCCATATTTTCGGATAACGTGGCCATACGCGTGGCCAACCAGATCCAATTGTGATGAACATTACTATACTTCACAGAATTTAGAATTTTTAATAATTTTGATGGTTTTATAAATTTTTGTATCTCTGATCACTGAGATGTCCACAATGTCTCGCCAATATTTTCGGATAACGTGGCCATACACGTGTCCAACCTGATCCAATTGTGGCGAACTTTACTATACTTCACAAAATTTAGAATTTTTAATAATTTTGATGGTTTTATAAATTTTTGTATCTCCGATCACAGAGATGTCCACAATGTCTTGCCCATATTTTCGGATAACGTGGCCATATACGTGGCCAACCAGATCCAATTGTGATGAACTTTACTATACTTCACAGAATCTAGAATTTTTAATAATTTTGATGGTTTTATAAATTATTGTATCTCCAATCACAGAGATGTCCACAATGTCTCGCCCATATTTTCGGATAACGTGGCCATACACGTGGCCAACCACATCCAATTGTGGCGAACTATACTTCACAGAATTTCGAATTTTTAATAATTTTGATGGTTTTATAAATTTTTGTATCTCTGATCACAGAGATGTCCACAATGTCTCGCCCATATTTTCGGATAACGTGGCCATACACGTGGCCAACCTGATCCAATTGTGGCGAACTTTACTATACTTCACAAAATTTAGAATTTTTAATAATTTTGATGGTTTTATAAATTTTTGTATCTCCGATCACAGAGATGTCCACAATGTCTCGCCCATATTTTCGGATAACGTGGCCATATACGTGGCCAACAAGATCCAATTGTGATGAACTTTACTATACTTCACAGAATCTAGAATTTTTAATAATTTTGAGGGTTTTATAAATTATTGTATCTCCGATCACAGACATGTCCACAATGTCTCGCCCATATTTTCGGATAACGTGGCCATACACGTGGCCAACCACATCCAATTGTGGCGAACTTTACTATACTTCACAGAATTTCGAATTTTTAATAATTTTGATGGTTTTATAAATTTTTGTATCTCTGATCACAGAGATGTCCACAATGTCTCGCCCATATTTTCGGATAACGTGGCCATACACGTGGCCAACCTGATCCAATTGTGGCGAACTTTACTATACTTCACAGAATTTAGAATTTTTAATAATTTTGATAGTTTTATAAATTTTTGTATCTCCGATCACAGAGATGTCCACATTGTCTCGCCCATATTTTCGGATAACGTGGCCATACGCGTGGCCAACCAGATCCAATTGTGATGAACTTTACTATACTTCACAGAATTTCGAATTTTTAATAATTTTGAGGGTTTTATAAATTTTTGTATCTCTGATCACAGAGATGTCCACAATGTCTTGCCCATATTTTCGGATAACGTGGCCATATACGTGGCCAACCAGATCCAATTGTGATGAACTTTACTATACTTCACAGAATTTAGAATTTTTAATAATTTTGAGGGTTTTATAAATTATTGTATCTCCGATCACAGAGATGTCCACAATGTCTCGCCCATATTTTCGGAGAACTTAGCCCTGTGACAATATACGTGGCCAACCTGATCCAACTGTGGCGAACTTTACTATACTTCACAGAATTTAGAATTTTTAATAATTTTGAGGGTTTTATAAATTTTTGTATCTCTGATCACAGAGATGTCCACAATGTCTTGCCCATATTTTCGGATAACGTGGCCATATACGTGGCCAACCAGATCCAATTGTGATGAACTTTACTATACTTCACAGAATTTAGAATTTTTAATAATTTTGATGGTTTTATAAATTTTTGTATCTCTGATCACAGAGATGTCCACAATGTCTTGCCCATATTTTCGGATAACGTGGCCATATACGTGGCCAACCAGATCCAATTGTGATGAACTTTACTATACTTCACAGAATTTAGAATTTTTAATAATTTTTAGGGTTTTATAAATTATTGTATCTCCGATCACAGAGATGTCCACAATGTCTTGCCCATATTTTCGGATAACGTGGCCATATACGTGGCCAACCAGATCCAATTGTGATGAACTTTACTATACTTCACAGAATTTTCACAGAATTTAGAATTTTTAATAATATTGATGGTTTTATAAATTATTATATCTCCGATCACAGAGATGTCCACAATGTCTCGCCCATATTTTCGGATAACGTGGCCATACACGTGACCAACCAGATCCAATTGTGGCGAACTTTACTATACTTCACAGAATTTAGAATTTTTAATAATTTTGATGGTTTTATAAATTTTTGTATCTCCGATCACAGAGATGTCCACAATGTCTCGCCCATATTTTCGGATAACGTGGCCATACACGTGGCCAACCAGATCCAATTGTGATGAACTTTACTATACTTCACAGAATTTAGAATTTTTAAAAATTTTGATGGTTTTATAAATTATTGTATCTCCGATCACAGAGATGTCCACAATGTCTCGCCCGTATTTTCGGATAACGTGGCCATACACGTGGCCAACCTGATCCAATTGTGGCGAACTTTACTATACTTCACAAAATTTAGAATTTTTAATAATTTTGATGGTTTTATAAATTTTTTTATCTCCGATCACAGAGATGTCCACAATGTCTCGCCTATATTTTCGGATAACTTGGCCATGTGCCAATATACGTTGCGAACCTGATCCAATTGTGGCGAGTTTTACTATACTTTACAGAATTTAGAATGTTTAATAATTTTGATGGTTTTATAAATTATTGTATCACCGATCACAGAGATGTCCACAATGTCTCGCACATATTTTCGGAGAACTTAGCACTGTGACAATATACGTGGCCAACCTGATCCAACTGTGGCGAACTTTACTATACTTCACAGAATTTAGAATTTTTAATAATTTTGAGGGTTTTATAAATTATTGTATCTCCGATCACAGAGATGTCCACAATGTCTTGCCCATATTTTCGGATAACGTGGCCATATACGTGGCCAACCAGATCCAATTGTGATGAACTTTACTATACTTCACAGAATTTAGAATTTTTAATAATTTTGAGGGTTTTATAAATTATTGTATCTCCGATCACAGAGATGTCCACATTGTCTCGCCCATATTTTCGGATAACGTGGCCATACGCGTGGCGAACCAGATCCAATTGTGATGAACTTTACTATACTTCACAGAATTTCGAATTTTTAATAATTTTGAGGGTTTTATAAATTTTTGTATCTCTGATCACAGAGATGTCCACAATGTCTTGCCCATATTTTCGGATAACGTGGCCATATACGTGGCCAACCAGATCCAATTGTGATGAACTTTACTATACTTCACAGAATTTAGAATTTTTAATAATTTTGAGGGTTTTATAAATTATTGTATCTCCGATCACAGAGATGTCCACAATGTCTCGCCCATATTTTCGGAGAACTTAGCCCTGTGACAATATACGTGGCCAACCTGATCCAACTGTGGCGAACTTTACTATACTTCACAGAATTTAGAATTTTTAATAATTTTGATGGTTTTATAAATTATTGTATCTCCGATCACAGAGATGTCCACAATGTCTCGCCCATATTTTCGGATAACGTGGCCATATACGTGGCCAACCAGATCCAATTGTGATGAACTTTACTATACTTCACAGAATTTTCACAGAATTTAGAATTTTTAATAATATTGATGGTTTTATAAATTATTATATCTCCGATCACAGAGATGTCCACAATGTCTCGCCCATATTTTCGGATAACGTGGCCATACACGTGACCAACCAGATCCAATTGTGGCGAACTTTACTATACTTCACAGAATTTAGAATTTTTAATAATTTTGATGGTTTTATAAATTTTTGTATCTCCGATCACAGAGATGTCCACAATGTCTCGCCCATATTTTCGGATAACGTGGCCATACACGTGGCCAACCAGATCCAATTGTGATGAACTTTACTATACTTCACAGAATTTAGAATTTTTAAAAATTTTGATGGTTTTATAAATTATTGTATCTCCGATCACAGAGATGTCCACAATGTCTCGCCCGTATTTTCGGATAACGTGGCCATACACGTGGCCAACCTGATCCAATTGTGGCGAACTTTACTATACTTCACAAAATTTAGAATTTTTAATAATTTTGATGGTTTTATAAATTTTTTTATCTCCGATCACAGAGATGTCCACAATGTCTCGCCTATATTTTCGGATAACTTGGCCATGTGCCAATATACGTTGCGAACCTGATCCAATTGTGGCGAGTTTTACTATACTTTACAGAATTTAGAATGTTTAATAATTTTGATGGTTTTATAAATTATTGTATCACCGATCACAGAGATGTCCACAATGTCTCGCACATATTTTCGGAGAACTTAGCACTGTGACAATATACGTGGCCAACCTGATCCAACTGTGGCGAACTTTACTATACTTCACAGAATTTAGAATTTTTAATAATTTTGAGGGTTTTATAAATTATTGTATCTCCGATCACAGAGATGTCCACAATGTCTCGCCCATATTTTCGGATAACGTGGCCATACACGTGGCCAACCTGATCCAATTGTGGCGAACTTTACTATACTTCACAGAATTTAGAATTTTTAATAATTTTGAGGGTTTTATAAATTATTGTATCTCCGATCACAGAGATGTCCACAATGTCTCGCCCATATTTTCGGATAACGTGGCCATACACGTGGCCAACCAGATCCAATTGTGGCGAACTTTACTATACTTCACAGAATTTAGAATTTTTAATAATTTTGATGGTTTTATAAATTTTTGTATCTCCGATCACAGAGATGTCCACAATGTCTTGCACATATTTTCGGATAACGTGGCCATATACGTGGCCAACCACATCCAATTGTGGCGAACTTTACTATACTTCACAGAATTTAGAATTTTTAATAATTTTGATGGTTTTATAAATTATTGTATCTCCGATCACAGAGATGTCCACAATGTCTCGCCCATATTTTCGGAGAACTTAGCCCTGTGACAATATACGTGGCCAACCTGATCCAACTGTGGCGAACTTTACTATACTTCACAGAATTTAGAATTTTTAATAATTTTGATGGTTTTATAAATTATTGTATCTCCGATCACAGAGATGTCCACAATGTCTCGCCCATATTTTCGGAGAACTTAGCCCTGTGACAATATACGTGGCCAACCTGATCCAACTGTGGCGAACTTTACTATACTTCACAGAATTTAGAATTTTTAATAATTTTGATGGTTTTATAAATTATTGTATCTTCGATCACAGAGATGTCCACAATGTCTCGCCCATATTTTCGGATAACGTGGCCATACACGTGGCCAACCAGATCCAATTGTGGCGAACTTTACTATACTTCACAGAATTTAGAATTTTTAATAATTTTGATGGTTTTATAAATGTTTGTATCTCCGATCACAGAGATGTCCACAATGTCTCGCCCATATTTTCGGATAACGTGGCCATACACGTGGCCAACCTGATCCAATTGTGGCGAACTTTACTATACTTCACAGAATTTAGAATTTTTAATAATTTTGAGGGTTTTATAAATTATTGTATCTCCGATCACAGAGATGTCCACAATGTCTCGCCCATATTTTCGGATAACGTGGCCATGCACGTGGCCAACCAGATCCAATTGTGGCGAACTTTACTATACTTCACAGAATTTAGAATTTTTAATAATTTTGATGGTTTTATAAATTTTTGTATCTCCGATCACAGAGATGTCCACAATGTCTTGCCCATATTTTCGGATAACGTGGCCATATACGTGGCCAACCACATCCAATTGTGGCGAACTTTACTATACTTCACAGAATTTAGAATTTTTAATAATTTTGATGGTTTTATAAATTATTGTATCTCCGATCACAGAGATGTCCACAATGTCTCGCCCATATTTTCGGAGAACTTAGCCCTATGGCAAAATACGTGGCCAACCTGATCCAACTGTGGCGAACTTTACTATACTTCACAGAATTTAGAATTTTTAATAATTTTGAGGGTTTTATAAATTTTTGTATCTCCGATCACAGAGATGTCCACAATGTCTTGCCCCATATTTTCGGATAACGTGGCCATATACGTGGCCAACCAGATCCAATTGTGATGAACTTTACTATACTTCACAGAATTTAGAATTTTTAATAATTTTGAGGGTTTTATAAATTATTGTATCTCCGATCACAGAGATGTCCACAATGTCTCGCCCATATTTTCGGAGAACTTAGCCCTGTGACAATATACGTGGCCAACCTGATCCAACTGTGGCGAACTTTACTATACTTCACAGAATTTAGAATTTTTAATAATTTTGATGGTTTTATAAATTATTGTATCTCCG
Organism: Tipula helvola; assembly: GCA_963556165.1. Taxonomy (NCBI): domain Eukaryota; kingdom Metazoa; phylum Arthropoda; class Insecta; order Diptera; family Tipulidae; genus Tipula; species Tipula helvola. The sequence continues at coordinate 134,802,775 of OY744482.1, read as the reverse complement.
ATCACAGAGATGTCCACAATGTCTCGCCCATATTTTCGGAGAACTTAGCCCTGTGACAATATACGTGGCCAACCTGATCCAACTGTGGCGAACTTTACTATACTTCACAGAATTTAGAATTTTTAATAATTTTGATGGTTTTATAAATTATTGTATCTTCGATCACAGAGATGTCCACAATGTCTCGCCCATATTTTCGGATAACGTGGCCATACACGTGGCCAACCAGATCCAATTGTGGCGAACTTTACTATACTTCACAGAATTTAGAATTTTTAATAATTTTGATGGTTTTATAAATTTTTGTATCTCCGATCACAGAGATGTCCACAATGTCTTGCCCATATTTTCGGATAACGTGGCCATACACGTGGCCAACCTGATCCAATTGTGGCGAACTTTACTATACTTCACAGAATTTAGAATTTTTAAAAAATTTGATGGTTTTATAAATTTTTGTATCTCCGATCACAGAGATGTCCACAATGTCTCGCCCATATTTTCGGATAACGTGGCCATACACGTGGCCAACCTGATCCAATTGTGGCGAACTTTACTATACTTCACAGAATTTAGAATTTTTAATAATTTTGAGGGTTTTATAAATTATTGTATCTCCAATCACAGAGATGTCCACAATGTCTCGCCCATATTTTCGGATAACGTGGCCATACACGTGGCCAACCACATCCAATTGTGGCGAACTATACTTCACAGAATTTCGAATTTTTAATAATTTTGATGGTTTTATAAATTTTTGTATCTCTGATCACAGAGATGTCCACAATGTCTCGCCCATATTTTCGGATAACGTGGCCATACACGTGGCCAACCACATCCAATTGTGGCGAACTATACTTCACAGAATTTCGAATTTTTAATAATTTTGATGGTTTTATAAATTTTTGTATCTCTGATCACAGAGATGTCCACAATGTCTCGCCCATATTTTCGGATAACGTGGCCATATACGTGGCCAAACAGATTCAATTGTGATGAACTTTACTATACTTCACAGAATCTAGAATTTTTAATAATTTTGAGGGTTTTATAAATTATTGTATCTCCAATCACAGAGATGTCCACAATGTCTCGCCCATATTTTCGGATAACGTGGCCATACACGTGGCCAACCACATCCAATTGTGGCGAACTATACTTCACAGAATTTCGAATTTTTAATAATTTTGATGGTTTTATAAATTTTTGTATCTCTGATCACAGAGATGTCCACAATGTCTCGCCCATATTTTCGGATAACGTGGCCATACACGTGGCCAACCAGATCCAATTGTGGCGAACTTTACTATACTTCACAGAATTTAGAATTTTTAATAATTTTGATGGTTTTATAAATTTTTGTATCTCCGATCACAGAGATGTCCACAATGTCTCGCCCATATTTTCGGATAACGTGGCCATATACGTGGCCAACCAGATTCAATTGTGATGAACTTTACTATACTTCACAGAATCTAGAATTTTTAATAATTTTGAGGGTTTTATAAATTATTGTATCTCCAATCACAGAGATGTCCACAATGTCTCGCCCATATTTTCGGAGAACTTAGCCCTGAGACAATATACGTGGCCAACCTGATCCAACTGTGGCGAACTTTACTATACTTCACAGAATTTCGAATTTTTAATAATTTTGAGGGTTTTATAAATTTTTGTATCTCTGATCACAGAGATGTCCACAATGTCTTGCCCATATTTTCGGATAACGTGGCCATATACGTGGCCAACCAGATCCAATTGTGATGAACTTTACTATACTTCACAGAATTTAGAATTTTTAATAATTTTGATGGTTTTATAAATTTTTGTATCTCCGATCACAGAGATGTCCACAATGTCTCGCCCATATTTTCGGATAACGTGGCCATATACGTGGCCAACCAGATCCAATTGTGATGAACTTTACTATACTTCACAGAATTTTCACAGAATTTAGAATTTTTAATAATTTTGAGGGTTTTATAAATTATTGTATCTCCGATCACAGAGATGTCCACAATGTCTCGCCCATATTTTCGGAGAACTTAGCCCTGTGACAATATACGTGGCCAACCTGATCCAATTGTGGCGAACTTTACTATACTTCACAGAATTTAGAATTTTTAATAATTTTGATGGTTTTATAAATTATTGTATCTCCGATCACAGAGATGTCCACAATGTCTCGCCCATATTTTCGGATAACGTGGCCATACACGTGACCAACCAGATCCAATTGTGGCGAACTTTACTATACTTCACAGAATTTAGAATTTTTAATAATTTTGATGGTTTTATAAATTTTTGTATCTCCGATCACAGAGATGTCCACAATGTCTCGCCCATATTTTCGGATAACGTGGCCATACACGTGGCCAACCAGATCCAATTGTGATGAACTTTACTATACTTCACAGAATTTAGAATTTTTAAAAATTTTGATGGTTTTATAAATTATTGTATCTCCGATCACAGAGATGTCCACAATGTCTCGCCCGTATTTTCGGATAACGTGGCCATACACGTGGCCAACCTGATCCAATTGTGGCGAACTTTACTATACTTCACAAAATTTAGAATTTTTAATAATTTTGATGGTTTTATAAATTTTTTTATCTCCGATCACAGAGATGTCCACAATGTCTCGCCTATATTTTCGGATAACTTGGCCATGTGCCAATATACGTTGCGAACCTGATCCAATTGTGGCGAGTTTTACTATACTTTACAGAATTTAGAATGTTTAATAATTTTGATGGTTTTATAAATTATTGTATCACCGATCACAGAGAGGTCCACAATGTCTCGCCCATATTTTCGGAGAACTTAGCCCTGTGACAATATACGTGGCGAGCCTGATCCAATTGTGTCACTGTAACAATATGTTAAAATTCAAACATTTATGGAAATATTGCAGAATCAATTGTACATCCGAATATGTATTTTCCATGACCTCCCAAGGTTATCTGAAGGAATATATTTTAGTTATAATGCTTATGATTTGCTAAGAAAATTAAAAAAAAAAATAAAAATTATAAAAATTAATTCTATATTTTTTTAATTTTTTTTTTTTAATTTTCATAGCAAATCATAAGCATTACAATTAAAATACATTCCTTCAGGTGAAGTTGGGACTTTGGGAGGTCATGAAAAATATTTATTCGGATGTACAATTGATCACATTTTCCGAATCCGATGTCAAAAACAGGAGTTTCCCTATAAAAAATTACCTTGAACTCAAAATGACCTTTAAGATGAAGGTCAAGGTGACAATCAAGATAACCTAAGACTAAACCTTGCTTATTTTTTTTTATTTTACATACTCCGCGAGATTTCTAGGAGTTTCCATACTTTGTAAATATAATTTAAATTCCTTTAGATGATCTTGGGAGGTCATGGAAAATACATATTCGGATGCAAAATTGATCGCTCTTTTCGATTCTGTCATCAAAAATAGGGGTTCTAATTTAAAAAAATGACCTTGACCTGCAAATGACTTTGAAAATGAAGGTCAAGGTCACAACCAAGCTAACCATTAAATTCCTTGTTGAAAATTACCTAAGAATAAATCTTGCTCATTTTTCTCTGACCGAACTCCGCGAGATTTTTAGTGGTTTCCATACTTTTCCTCACCCTGTATAAAATTAAAATTACTTACAATAACGTAACATTAATCTTATAGTAAATTTGTATTAGTGTCACTGTCAATGTATCATGCTGTAAACAAAAAGATTTTTTTTGGTACTGATTTTCATTCTTGTGCAGTTCTTCGTGATGTAAAAATGTTAAGAGATTTATCAGTTTAACAATTTTGATAAATAAATAAAAAATTAAAATTCAAGTGTTTTATGAATCCGGCACATTTCATACAAACAACTTTGCTGCATCAATAATTATAATTTCTATACATTTTGTGTATTAGTCTCGTCAGCTTCCGATATAAAGGGGCTCTAAAAAATAAATCAGTGGCAACAGGCAATAGCAACACAAAAACAAATAATAAATTATGATTTATTTTAGAAGGAAATGTTAATCATATTTGTATTCAATCGATACAAAAGACTAACTCCTCGTATAAACTGTCCCCATTATTTTATATATAATAACTTGTGTTTAACCGGTCAGAATAATTAACCCTGTTGTAACAGAATAATTAACCCTGATTTGGCGTGGGGATTTCCAGACTTGACAGAATGCTTGAATAACCGCATTTTATATCACAATGAAACCACAAAAGTAAATAGGAGACACAATCGCTTTGTTCACAGAAAAGATTTGGAACCGTAACCCGAGTAAACAAGACAAGAGTCTTACCCCTCAAACCCATCCTAATCCCCCTACGCACTTCTCTACTCCATTATACTAGTGAACATACTATCATAAAAAAAAACAAAGAAAATGAGAAGCATCCACAGCACAGCTGTCCAACACCGTCCCAACGATACGATTTTCCAGACCATAGAGTGATAGACTCACGGTAAATTATGTTGTGACCAGAATTACAAAGAAAAAAAATAATTGAAACCACAGAACCTTAATGATGAAATTATTAATTATTACGGTAATGTCCGACCACTTAATAAAGTGAAAACTCACAAAACTGATAAAGGAGGAAAAAAAAATCTTAAGAATGAAAACTGATATCACTACAAATGATGACGCATAAAATAGTAAGCTATATATCAGAAACTACCGTGGTTGCGGTAATATCGTGATTGCAGACGAGCAGGCTGTGAGGGAAAAAATGTTATATAATGGAAAAAATATAATATATACGCGGACACGAAAATGCGACAACAATCAAATTAGGCTCACGTGAGAAAAAAAAATTGCATCTAATCTTAAATTTTAATTTAACGTCTCAACAGGAAAACATGAGTCTTAAATTACAACGAAAAGCAAAAAAAATTGTTGACTGGACGTTAAATTAATCTATTAGTAATTTTACTTTAATTCAAACAAAAATTTTTGCAAAGCAATAAAACAGTAAATTAAACTCTACTTTATAAACACTGAGAAAAAAAACTTGTGAATTTACGTTAAAGCACCACTTATGTGTAGGCAAAGACAAAAAAAATGGGGTTATTGTTGTTGGTCCGTTAAACAATGGATCAAAGAAAAACAAACAGTACCTCTATATTTTTTCTGCGTACCACATCCAGTACTCTCTGGTCTGGAACGGCTTACTGTTAGTGACGACGCAGGTACCCCCTCTTTAACACCGTCTTCGTCCCGCTTGGGAGGACTGCTGCTACAATAAGCTCAATAGCTATTCAGGCCAGCTCAGGTTAAAATTTGCTTTTTTGTCAACGCCAATATTACACCACAATGACTTGATGTATTTTGACTAAGCCAACGATTTGTTACGCCTTCCTCGTTTGCGTAACATGCGGTGTTGGTGCGTTTGGCCTGGTGCGGATGAGTGAGTTTGCCCAGCTCGGTTCAGTTACGTTTGCTACTCCTTAATGACTACTGGTGATAGTCAGTTTACATTATAGGTATAGTAGATGTTATGATAGCATGATACTTATTGAGGGGGTTTTCTCTGTCAACAATGAGAATGAGATGCTGCGTCGGTAGTTGTAATATTGGGTGGGTCGATCATGCGATGCATGTTGATTGGCCAAACCAATGATGCGATTTTCCAGAATAGTCTATCGCGAGAGCGATGAATGTTTTCTTTAAATTGATCTGATGATATATTGGTGATGGTATCGTGATTGCAGCAGCGGGAGAGCTGTGATTGAGACGAATGCTTAAGATGTACGTGTGTCGCTTTTTTTTTTTATTGATTAAAAAATTTTATCTTGGGAGGATTAAATTTAATTTTTGGGGAGTCAAGTTGGGAGTTTTATAAAGTGCGGTTGATGAGTCGATTGGACTCAACTGACAGTTTTTTTTTGTATTAAATACAAATAATAAAAAGATAAACTTATAAAAAAACATATAAAGAGCCAATTCTTGAATTTTTTTGTTTTTTGATAGAATTGTATAGTGAAGATTGGCTAGTGATTTTTTTTGTTGGATAACTAAAGTTAATCCTACTGTAAATAGTTCTTTTGAGTTTGTTTTATATACAAATGTATTGAACTATAAATGATTAAACCTATGTATATATAAAAAAAAAAGACAGTTTAAAATTGTAATGAAATTATACTTTGATGATAAATATATTGTGATTTGTGATGTAAGAGGTGTATTAACTGTCATGATACAACTTGAAAAAAAAAACACAAAAGAAATATGTATATGTATATTATATGATATAAATAAAGTACAATCATGAAAGTTTTAATTAATAAATAAATAAATAATAAATTTTTGTTTTGCATATTTCTTACATAAAAAAAAAAAAAAAACAAACAAACTATTTCCAACTCCTTAAGTGATTCTCCTACCCATTATTCTGTGGTGGAAAAAATAAAAAAAACATAAAAAAATAAAAACTATAAATTGGTAGACCAAGTCCAGTGCAGTGAATAAAGTAGTGCCGAACAAATAAATGTGGCACAGCTAAACGTGTACATATGGATGCGTTGGCTTAGTCAAAATACATCAAGTCATTGTGGTGTAATATTGGCGTTGAAAAAGGCCAATTTTAATCTGAGCTGGCCTGAATAGCTATTGAGCTTATTGTAGCAGCAGTCCTGCCAACAAGCGGGACGAAGTCGGTAGTAAAGAAGGGGTACCTGCGTCGTCATACAGTAAGCCGTTCCAGACCAGAAAGTACCGGATGTGGTACGCAAAAAAAATATAGAGGTACTGTTTGTTTTTCTCTGATCCATTGTTTAACGGACCAACAACAATAACCATTTTTTTTTCTTTGCCTACACATAAGTGGTGCTTTAACGTGAATTCACAAGTTTTTTTTTTTCTCAGTGTTTATAAAGTAGAGTTTAATTTACTGTTTTATTGCTTTGCAAAAATTTTTGTTTGAATTAAAGTAAAATTACTAATAGATTAATTTAACGTCCAGTCAACAATTTTTTTTGCTTTTCGTTGTAATTTAAGACTCATGTTTTCCTGTTGAGACGTTAAATTAAAATTTAAGATTAGATGCAATTTTTTTTTTCTCACGTGAGCCTAATTTGATTGTTGTCGCATTTTCGTGTCCGCGTATATATTATATTTGTTTTCCATTATATAACATTTTTTCCTCACAGCCTGCTCATCTGCAATCACGATATTACCGCAACCACGGTAGTTTCTCATATATAGCTTACTATTTTATGCGTCATCATTTGTAGTGATATCAGTTTTCATTCTTAAGATTTTTTTTCCTCCTTTTTCAGTTTTGTGAGTTTTCACTTTATTAAGTGGTCGGACATTACCGTAATAATTAATAATTTCATCATTAAGGTTCTGTGGTTTCAATTATTTTTTTTCTTTGTAATTCTGGTCACAACATAATTTACCGTGAGTCTATCACTCTATGGTCTGGAAAATCGTATCGTTGGGACGGTGTTGGACAGCGGGGCTGTGGTTGCTTCTCATTCTCTTTGTTTTTTTTTTATGATAGTATGTTCACTAGTATAATGGAGTAGAGTAGTGCGTGGGGGGATTAGGATGGGTTTGAGGGGTAAGACTCTTGTGTTGGGTCGAATCATGCCGTAGTTTTCAGTTTTACTCGGGTTACGGTTCCAAATCTTTTCTGTGAACAAAGCGATTGTGTCTCCTATTTACTTTTGTGGTTTCATTGTGATATAAAATGCGGTTATTCAAGCATTCTGTCAAGTCTGGAAATCCCCACGCCAAACCCTGAGCTTTAGCCGGCTACTATACTGCACCAGACCGCTGACATTATGTCTGTTAGCGAAATCTCCAAATTTTATTACGAAATATGAGGATTTCGTTACACTGTTTCTACTGCATCCCCCCAAAAAACAAACATTCATCATAATTTTGTGTTCATGTATAATAATCTAAGATAAATACTAAATAGAATGTGGTAATATCTACAAAAACAACAACATCAATAAATAAAACTCTTATTAATCAACCTAAGTTTTTCATATTTAGTTCTTTGACTCACTATTTCCATAAACATGTTGAAATCTTATACCCACCCCACCAATAAACATCGTAACGCTGATGTTTTTGTTTTTCCACTATATAGATAATAATTTTTCCCTATAGAGAGATGATAAACATGTGATAAGAAATTTTCCTGGAAAATCTATCCGCCGGATAGAACAAACAAAAAAAAGGTAAATAATAAAAGTAATGTGTACATAGAAAATGAGAATCTTATGACAATCTCATGATATACATCTTTGTTTACCTTATTATACACACTATAGATATACTAGTATGTTGTATAGGTAAACACATGAGTAGCTATAGTTGGTAAACTATACCATTTATTTATTCAGTGTCGAACTAATTTTTTTTTATATATAACACTAAATTCGTCTGCTTGAGTGACAATCCAAAAAAAAAATGACGGATTTCATTGGATGACAATGTAACTTTCGCTTTGTTCCAATACAACATGTACATAAAACCTACACAATTTTAAAAGAAATCCAACAAATTTTCCAGCCAGTTAATTTTGAAACGATAAATCAAAATTTTCCCCCATCTTGTTTATATGCTTGTATGTATGTACATATAATATGAAGATATAAATTTGCGGCGGATAAACTTTATATCGATTATCGTTTAGTGGCTTACACGAAATTTATTTTAATTAAAATTAAGTTAATTTGTATAGAAAAACATTTTACTGTCTTTTTACTCAATAACTAAATAAAGAATTAAAAATAAATTAATGAATGCTTAAAGCACTTGAGGTATATATATGTAGTTGTGAACTATTTTTTTGTTTTGTTTCTTTTTTAATAATAGTCGTACAAAAACTACTTTATAATGCTTTGCAAATTGGAACTGAGTTGGAAAACTTTTGTTCAGTTAATTTTTTGTTACACATACATACGTTACACTAAATACTTCCGTCTATATACTGGTGCCTGACTAAAAGGAACACATTATCTATAAAACTACTTTTTTTACTCTCTATGTAGTCACGTCTTATATATAAAAAAAAATTATTTTTGTTGCTTTTTGTACATTCAAGTAGATCTAGTTAATTTCCGTAATTTCCCATCTACAAGGATTAATATTTATAATTATTTTAAGTTTCAATTTCATTAAACATAAAAATTATTACAAATTATTTTATTTTTAGTATAATGTATGTACCATACATACATATATACGAGTATATAGTTTCGCTTTTGTTTTGTTTGAATATTAAGACATTTAAACTAAATGCTTTAAGGGTAATGGTTTTGGCGAAATATAGAGGTTGTAAATAATTAAAAAATAATTATATATTAGTTTATAAATTAACGTATTATGGATCAGGAAGGGGTGGAAACTCAACCAATAAAGATAATTATATAGTTTTCAAAATAATTTTCTACAGCTTATCTAATAATTGGGGAAGTTATAATTTATTTCCGCTTTGATAATTGCTTCGCATTTAAAGCAAATAACATATATAAAGTATGTATCACACGCTGATGCTATTCGAATAGGTAAAATTAGGGAGTCGTATATAATCAGCGTTGTTCCTCTACGCGTAATACATAAAATTTTAAAATTTATGTCGACTATTCTTCTTCTTCCGCTGGCGCTACATCACATGAAGGGATTTGGCCGCCTCAACGATGCTCCTCCAAATAATCCGATCTGCCACAAGAGAACGCCAGACACGGTGACCGTGTGTACACGTCCTTCTCAACGTCGTCCATTCATCGGGTAGGTGGTCTCCCACGAGGTCCTACTTTCGCTGGTGCCGACTCCAAGGCCTGTTTAGTGGGCCGATTTTGTGAACGTAGTACGTGCCCAAGCCATCTCAGCCTTGAAGAAAACTTCTATCTACTACGTTACTTGATAGATCTTATAGTAAATGCCCTACAGTAGCCAAAACGGTCGTTACAACGACTGAAAACGCGAATGGCGAGTAGGCTTATCTTCATGGTAGAGACCTACCAGGAGAGCCGGAAACCACATGGGAGAGATCTAACAGGAGAGTCGACCCAGTAAGTGCGATGACTTGACGAACTAATGGGTTTTTGGTATTTGTAGAATTTTAATAACAATTCTTCCAAAAGAACTGTAATTTATTTTGAGATGTTAAATTAGTAATTCAATTGGTATGTTCATTTTCGATATGGTAATAATGTTTGCGGTGATAAACATCTCAATTGTATTGTTGTTCGCTTGCAGATGACTTTTGTTGTATTGTCTTCGGATGTTTTAAGCTTCGACCAAATCCAATTATGCTCAGAATGTTTTAAAGATTTTGTAACTGAAACTTTTTCGATATTATGGCTGTAATTTTGCATCTTCTGCTATCGTTGAAAGTCTCAACGTATACATTATATGTATCTATAATTTTATCAGCTTTGATTTATGTTTCTATTTTAGAATGGTAGGTAAATAGGAAAAAAATTGGTTTGGATTTATGTATTATTTATAAATACCGAAACTGAGTAAACTCCAAATATTTCTACAGAATTTGAACCAATAACATAACTTTAAACGTTTACTAAAATTATCAGCTGAAGTTCGAAGCATTTCTAGGGGTTTTTCCCCCCAGACCTTGACAATGGTATAGCACAGAATGACTCCAAATTTGTATGTGGTGTGATGCAGGATTTAGTCTCCAAGTAGCCCAAACAAAATAGCCGAGAGGACTTGAATCCGGAGATTATTTATTTTACTAACATACTCCGATTTCCGAAAAAAGCATGAAAAGTGGTTTAGTAAAATAAAATGTGCAACAATCACCGTTCAATTTGATTTCAATATGCACTAGATGATGATTTTGTCATATTAACCCCACTCATCTCCAAGAGACTGTCCCCAAATTTTGCACAAACCTGGAATGGACCATTATTTATTTTATTAACATACTCCGATATCCGGACAAAACATGAAAAGTGGTTTAGTAAAATAAAATGTTCAACAATCACCGTTCAATTTGATTTCAATATGCACTGGATGGTGATTTTGCCATATTAGCCCCACTCATCTCCAAGAGACTGTCCCCAAATTTTGCACATGCCTGGAATGGACCATTATTTATTTTACTAACATACTCCGATTTCCGGACAAAACATGAAAAGTGGTTTAGTAAAATTAAACGTGCAACAATCACCGTTCAATTTGATTTCAATATGAGCTAGATCGTGATTTTGTCATATTAACCCCACTCATCTCCAAGAGAATATCCCCAAATTTTGCAAAAAACCTGGAATGGACCATTATTTATTTTATTAACACACTCCGATTTCCGGACAAAACATGAAAAGTGGTTTAGTAAAATAAAATGTGCAACAATCACCGTTCAATTTGATTTCAATATGAGCTAGATCGTGATTTTGTCATATTAACCCTACTCATCTTCAAGAGACTGTCCCCAAATTTTGCACAAACCTGGAATGGACCATTATTTATTTTACTAACATACTCCGATTTCCGGACAAAACATGAAAAGCGGTTTAGTAAAATAAAATGTACAACAATCAACGTTCAATTTGATTTCAATATGCACTGGATGGTGATTTTGTCATATTAACCCCACTCATCTCCAAGAGACTGTCCCCAAATTTTGCACAAACCTGGAATGGACCATTATTTATTTTACTAACATACTCCGATTTCCGGACAAAATATCAAATATTATTTAGTAAATCGCGTGCTACTCAGACTTTATTTTCAATTTCTAGAGAAAACATTTCAATATTGATTGGTTACTAATACTTTCAAACATTTTCCTATTTAGGAAAGATTTAGGAAATACTTCACACGCGTCATCATCAGATACTTTGGCAAAGTATAAGCAAAATGTAGGAAGAGCATTAATAACATTAATGAATTCGTTAGATACAGAACGTGCCAATCTGATATTAGGATGTTCTACAGAAGAAACAGCCGTAAAGCAAATACTAGATAAATTAAGCAGCATCTACGAAAAGAATTCCGAAATACGTGTGATGACACTGTATGAAGAGTATTTTGCTATAAGGATGAAAGATGAAGAAAATGTCGCTGGACACATTTCCAGAGTTAATCAATTGGCTTCAGAGATTGAGCAACTAGGTGAGAAATTATCTGATAAATTGAAAATGATTCGGATCATTAGCAGCTTACCATCAAGGTTTAACAACTACAAAACAGTTTGGTATAACACAAAAGAAACGAGATCAATTGATACATTGATGTCGTCGTTGATGTTAGAAGAGGATAATTTGAAACGTATCAGCAGTGAACAAGAAATGTCGTCGTCGTCCGATGTAGCCTTTATTGCAAAATCAAAATTTGATAAAGGTAAAAAGAAGTCAACGTCAAACATTGATGAATTAAAGAAGAAAACGAATTGTCATTCGTGTAACAAAATTGGACATTGGGCCAAAGAATGTCCAACGAAGAATAATTTATCATCGATAAGCAAAAATGATGATAAAAAAGGAGAATCAGCCTGGTGTGGCGTCGTCCAAACAACCAGAGGTTATGATACTAATTATTGGTATGCTGATTCAGGTGCGTCCAGCCATATGACTTATCATCGTGATTGGTTCCATGAATTACACAGATTCAAAGAAAAACCCGTCGTTGAAATAGCCAACAACCATCATTTGGAAATACAAGGAGTTGGTACAATATTAGTCGAAGCCCGAGTAAACAATCAGTGGGAGCCACATCGATTAATAAATGTATTGTATGTTCCAAATATTTGTAAGAATTTGTTGTCACAGCAGTATTAACAGATAAAGGCCTAAATGTTTTAATTAATAAAACTGGATGTAGAATAATGGACCAGACAAACAGTGTTGTAGCCATAGGTGACCGGGACAGCAATAATCAACTGAAAATGAACATAAGATTGCGTGTTAAAGAATATGCAAATGTAGCAGCAGTGTCACTTCAACATTGGCATCATCGATTGGGTCATATAAATGTCGATTCAATTAAGAAAATGTGCAAAGATGGTTTGGTCAAAGGCATCGATTTTTCAGACAGTGACAATTTTTTTTGTGAGGATTGTCAACTGGGTAAAATGACACGAGCAAGTCATAAAGTTTCAGCGAAACGAGAAGCAACTATAGGCGAATATATGCATGCAGACTTATGTGGTCCAATGGAAGAAATAGGCATTGGTGGTTATCGTTTCTTCATGTTGATCAAAGACGAGGCAACAAGTTTTCGATTTGTGTACCTGTTAAAATCGAAAGATGAAGTTTTTGATTGCCTTACGTCATTCATTCCAATGATTAACAATATGAATGGTTCCAGTATAAAGCGAAACGGAAACCAAATGGAACGGAGTTTGTAAATAAAAAGGTCAAACAGCTGTTGTCAAAGCACGGAATTCAAATCGAAATATAGTCGCATATACGCCGGAACAGAATGGTCGAATTGAACGTGATAACCGTAGAATTCAAAAATGTGCTCGAACAATGTTAATTTCAAGTAATTTACCGAAAAATCTGTGGTCAGAAGCAGTTCGTACAGCAGCGTACTTATTAAATCGTTCAACAAACAACACATGTGTCGGCAGCACGCCATATGAAAAATATGGTTTCAAAGAAAACCAGAATTAGATCATGTGAAAATTTTTGGAACGGAATGTTTTCTTAATATTCCAAAACAGACGGGGCGAAAGAAGTGGGATCCAAAAGCAAAAAAGGTATATCTAGTTGGATACGAGCCCACAATTAAAAATTTTCGTTTATATGATGCAGAAAACAGGAAAATCATCACTGGTTGCGATGTTCATTTTAACGAATTAAAAATGATGTCATTTGTTATAAGAAATGATGAATACGTCGTAGAAGCAGATGATAAAGCTGATGTAAGCCATGAAAAAGAAGTTTCATCAGCTAGAAGTTCGACATCATCAGTGTTTGAAGATACAGAAAACGGAGACGAGACAATCATCATTACAGGTTCAGATGAAGACAATCATATAAGCCACCGTGAAAATCATCGTTATGATTTACGTAAAGAAATTAAGGCACCAGTTCGTTTAATTGAATCAGGTCTTTCAGCAATCATTAGAGAACCAAGAACATATGATGAAGCAATTCAATCAGAAGAAGCAGAGAAGTGGAAGTGTGCAATGGACGAAGAATATAACTCATTATTGCAAAACAATACGTAGATGTTAGTGAATAAGCCGGATAATCAAAAAGTGATCGATAATCGATGGGTATTTAAAGTAAAATACAACACAGACGAAACAGTTGATCGATTTAAAGCTCGGTTAGTGATCCGTGGTTTCGCACAACGATATGGTATTGATTATGAAGAGACATTCAGTCCAGTAGTTAAGTTTACTTCGGTTCGTGCAATTTTATCATTAGCAGCAATGAATAATATGCAAATAAAACAGTTCGATGTAAAAACGGCGTTTTTATATGGTGATCTTAAAGAAACTGTGTATATGCAACAGCCTATTGGTTACGATGACAATAGTGGACGTGTATGTAAATTGGTTAAAGGTCTATATGGCCTTAAACAAGCTTCAAGATGCTGGAATCAAAAATTTAGTGCATTCATCCGTCAATTCGATTTCAAAATGTGTAACTCAGATTCGTGTGTGTTCGTTCGACAGAAGAACAATAAAATAACAATCGTAGCCATATGTTGATGATGGTTTGATAGCGTCGCATGATAAAGAAGAAATAAAATCATTTATTTCTTATTTAAAAGAACACTTCGAAGTAAAAGAGCTCGAAGTAAAGTGCTTTCTGGGGTTGCAAATTGAATGGTCGTCGAATGGTTCAATTAAAGTTCATCAAGAAGCGTACGTTAAGAAGGTATTGAATATCGTTTCAATATGTGTGAAAGCAAACCCGTATCAACACCAGCTGATCCGAATCAAAATTTGGGTGACTTTATGAGTAACAATGAGTGGGAGTGTTGAATATGCATTGTTAATTTTGTATACTTCAATGTTAGCATCACTTTTGTATAAAAGTGATGCAACAAATTAAACAAAGTCGGCGTATTGTATTCTATTCACAACGTAGTTTTTTTTTTTTTTTTTGTATCTACAAAAAGAATGTATGGCGCAGTATTATTCAAAACATAAATAGCTCTAGGAAAAGGGCCGCCATTATAAATATATAATTAAACAGCTTCTGTTTTATTATTTTGTGTTCCGACGTTTATTACCAATAAACGTTTGTTCCGGGAATTCTCATAGTTTAGCTGTGGTTGAACTGGACATTTAAAACCTCAACAATAATCACATTAAAAGAATTGACAACCTTGATGATACAAATTGAAGCTATCATGGACTAGACGCCTACATGCGCTAACACATCTGAAGAAATTGATTCACTTATTCCAATTCGCTTCCTTATTAGAAGAGTTTTTACGGATATTCGTTTGATTTAAAACATCACCATAATTTCACGTCGAATTAACTTCGGTCCTGAAATCCTTTCAAAAATGACCAACAATTTTTTTGGCACAAAACCATTCTCTCAACTTTTAGAATGTATGTGAGTCCGAAAAAGAGGTCTACCCGTCTGTCTGGATGTCTGTCTGCACTCATGGTATACTGAGAACGGCTTCGCCGATTTGGAATTTTGTTTCACCAATCTGTTTCTATGGTCAAGGCGGGAAATAGAAACAGTTTGGAAGGTGTACATCCGGAAGATCAGGTATCTGCCATATGAATTGACCCAAAATCACCTGGTGATATTATCACGTTAACCAATTTGTATTTTATGCTGGTTTGAGGATTAAATTGGGCGCTCAGTTTGCGGTTGAGTGGGTTGAGTTGGAGTTGAGTTGGGGTTAAGTTCAAGTTGTGTTGGAGTTGGATTAGGGTTTAACGAGCAGTTTAGCTCGAGATTTATTTGTGTGTTGAATTGACGCTTCAATTGGGGTTAGCTTGTGTTTGGTTTATTTAGGTATGCATTTTTTAAGACCATGTTTATTTGGGAATTGAGTTGTGCGGAAGCTTGGTATTGATATATGGTCTGGGTTGCAAGACGAGTTAATGTTGAGTTGGGCTTGGACTAGGACTGAGTTGGAACTGATTTGAAGTTGTGTTACACTGAAAAAAATAATTGTGTAATATTAATGAATTCTTGTGTTAACTTAACACTTTCTTCGTTACTATTCAGCTAATGAAGAATTCGTTAATATTACATCAATAAATTAATCAAACATCAAAAAATAATTTAATTAATTAATGTTAAATAAATTAATGTTTGTGAAACTAGTGTTTTTAATTTAATTATTATTCTTAATTTTAATTATTTTTTCATTGAGATAGTTTTTGAAAATCAATTATTTTTGTGTAAAGTTAATTAATTTTTGTCAAACTATTATTTTTAAATTAATTATTATTCTTAATTTTAATTAATTTTACTAAAAAATTTTAAAGGTTAAAATTAAATTGAATTGCATTTACGAAAAATTAATTGCTTATATTATTTTGCATATCGTTAACGCAAAAAGAGTTAATAATTATAGTTAATTTTAATTAAATGTATGAAACCATTATCAAGAATATTAGTTATATCTATTAATATTAACCATTTTTAGAAAGTAAGATTAATTAATTTTAATTATTCCTATATTCTTAATTTAATTATGATTTTTTTTATTAAAAAAGTGCTAACAATTCACTTGAAAATTAATTCAATATCAATAATTTGTTTTTTTGGAGGTATAATTTTTAGGGCAAAAATTTCTATTTTATAGTTGAAAATCTTAATTACCAATTATATTATTTATAGTATTTTTCGAGTAAGACGAAGAACAAAGCACATTTATGAACACAATTATATTATATATCATATTATACAAACCTAGTTAAAAAAAATGTGAAGCTAAATTATTTAAGAATAACCAAGAAAACCATTGAGAAAAATCATAGATTATTAGGAGTAAAAGAAAATATTAAATTGTTTGCATTATTTACTAAAATTTTATTGTTTGCTTAAAATAAATTAAAGAAGTAACAAATATCTACATACATTATTTCATAAAAATATACCTTTAAACTTTATTAATTTTTCAATTAAAGAAATTAAATCTGTATAAAAGAACATTATACAAACAAATATAGTTTGTATATTATAAAAATAAAAGTAATTAATAATTAATTCAAAGTAACAATTTAAAAAAAAATATTTTCTATACTAATTTATTTTATTGTCCGCACTCACTGATTTATCATGTAAGTTCAATTTGGAAATCAATAAA
This sequence comes from Tipula helvola, assembly GCA_963556165.1. Classification (NCBI taxonomy): domain Eukaryota; kingdom Metazoa; phylum Arthropoda; class Insecta; order Diptera; family Tipulidae; genus Tipula; species Tipula helvola. The sequence goes on along the minus strand of OY744482.1, from coordinate 134,785,537 downwards.
TCTATTGCTGGATACACTTCATCGTATTTGGTTTTAATATCAAATAAATATAATTGTATAAATTGTCAAACTGTCTTACTTTCGTAAGGATATTCCACATTAAATACGTGGAATAATTTAAACGTACAATCCAATGCTGCTAATACAGAAGGTAACTTAAATTTAATATTATCACAATAAACAAAAAATCGTTAGCCGTAAACCAATTTTCGCCTAGTATAATTACAAAAGGCTGAAGTTTTTGTTTTTCTTGTAATTTTAAAGTTTTCTGCTGATCAATGATTTTTTCACATTCCGATACCGTCTTCGCAATAATCATGAATGAATTCTGTGAATCTCGAATCGTTGATTTAATGAAATTTTTTGGTCCTTTATTCCTACTAACTTTTCTCGTTGTTGGCTTTAGTAAAGCATGTAACAGATACAAAATTACAGAAAATCTACCATCTGAAAATACAAAAACAGTAGTTTTAGCCAATGAACTTAAAAAAATAATTTTAGAAAACTAACCAGATGAAAGATTTTTTTGTTGTTTACATTCCTTTATAACAACTTTTAATGATGGCTCAACTATTTTTCTTTCCATGATTGGAAATATATCATTACAAAATTTGTCGAAAATAATGTATATACTTCGAGCATTTGGATAAATCTTTGAGAAATCGATATCTATCAGCTTGGGACCATAATTTTGAGAATAAGCGGGCCACTCTTGAATGATATTCTCAATTGTAGAGTTATTGTTATTCTTCAACCATTGGCATCGATTATTCGCTGTTGCCGACCATTTTTTGAAAATATTCTTTAAATTGTTGTCGTCTCTATTGTATTTTAATTCTTGTTTAATGATAGTATAACTCTCATCATCCAATAAATCTTCGAATAAGTTATATATTTCGTCATTCGTCGATAATACTTCAGCACGATGGCGCTTCGCTTTAGGCATTAGCTTGTTATTTCTAAGTTTTGCTATTCTGTTATTGTATTTGTCATACAACTGTCCCTTACACTTTGCATTCGGCCTTCGTTGAAAATAGATATTCTGAAATAAATTATGAATAGAATAATTAAATTCAATTATGTAAATGCTGATTTAATTAATTTTATTTCATTTCTAGACACCACGAATTCCGGATCAAATCAGTTTTAACTTCAAAATGTTGGACTAATTAAAGTTTTTGAATCAAGATTTCGACTTATTTGCATGTTATCAAACAAGATATGATTCAGATTAGATTTGTTAAGAAATGAAACTGTTATATAAATATTATTAAATCTTGTATAATAAATAAAACTTACGGCAATTTCATAATTAAATTTTTTTTCGATTTGGCTAGATATATGCTGACATTCGTTCACTCCCATCGGTATGCTTTGATTAATATAAAACGTAACAATTTCTTCAATCAAAATAGTTCTGTTTTGGTCAGACAAAGATTCATCTTTTTCGCTAATATTTAATAAATATCTTCCAGTGGGAGTAGTTTTTAAGATATCTGTTAGTGTCTAAAATACATAATTTTATAAGTGTTAATTTTGTAGTGTTACAAGAAATTTTTGAGAATATTACTGATTTAGGTTTAGAAGGTTCCATTATTTTTACAGTTACTTCTGATGTTGATGGTTCAGTTTCAGAGCTATAGTTTTCGGAGATTGCAATATTATTTATGTTCAAGTGTGTATCCTAAAATTAAATCAATGGATTAAAATGCAGATAGTATCAAGAAATCCGACGAAACAAATTTTTTAATGACTGATTTTTATTCATTTCAAGGAATGACGTTTCATTGGAATTTACTATAAAATTATAATTTACCAGTTCTTGTTGCCATTCTTTTAAATGTCCAGCAAATTTTATTCTCGTTCCTAATGGCTCCCCTTTTAATAACTCTATTACATCATTTTTGTCCATATACTTTAATGCTTCCATATCAATTTTATTATCTGGAATAAATCAAAGTAAATATTATATTTAATTGCAATTATGTATAAATACAGTTTCAATAGAAATATTACCATCTAAAATAGAATATAGATTTCCCAAGTTCCAGGCCTTTAAAATATTAAAAATATCATAGTCAATAACTTTTGTTATAGATATTTCGCTTTCAATTTCTTCCAACACGACGTTTGTGGAAGGTTGAATAAAATCTTGTTCATTGATGTTAATTGATGGGGCTTGAACACTAATAATATTCGGTTCGGTGTTACTGCATTCTCCTTCTGCTCGATTTGAAAGATTTCTGTTTTCAAAATTTGTTTGGTGTATAATTTGAGGCAATTGCGTTGAAAATGTTATGTATTCGTTAAGCTCCTCCATGTTCATTGAATTTTACTTAATGGTTATATATTTTCGTAACTTATTCTTCTAATTCTATAGTTATTTCACAATGTTCAAAAAAAGTTTTTAACCTATTATAATTAGTGTAGGTAATTTTAATTTAATGTAATCTTTTACATGTGTATAGCTAGATTTTATTTAAATTCAAAATATTTCACTTTTTAATAGTATATGCAGCAAACATTACAGTAATATTGAAGAGGATAAAATAATGAAAGTGAATAGACCAAATACGTTAATGCGAAAATTTACTATTGTTTCGGTTTTTATCGTAATATCTCGTTTTTAACAGAAACAAATAAACCAAAACTAATATAAAACGTTACTTTTGTTTTACTTTTTAACTAGTAGCACAGAATAAATCAAACAGTCATGTAGATCAAACAGTTTTAGTACCATCCAAAAAACAAATCCATATAGGTATAATTCACTGAAAATATAAATGATGCAATACACCAAAAATCATATCGGACAAAGACAAAAAGGAAATATTATAAAAATTGTAAATTGTAGTATATGTGTTTGTGTTCATTTTACAACTTGTAAAATTTAGTATCTCGTGTACGAAAACAATAAATGCGTGAGCGATGTCTTTTAAACACAATACAAAGTGTAATGATTTAAATTTCTGATCAACAGAAAGAGGTGGGGTAAAACATTTTAATTTTGTATTGTTTCATAGGATTGCATATAAAATGGTTTTTGTTTTTTTTTCCAAATCATAATCAACCGAAAAACACAAAATATTTTTTCAATAGCTTAGGATTAAAGCACAACAGAAGATTCTGATCTGTTTATATTTATTCTGCACTAGTAGATCGAAAAGGAAAAAATAATACCAATACTATCGTAAGCAAGAAACTAAAAATTAAACCCATAACTATGACGTTTTCATTATATCTACTATCATATAATACGGGCATATATTATTAGGGTTTAGTATTACAATATACCTATACTTAATTATATTATTTAAATGAAAAAATATTGACAAACTTTGATGATCACATTAAAAAGCTTTCGATTAACATACTTTAATTTGAATTTATATTAAAAATAAAAAATTAAGATTTTAAAAGGAAACAATTTATAAAAGTAGTAAAATAATATAAAAAATTAATAAGACAAAACACTGTACATTAAAAATACCGTTTTAGACGGATCATTTTATCCCCATTGGAAAGCTGTGTTACTTGTATTGGTGGTCCATCAAAAGATTCAATTGGTAAAATAACTTTTTCCGTTAATATTGCATCAGAAACTTGGTAAGCAAGAAAATGTTGCTTAAATTCGATTAAATTTAATTTATTGCAAACAAGATAAATGATTTCATTATGGGCATGGATGTGCGCCTCGATAATTTGGAAAACTGATTCCTCATTTCCCGAAATACTTAAAATAATACTCTATTTGTTTAAACCGTCTAATGTTTATTGATTTATCTAACATCATCTCTTGATCAAAAATCTCATGGTTACTATCGAAGCAAAGTTGTTTTTTAGGAGATGATAAAATGAAATTGCAAAACTTCATTTGAATTTTTTTTGCTATTGTAACGGCAACATTCCGTCGAGAAGTAGTTGCATGACCATACATTTTAATTGCTTTTAAACTAGCCTCAAATTTAAAACACCATAAATGGCGAAGAGGGCCTGATTGTTTTATTATATATGGATAATGTAAGAGAAAATGATGTTTTGGCTTTAAGGTATCTTGAAACAAAATTGTATATTGCGAATTATGAATATAAATGCAATTCGTAAGTGTTTCTAAATCAGCATTACTAATATTTAAAGATAACAAAATATCAATTATTTTAATCAAATTTTTAAGAAAGACCCATACATCATCCTGTTCGGGTACAATATCACCAATTATTAGTGGTAGAAAATAAACAAACGTCATCATTTCTCTAGCCGTCATGTTTAAATGTTTCTTTTTCAAGTGTTCAATTTTAATTGATTCAGATAGATTTCCAATTTCAAGAGAACCATAATTAAAATTTTGTTTGCGGTAATTTAAATCTTCTAGCATAAATAAATGTTTGGACTGAATAAAACATAATAGAATGTTGCAAATGTCGTAATGACAAACACCTTCGAAAACATCATGCATAATATCTACACTATAATTTTCTACAGCTTCAAAAGATTTTAAATTATTGAAAACTGAAAAATCATTCATTTGGATATCTTCATAATAATTTAATTTCGAACGTAACAATAATTGTTTTTCGTCAGCACAGAAATGAAGACTTAATTTATGTATTTTGCAGAAACGGCAACAATAGTTAGAAGAAAATGATGTAGAGAATGATAAAGAACTGTTTACTGCTAAATTGTCCCCTAAAACCAAGCCAAGTACAAACTGAACCTTCATAATCCCCTTAGAAGTAATTATTTCCATTGGATTTTCTTCTAAAGCTTTTAACTCTTGAACAAGTGGAAATAAACAGCGGTTACTACCAAATATTTTCATGTCATTAGCTTTTAATATACCCGCTGTAAAAATATTCATAATAGAAGTATTGTATTCTAATGTAGGGAATATGTATTTTATGGCTGTTACACTTTGTACACCTGCATGGGAACCTAATGGATTATTAATCTCTAAATCGTCAGTATATAAAAAAAAAGGAATCAAAATGGTGGTGTCGTCAAATAATAGTTTTTTCTTTTGCCATAATGTCCCCTGAACAAAATGATTTATAAACTCTGTACTGGGTTTATGTTTCTCCATAAAATTGATTGATTTTATTAGATTATCGTCTTTTTCAAATGTTTTTTTAAATTGGAATTGTATTGGCATTAACACACCAGAAGATTTTAGTTCGTCATATGATGCTTCCCCACATTTATAAACATTAGTAATTTCATTATTTATTGTAAACTTCTTACACTTTATGTTACTACTTTATGAAATCGTTTTCTTTTAAAAATTCTAGCATACGATATTCAGTACTACAATATTTGAAAGGTGATTTACATATTTCAATAATCCTTTGTAGTTCTGAACAATTTTCGTTGGGTACATTTTTAGTAAATTTTTGAATTTCTGACGTTATAGGACCTAATATATGTGTAGTAATATTTTTTTGAATAGACAAAACATCTTTTGTCGTAAAATTGTTTTTCTGAATTAATTTAAGAGAGAAATATACACATTCTCCAAAAATAGTATTTCTAATTCCTTCAAACTCAGGTTTTTCACCATGACCCCCCTCTTGTTTTGAGTCATGAAATAATTGGACTGTTTCACTCAATTCTATTTTCAATTCATTAGAACTTGAATTTTGTGAAAGTGTTTCGTTATTATGAGTAGGATGCTTCTTATTAACATGTCTTTTAAAATTTGCAAGGCTGTGAAACATTTGGCCACAAAATTCTTCAAAGCATGTATAGTTTGAATTACTTTTCAAATTGTGAAAATATTTATAATGGTTTGTAAGAATTTGTAAATTATTAAACGTTAGATTACAAACAAAGCAAATCATTTTAAAATATGTTAATACGAATATTAATTATTAATATAATAACCAAAATTTTAAAAATTAATTTATAAATTTAAAAAACTAAATTTTTAAAATACATCTCTAATTTTGTTAAATTTGTAATTTGATTGATTACTTGATGTTTTCTGAAAATAAAAATAATATGTTACCAAAGAAATAGTAATTTATTGATTAAATTAATTAACCTTCATCAATTTCCATCCGTTTAAGTTTTTTACGAATTTTATTCTATATCCCAATGGTGTTCCTTTGAAAAGCAATTTTTTATCATCCGGTTCTAAAAACCACAAAGCTTCTTCATCAATACTGTTTTCTATAAAGAAAATGGCATTATGTTAAACATTTATTTCTATTTAACAAATTTTTGTTCCTGTAGTTGTAATCTGTAGTCTCAAGAACAAGTACAAAACGTCTAAAAATATATTTATTTTTAATTAAGCTAAAGATTATATCTTTAATCATCTATTGAAATCTATATAATTCCAATTAAAATTTTGGTTACGAAGTTTTTGGAAATTTTAATTTTATTAATAGTATGAGTATAATAATATTATTAGTCCAGTCAGTGACGGTTTTTGCCTCTGAATTCTTACGGACAACATGGATTTTTGTGAAATTTGGACAGTAAGTAGGGAATGGATCAAGGAATAAAAGTTATATAGTGCCGATGTGTGCTTTTATCCAAGGGTGGATACCACCCCTTCTAGGGGGTGGAAATTAGTACACTTAAAATACTTACACAAATCGAAAGAGGGATGAATTCCGAACAAAAAATTTCGTAAATAGTTTTTTCGATAGATCAATATTTTTCGAGTTATTCGCGATTGAAAATGTGGCTTTTTCATCTCAAAAATTCATGTTTAGAGCGATTTTTTCACGAATAACTCGAAAACCTTACGTTTCATCAAAAAATCTATTAGGACCAAAATAAAGCTTATATAATAAAAAAATTGATTGATTTATTTTTATTTCTTTAGATGCAATACGAACCGGGTTGTGGCTCCGTGAAAGTGACTATTTGTTCGCCGAAAACTGAATTCAAACCTTTCAACATTAAATAACGGAAAAACGATAAATTTTTGTAAAAAAACTTGTTAATGTTTTTTTAAGTATACTTGAGAAGACCTTTAAAATTAGCTTTAGTAAAGGTCGTTAGCATAAAATTTTACAGAGTTATGATAAAAATAAAATGGTGATCTCGTTTTTCCGGAGAAAAATCAGCAATGAAACAAATGGCTTAACCGCAAGAATTGAAATTAAACGGAATCCATTTACAATGTACTTTATTCAGGTACTAACAATAGGTTCTAGAAGGTTCATTCATATGGTTTAGAATGTCTAGATTTGAAAAGAAATTTGATTCAATTTTGAAATGATTCTTCAAACTTCTTACGATATTTTTTGTTCAGAATTCATCCCTCTTTCGATTTGTGTAAGTATTTTAAGTGTACTAATTTCCACCCCCTAGAAGGGGTGGTATCCACCCCCTGGATAAAAGCACACATCGGTCCTATATAACTTTTATTCCTTGATCCATTCCCTACTTACTGTCCCAATTTTACGAAAATCGGTATTCTCCGTAAGAATTCAGAGGTAATGACCTATTTTTACCGCCAATGACTGGACTATATGTTGCCCTTACATTAAATTAAAATTAATCCAGAATTTCTGTTTGTTAACCAACTAAACTCATTTTTTCTTCCCAGGGTAGTAATCCAATCAGTTTAGGTTTTACATATTTGGATAAATTTACATGAGTATTGAGATAGAATAACTGTATATCTACACTATATATTATTTAAATTATTATTACTGTTATATCTTCATTTTGAGTAAAATAGAGAGTAAAATTGAGGTCTAGATATTTTAGCTTGACACAACAGAGTAATAACTGCAGAAACCACGAATTAATTATTTTATTCACAATTTTAAAATTTGGGATCATTGTAAAATGTAATTAATATTACCTACCTTTGAAATTTTTAATTATTTCGGGCGATAGGAGCCAAAAGTAACTCCACAATGTGAAATGGATCCATTTAATATAATTTCACTAAATAAAATAAAATTACACTTAATTACACATACACATAAAACTCTTATTTGAATATTATAAAGTAGTACAACAATATCTAATTATAATTTAAATTAATTTCACTGCAAATAACTTATTTCACTACCGTTGGTGGTTCTTTGTAATAATGACGCCTTATTGTAAATCAAAAACGTACAACTCATTAAAATAACCGTATTTTTTATTAAGTCAATTAAAATATCGTTAATGTAATTAAATAAGTGTTAATGTAACACAAATTTAATTATAATACAATTTGTAAAAAATTACCAACAAAATTATTGACGAATTTTTGTTGAATTTATTATATTTAATTAAATGAATAATAAATTGTTTATTTTATATAGGTTGATTTTTATTAATTTTATTTCATTTTACGAAATTTAATTCATTATATTCAATATTAATAAAGTTTCAAGAGTTAGTTTAAAGAAACTGATTATATTGTTTTAATTAATATTTGTTAAACGTCAAACATCTAATTAATTATATTTAATCGTATTAACGAATTTGGTTTCAAATTAATTATTTTGTAATTGTATTAACGAATGGTCCTCAGATATTTTTAACAAACCCAATTCGTTAATATTATACAATGGATTTTTCTCAGTGTAGGATTGCCTTAAGTAGGAATCAGCGGTCATATTATGAATTTATTTGCAGTTGTGTTGAGATTGTTGAGTTTGAGGTAAACTTATGTTATTTTATTATGTACGAAAAACTACATTCGTTTCTCGAATCGAGTTAATTTGAGAATTTAGTTGGTCGTTGAGTTTGGGGTTATGTTGAGGATTGCGTTAAGTTGTAGATTGAGTAAGCAAGGAGTTATGGGTTAAGTTAGGATTGAGTTGGGTTCATATATACAGTTGTACACATACAGTTTTCAGATCGTGGTGATTTAGGGATTAAATCTAGGGTTGAGTTGATTGTTGAGTTGGGAGTTGCATTTATTCCATTGTGAAGGGTTCTTGGCGGGAGTTGGAAGTTAGGCTTAATTTGTGCTCGAATTTGGATTGATTAGGGCTGGGTTTCGGTTGACGATGAGTTAAGTACGTGGTTGAGTTTTTTTTCGAGCTAATTTGAGTTGCAGTTGAGTTGGGGTTGGGATAGCTACTTCCATCGGGGTTAATTGGGGTTAGGTTTGGGAATTATTTAGGGATTCAAGGATTGAGTTAGGAGAGGAGAGTTTGAGGTTACGTTAGAGGTTCATTAGAAAGTTGATTTTGAGACAAATTGGTGATTGAGTTGAAGGTTGATTTGGCGGATAACTTAACAATTGCAAAGGGGATTGCACTGCGATTAAGATCGCGGTTAACTTGTAAATTGAGTTGGAGGTTGTGTTTCCTCCCACTCTCACTGTAATATACAGATTTTGGTGCCTTTTGGCACGAGTCTAAAATCGAGTCTAAAATAAAAGTCGTTGCAGTAGAAGAGCAAACTGCCATAGAGATTTTGTCAAGAAAAGCACAAATTTACGTGTTTGGGTGGTTTTTACGAAAAACAGTAACAAAAACTTAGTTGAAAATTCTAATATTATATATCCTAAATCAGAACATAAACTCTATCCGAATCCCATTACCAAAGGGTTTCTTAAAAGGGGAAAACAGGTGATTAAGGTTAGATTTAAGCATTAGTGTAGGCTTAGTTACTACCTTTTAAATAAGAAATTTTACATTTTAACTGACTGTAACTTGCGCAAACGTAAAAAATGAAGCATTAAATGCTTTAGTCAACACGCTTAAATTGGTGGTATTAGCGCAATTGTAGGCACTAACAGGAGAAAATTTGGTTATTTATTAAACCATTTTGCGAATATTAATCGTCCTTGACAGTTTAGACAAAATGTCAACCATTATTTCTTTTCACATTATTCAGAAAAAAACGCGACAATCCGCGTATGGTGTAGAACATCCTTATTTATACTAAACTCATTTAGTCACGTACGAAATAAATTTATGTTATACCTGTTTTTGAAACATTCTGTATATACATTTCCCGTCAATTTATCAATTTTATAATAAAAATATACATAAAGACTCAATGAGAGAGGGTGGTTGGGTGGTTTAGTTAAAAAGTATTCCATCATATACATAGTTTGCTTTTATTCTTTTATAAATTTCCTAACCATCTTCACAATAGAAATAACGCGCATCTTTCCTGTTATACAACGCTAGCAATATTGTAGACAATTTAAGGCTTCTGTTGATTTAAATAAATAATAATAATTCCAGACACTATATATAAAATGTAAAACAGAAGGAAATGAATTTAAATTGTACATACATACATATTTACAAGTACTCTTCACGGATGAATTTTTATTTGTGCAACATTTTTGTAAACTAAATGAAATTTAACATTTCAAAAGAGTTTGGAGAATGTGTGCGATTCGGATTCAAACTTTGCAAATATCCGACTTCCTTAATAAAAGAAAATGCTTCCGTTTTATGTTTGTTTGCAGCGAGATTACATCAGATCGTAAATATAATAATAAATTTTCATTTATCCTTAAAATGTTCGAAACACACATAAAACAATTATGGTGATTTGCATAAGATAGTGAGATGTACTCGGATAGTTGCTTTTTATAATTTTTATAATTTTAATTTTAAATGATGGTGAAGCTATTTTTGAATATGATTTAATTTTTCTTAAAATAAATTGAAATTCTTGTTGCATTGAAATGTTTACCGTTAAGAAGTCGTTCATAAAATGTGACCCAATTAAATGTACCTAAATATTTGAATTTCTTTATTAAGATGAATTGCTACATTTTTTTAAGACGTATCGCAACCATCGGATAAATTATCAGAATGTATGTGAGTCTCAATATCAGGAATAATTGTTAACAGTTTCATGATCCTGATGGACATTTGAGTAAATAGGCCAAATAAAAAGAAGGACAGTAGTTAAAAAGCTACAAATAAACCTACAATAATATTTTTGTATGGTTAGATATGTTGAGCATATCTCAACAACCATACAAAAAGATTGTTTTAAATCTCCACTTTGTAGCACATTTGAGAGAAGTTTCCGATATCCACTTCGATGAAGAATTATTTAATTTGCTTCAAAGGTTCGACTTATCACTTAATTAAAGTTTGCCGATGCTTCCTGCTGGCATCTTTTGCTATTGTTACTGGAAAAAAAAGTTCCAAAATTACTAACATTGCCAAATCAGTCGAGTAAACCGTGGGAATGGTTTAAGGATCATTAGTAACTTTATTGAATAGAGTGAATCATAGCAAGGAGGCGGCGTGCAGTACCGTACCGGAACTCCAACAACCATACAAGAGAAGAACAAGAATCACAAGCATAGCAAATGAATTCTTCTTCTTTAAACGTATCTTCTGTTAACGGGTGCTCCATCCCAATTGTTCGGTAGTGTAACGGGTTTCCAAAGCAATCCAAAATCTATAGGCCTGTTAGATTAGCTCTAGCTAAAGCATGTGGGAGCTAAGTAAAATTATGAAATCCTCCATCATTTCGTCTCTAGTTGCCTCCATATACTCGTTAACATACTTTTAAACAATAGGCATGCTAGGCGTGGGGGACAGTAAAAATATATCAGATACACATACATATATCTTTGTACAGTATATTTATTAAATGCTCAATCTTTTGTTGGTCATTTGGGTCACATCACTAGTTAACAATAAGACGTTTGTGTACCTCGAGTCACATCCTCTTGACAATCAATAACTTTAAAATTCAGTTTGTTCTATGAACCACCGGTGTAGATATACTATTCCGTTCCACATGGAATAAAAGTTAGGAGAATGTCATGTTGCGTATATTTCACATAAATGTTATGCGGCCAATTAAACTACTCGATGGTCGAACTGAAATTCTATGCCACGTTTTTAAATGTGAAAAGGTTTCAGCCTTGTTTAAAAAAGTTACTTTGTGTCATCTTTTGTTGTTAATGTCATTAAATAATTTATCCCTGAAGCCTCGAGCATTTTGTAAAGAAGCGTCGTTTTGTGGAGAAGAAGGAAAGACCCCCGTAAGCACAGTATCCACCTCCACCTAGGCGTCCTTTTCTAGCTGCGTAACAATATTATTTTTTTTTTATTTCAAGTTAAATACTAACCTTTGTTATGTACTTAGAAAGGAGATTTTATTTGTTATTTTACGTTCCAGAGGTTATCACCACCGACAATAGAAATAATATATAAAGAATCGATTCCGGAAAATGGTATTTAAAATTATTAAAAATAATCAAATTTAAAATCAAAGCGACAAAAGTAAATGTTAGTTTCAGTAAACTAAAACCAAATACCAAAGCTTTTACAAAATATAGTTCAAATTTATAAGGTCCTTAAGGACCACCTTATTCTTAAAAAAAATAATTAAAATTGATTAAATTTTATTTTAAATTTTGCCGCCCATTAAGCGCCATTTGATAATTTTTACATAAAGTGAATTCTAAACTTTCGAAAAAATCACTTGATTTCGGGACATTTGATTTGTGTTGAATAAATTTGCTTTTGATACAAATATTGCTTGTAATTTATATATATGACCGATCCGATTTAGTTGAACAAATTTCGTATACATTTGATGCAAATATTGTTTAAATCGTAAATCGCGTAAATTTCAAGTGGCTGACTAGGTTGAATGTGTGAAACTGCTCTTATGCTCGATTTCACAACAAAACAGCAATTCGTCAGTTAAATAATATTTCCTCTCTTTCTTCTTTTATGAAATTGTAATTTGCTTCATAATTCAAAATCAATGCTATCTGATTAGATTTCTTATTTACATGAAAATTTTAAAGGGAGAATTAAATATTTGACTTTTCAATATCGCTCAAATAAAAATTTAATTCTTCCTTTAAAATGTTCATGTATACATAAATATAATGTAAATAATAAATATATAATATAAAAGTATAATTATTAATAAAAAGGGCAAAAGTGTTTCTATTTTTGGAGAATGAAACGTGCTTTTATTAATGGACGATTTTCGAAAATAAAAGATTCTATTGAAAAACACAACAATTAAAAGTGAACTTTGGGCTACCAAGCTATTCAACTCTAAATTAGAATCCAAGGTTAATACATACATTGGAACTGAATTGGACACGATAAAACATGCCGATCTAACTAAAAATTTAATAATTGCCGGTTTGCTAAGTACAATTATTAAAGGTGATGTTCAAAATGCAGTGAAAAAACTTTTTACTGACCTAGATAAAATTTTTTTGATTGATGAAAAATTGAAAAGGGTTCATTTATAAACTCGAAGTTCAGACATCGCAATTCCATAACAGCCGAAAACACTACGTCATTGACACAAGAGCAAACCAACTACAAATTTCCACAATTAATACTATAGTTCAATTTAAATCAACACAAATCAAAAGGTACTTTTCTAAACTATAAGAAGAAATTTGGCCCAATATTCAGGGAACATAATGAAGTGAATGTGACGTGTGTTGATTTTTTTTCAGTGTGACGTGTGTTGTATTCAGTTTCGGGAGTAATGTGTGATGCCATAATGGCCGTATCATCGGCAAATGTTGATATCATTACTTTTTTTTGTCATTCACCATTGGTACTGCTGCACAGTGCAGCATAACACTTTGTTTTAAACTCCGACAGTGACATGCTGAATAGGTCCAAATCATTAAAGTAGATTGCATGGTTAGACACAAGCCTGTTAAGACATGATGAAATACCAAGATTTGTCCTGAAAGCCGATGGCTGGAACAACTGCTGATGTCGTGTGCGATAAGCCGGTACATAAAAATTTAATTTCGCTAACAAACTAGAGTCTAATAAATTGTTGACTAATGTAAAAAGTAAGTATTCATCCATTAAAGTTCTTCTATCTTCCAATGAGATAAGACTGAATTTTTGTCTACGTCTCTCATATGTCGTATAGCCAGTGGAGGGTATAAACTTAAAACACATAAACCTTATGAATTTTCTTTGCACGCATTCAATCCTGTAATTATAATCATCTTTGTTGGTTACAGGCAAAACGGCTGTGTACATAGTATAATATTGGTCCAAGGGGCCTTGTGGTGTAAGGCTCAAATTATCACTTAGGCAATGGTAATCATAATATTTTGTCGGTTTGGATATTGAATATCGAGTCTTGTAGCATTGTTAATTGTTATGATTTCTATGTCATAAAAAATAATAAAACAAATCTATTTTTTTTGATTTGTTTCCTATCCAAAGATAATATGCTTGAATGAAAATTAATTTTAGTCACGAAGATTTGTTTTAAATTTTATGGTAGATATTGGTGTTTTGTTTGGAATTTGGTATCGGATTTTTGTTTACCATTTGAATAGATGTCGTTCGTTGGAACAAGTTCAGTCCGAGTTTACAACCAGAAAGCAAAGCTTAATTTTTTTTTTTTTATTCAATAATTATTTCGAAAAATATGCATTGAATGTAGGTACCAGTACAGTTTATGAAGATAAGCTTCAATGGATGTTTTGATGGAATGGCCGGAACGATATGAATTTAGACGAGGATGGATACATTCGGTATGTTGCTTGGAATGCCTATATAAACCGAAGCCATTTATAAACAAGGGCCAGAGTTTTTTGTTGGAGTTGAGACATTGCCGAGTGATTATCTCCAAGAGAGAGTTTTTTATGAAGTGTATGCCGAATAAGTTAGGTTAGGTTAGGTTAGGTTGAAGTGGCTGCTATCGCACACTTAGGCCAGCAATGGCCCGTTGTGATACCACAGGATCCCATCTCCCCATTACTCCCGTTGAAACCAACCAGAGCTATTTATATAGCGTAATAAATCTCGCACTCCACAGTCCGCGAGTTCCGAAAGGCTGTCCATACCGTACACACCCAAATACTTATGCCTTCTGTATGATAGCGCCGGACATGAGCATAGGAAGTGTTCCAAAGTCTCCTCCTCCTCTTCGTCCATGCAACTTCTACAAAAGTCATTCGTCTGTATCCCCAGCCTTCTCGCATGCTCCCCAAAAAGGCAGTGCCCTGTCATTATCCCTACGACCAATCCTATTTCTTGTCTTCCCAGGGATATTAGTACCTTGGAGCGCCGCAAGTCCAGTTTTGGCCAAACTTGCTTTGCTACCCTGCACGTGAGAGTGTTGGTCCACCTCTCATTTGTCAAGGCGATTGCCTTTTTACTGAGCGCCCATTTTAGCACTGCCATAGGCCTCCCCAGACCTACCATTTCCGGCTGCATCTGGAGAGTCGTACCGTACCTAGCTAGTTCGTCCGCCCTGCAGTTCCCCGTGACGTCCGAGTGACCCGGGACCCAGATTATCTGGATGCTGAAATACTCGCTCATCTCGTTAAGAGATGATCGGCAATCCAGCGCCACCCGCTACTTCAGACAAACTGCCCCAAGTGACTTGATCGCTGCCTGACTGTCCACATAAATTGCGATATCCCTCCCGGATACCACATTATGCTTCAACCATGTCATGACTTGCCCGATCGCCACCACTTCAGCCTGGTACACGCTGCAGTAGTCAGGGAGACGAACAGAAATATTAACATTAAGTTTATCACAGAAGACTCCGGCTCCTACCTGATCGTCTAGCCTCGAGCCGTCCGTGAAAAATTGCACTGCCTCGTTTTCCAAGATTGATCCGTTTCTCCAGGATTCCCTTGAGGGAAAGATGATACGGAAACCCTTATCGAAGCACAACGTTGGTGTAATATAATCCAGATTCGCCAGTTCTTCGCCAACGAATCTACCTATCGTCGAGTGTCCCACCTGAAGACACTTCCACTGAGAGACAGCCAAGAGTCTCGTAGCCACGTTGGCTGCCATCTGTTTACCATAAAGGTCGATTGGAATAAGGTGGAACATAACCTCTAAAGCGCGTGTAGGTGTTGTCCTAAGCGCCCCGCTTATAAGCATACAGGCCGTTCTTTGCACCTTCTCCAACATACCTCTATATGTTACCTTATCTAGAGCTGGCCACCAAACGCCCACCCCGTACATTAGCACAGGTCTTACCACGGCGGTATAGAGCCAGTATACCAGCTCCGGTTTCAAGCCCCATCTCTTACCTATAGCGTTCCTACACGAGTATAAGGCTACAATAGCCTTATTCACTCTTTCCAAAGTGTTAGGCTTCCAGCTGAGCTTACTATCAAAGATTATGCCCAGAAATCTCGCTCGGTCAGCAAAAACTAGTCCGCTGCCGTTTATGATAGGAGGGCTAACCACCGGAATTTTATATTTCCTAGTAAATAGTACCAGCTCTGTTTTGGACGGGTTAATCCCCAATCCACACTTGCTGGCCCATTTCGTAACAATCAGGAGTGCATTCTGCATAACATCCCTAATCGTATCTAGATATTTGCCTGAGACAGCTATCGCTACATCATCAGCATATGCTACAACCCCTATCCCCTCTCTCTCTAGTTCCAGCAGCAATCCATTAATCACTGCACTCCAGAGAATGGGGGACATTACACCTCCTTGTGGGATTCCTCTAACCACCCGTCTTCTAATCTTGGACTCTCCCAGCTCCGAGGTAATAGTCCTGCTTACCAGCATCTGATTTATTAACCTACTTATAGAGCAGTCCACCTTCAAAACAGACAATCCTTCCATAATCGCCTCCGTTTTTACATTATTAAAAGCACCCTCAATATCGAGAAATGCTACCATGCAAAATTCTTGCAAGTAAATTGATTTCTCAATTGTGCGTACTAGATCGTGCAAAGCTGTGTCCACCGACTTTCCCTTACAGTACGCATGCTGCGACATTGCCCAATTCCTGGGTTCAATTCTTGATCGAATAAACACATCTATCAACCTTTCCAGGGTTTTCAGCAGAAAGGATGATAGAGTTATAGGCCTCAAGTCCTTTGGAAGAGCATGTGAGCTCTTTCCCGATTTCGGGATAAAGACTACTTTGACCTCTGTCCAATTCCTAGGAAGATAGACTAGTTTCAAACATCCCTTGAAGATAACCTCTAGCCAGGGGATGATGGCTGCCGAGTTCTTTTGAATCTCTGCTGGTATAATCCGATCCGGGCCCGCCGACTTATAAGGCTTAAAACCATGCAGCGCCCACCTGATCCGCTCTCTATCCAATATGCCCTCCATAACTATTGGAGGTATTCCTCGATGAGCTCCAGGCTCCATCGAGTCATCAAAGCTTCCCGGAAAGTGGGTATCGATGAGAAGCTCCAACGATTCCGCACTTGAAGCTGTCCATGACCCGTCTGGTCTAATTAAGTAACTAGGACTAGTTGGGTTAGTAGATAGAATCTTCCTAAGGCGGGAAGTCTCAGAGACTTCTTCCATTCTACCACAGAAGAGTCTCCAAGATCCCCTCTGTGCCTTCCTCAATTCTTTTTTGTACTTTCTTAGGTCCTCCTTATAGGAGTCCCAGTCCCGTACATGCCTCGTGTTCTTTGCCTTATTAAAGGCTGTCCTACACGCCTTCCGAAAGGTCTCCAACTCCATGGACCACCATGTCGGTTTTTGCCTGCCCCTTGGCTTTATCAAGGGGCAAGAAGCATTAAAGGAAAGATTGCATGCTTTTGTGACAACATCCACAATGCAATTCCATATTTCTCCCAGTTTGTCCTTCTAGGATTCCTGAACGGCTTCTGGGTACCCGGGTGTATGTTAAGGTTATAAGTTATATATTGATGATCAGAGAATGAGTGCTCCTTCGCCACTCTTCATCCCCTAATCAACTGAAAAATAGTATCCGAGGCGAGGGTCACATCTAGAACCTCCTGCCGATTACTAACGATAAATGTCGGTTCCTGCCCAACATTGCAGACTGAAAGGTTAGTATTTAATTAGTAATCAAAAAATAACTCACCCCTCTCATTAATATCAGTGCTCCCCCAAATTGTGTGATGCGCGTTTGCATCACATCCGAGTATCACACCAATCCTATTTCTCCTTGATTCTCGGATCAGGTCCCCCAGGTTATCCGGCGGGATCTCCTTCTCCCGATCCATATAAGCAGATACCAGAAAAAACTTGTCTCTGCCAACCTCCATACTGATCGCAGTAACGTCACCACTACTGTATTGAGAAAGTAGAAAATTTTTTAAAGTATTTTTCACTAAAATGCAAGATCTTATCTTCTCAGAGTTACTCGAGTACAAAGTTGTATACCCTTTCACCTTAAGGCCACAGATCCTGTTTTTGTTAATCCAAGGTTCCTGGATTAACGCTAGCTCCTCTCCTGATCTAGTCAGTCTGAGAACGAGAGCCGCCGAAGCAGCCTTCGTATGGTGAAGATTAATCTGCACAATATTAATCACCATGCATTATCTCACTTACCTCTTCATGCATTCCCTGTTTCAGGCTAATGCTACCTTCCTCCGGGGGGCCGCTAGTATCCGCCGTGTCGCCCCCCATAATTAATGCTTCGCTGCCTTGAGAATCCCCAGCCTCTCTTCGTTCAGATTCCGACAGGGTGTCCCCATCGGATCCAAGCGAGAGAAGGCCGCCTCTCTCCAATAGCAGCTCCACGTCATCGTCTGTTACAACCCCATGCGCTTGCTCGATCGTCTGCCGCTGGGTCCGTCCGACGTCCACCTCCGGCCCGTCCTCCGAGCGCATGCCTACCTCATCCCTCTTAAAAACGTTGAGAGTGATCGACCCGAAACCGTAGCTGATCACCCCCTTTGTCTCTGCCAGGGGAGTAAGGGACTCCTTATTGAGCAGCATGATTCCCATTCTGAAGCCCCCTTTAGCCTCCTCCTGTTTGACAATCTTCCAATCTTTCGTTGGAAGATTCGGATTACTTGCCTGAATAATCTCAAGGATCTCTTCTGGCTTTTCTGGTTTGGTTGGTAACCAGACGCGGGCCCTTGGTCTACTCGGAATTTCTTCCTTTCGAACTACCTCAAGCCTCGCGCCTTCCCATACCTCACCTACTTCGGATATTGCCTTTTTATAAAGATCCACCGATCTTTGATCCGAGCACGCAGTTAACTTTACGCGCCCTTGATGCCATCCCGCATCTCTACAGAACGAAGGGGGTCCTGGATTTCTCTCAGGACCTCGATGAAAATGGAGTTTAGTGCATTATACACTTCCCTCCACTTTCCTGCCGTGATGCTCCCATCTTCTTGACTTCTGTCAATTACCGCTAGCACCAGTACGTTCTCCTTTACTATTTCACTGAACAATTTCGGTTTTTCCTTTGGATCTCCCGATATCGCTCCAGTGACGGTCTTGGCTCGTTTGCTGTTGCCCACTTCGAGCTCATCCTGGGACCTCTGCCTTTTAGGCACAAGGACCCTATCCGAGCTGTCGCGGCCGACAATCTCCCTCGCCCAAGCCACAGATTGCTTCTGTTCTACTGTAAGCTGCCCCTCAGGGGTTGCAGCCAGTTTATCCAGAATTTTATGCGCCGACCGTTTCTTCCTGTATCGTCGCTTTGCAGGAGGGATCCTTCCCGATCCCCCGCTCTCTTGCCTGGCATTGGTATCGCTGACTCCTGGCTTTGGTGCCATGGTGCTACTTACCCCTGCCACTGATGAGGTAGCTCCACCTTTAAGGAAAGAGCCACCTTCTTCCTTCATTGTTTCCGGTTTTTCAAGGGTACCGGCTCCCTTATTTTTATTTTTCAAATCATTCATAGTATTCCCACGAGTGTCGGAGAAATACTGGTCCACCTGCGCAGAGATCCGTATACGCAGGTAAGGCTAAATACAACTGGAGGTAGCCAGGTATCCAGAGGGCTCCGCTAACGACTGGGCTTTGTTAAATGGGCCCCCAGCCTAGCTGATCATCAGCACGGGTCGCATAACACCTTAATCCAGCCCATTGGCTCACCAAGCATCACATCCCAGCACCCCTTTCACTCAACCATTCACCCATCCATATGGATATCCCAAACCAATAGGACCCATTCCATTCAAGGGGGTAACCCGTTTAAAGGGGCCCCTCACTCACTACCTGGAGACCCCGGAAATGTGACGCTCAGTTTGCCTGTGGTTATTAGTTGATGGTTTTATGGCGCCATCAGTTCGCCATTCCATACCGGGTATCATAGGCACTCAGAATTTATTAACTGAGGTTAACCACTCCCCAGTTTCCTGAGACTCTCCTCCCAGCAGGGCTGCGGTTGGGGGCGGCTTATTTAATTCACCGCTAACCTATCTATCGATAGGTCGTTCACTATCCACCACCTGTGACCCCCCCAATAGCTGCAGCATGCCCCGGGTGCCGAATAAGTTAATTTGGAGAATTGCATTTCTGGATAGAAAAAATTATTTTGTTTTGTGCTTTGGATATCCAATTATCTTTTTTGTGTGTTTAGCGAAATGATAATGGATTTATAAAAAAATAAAAAGATTACCTATATAGAAGTGCGTGACATTAAAAGTAGTAGTGTAATCAAAATGTTAATTATTGAGTATTAATATTAATAGTTGTAGAAACTGTGAATCTATATTTTATGTATTTAAAAAAAAATAATAATAAAACAAAAAAACTAACTCAACTTAATTTAATAATTTTTTTGTGTGAAAAAAAGAATAATTACCAAATGGTAATTACATAGTTACAATTGGAAAAATTGTTAAGCGGTTGTGGACTTCCGCTATTATTAAAAAAAAAAAAAACAAAAGAAAACCGAGAAATAACGGCCATAAATCATCTCTCAATTATTTCGGTAAGCCCTAGTCGATTGGAAATCGAAAACCACATGGATTTTTTTACACTGATGGATGTTTCCGGAATTTATGATTAGGATAAAATATTTGATCTCGGTAAGAAACTGTTAATTTTTTTTTTTTTTTGTGTGAACTCACGCTGGAGTGGATTACGGGCTGAGCTTGGTCAAGAAACCGTGCAAGATATCTGGCGCCCAACCTAACTTATTGCATTTTTAACATAGATATCTACCAATAAATGAAATTTACAACGGATTTTCCGAGTATGGCATTGGCGGAAGTTCATCGGATAACCAGAAAAACACCAATTAATTTAATTTCCCCAAAAAAAAAAAAAAATATAATTATTTAATAATTAGTTTTAGTATTCTTTTATACATTTTCTTATTTAATTTTAAATATTATTTTGCTTTTCATTTTAAGTTAATTACATTAATTTCTAGTTCTATTCTTAATTTTTTTAATTACGTTAAATTGTTTAATTATTTCTTAAAAATATTTGGTAAATAAATCAATATTTATAAAATTTATTTCTTTAACTTATTCGTCTAATTTTTTTAATTTTGGCACGCTACAGTGGGACACCTGCGTTTATATCGTAAAAGCAAGTAGTTGCACTATTTTATTTAACCATGTATTGCCTTTCAAGAAGATAGTTTCCCAGAATTGAGTGAATTTTTTAGGGTTCTTTAATTTTGTAAATTAGGCCATCGTGCCAAACTTTATCAAATGCTTGAGCGATATCCAAGAAGACAGCAGAACAATATTTCTTTTCCTCGAAGGTTCACTTGGTTGCATTTACAATTCTGTGTACTTACTCTACGGTACTATGTTGATTTCGGAATCCAAATTGATGGTCAGGGCTAATATGGCGCACCGATAACACTGGTTTCAATTTCGTTAATAAATTTTTTTCGAATAGCTTGGAAATTGTGGGCAACATGCTTATAGGATGTTATGATGGAATTTGTGTTTCATTATTTCCTGGCTTAAGAATCATTGTGATAACCGATGCCTTCCATTTTTGAGGAATGTAACCGGTTCGCATGATCGCGTTGAATATGAATGTTATTTGTTTTATGCAATTGTCTAGAAATTCCCTTATCATTTTTATAGTAATAAGATCATGCCCTGGTGCCTTTTTCGGGCTTAAACAATTTTTTATTGTATTCTTAACTTTCTTCCAATTATACTTTATAGGTTTAAAAGACTATCCATCATCCATTTGCTGGGGTAGCACGAAAGTATTTGTTTCCTTTTGTGGTGCGAATACTTTCGTTAGATGAGCAGCAAAAACCTTGCCTTTTTCTTCATCAGTTCTCGCCCAATCCCCAGTTTGAAGTCTGATCAGTGGATACGAGTTTGTTGGCTTTTTTAAATTTTTTGCCGTCCACAAAGAGTAGCCTGTCCCTTCGATTGCCGAAAGTTCACTAAAATAGCTCTGGACAACTCTTGTTTTCTTCTTCCCGCAAAGCCAAACTTAGAGTCTTAATAGATCGATTTAATTTCCTTTTTAATGACGGTGATTTTGTTTGTTGGCGAATTTTTCACTTTTCCTGGATAAGTTCCTGAATATTATGTTGCAGTTTATTAAGTTTTTGAAAACTACTTAGGACGGGTGTAGCCTTTTCAGCTGACAACGCAAGGGTATCTTTTAAATTTTCTGCTATCAATATCGGCTGGTGTGAAAAGAGGAATATTCAGTAGACATTTTTTTTCGACTACCCTCCTATCTTGATCCCAATTAGTTCGTTTGTTTGTAAGAAGTTTCGGAATTTCTGTCCTTAGGACGTCGGTACTTACTGTTACTATTACCGGCGAGTGATCGGAAGACAGATCATAGTAATTGGTTGCCTTCACATACGTATGTGGAAAGTGGAATGCCTTTAGTTATGCAGAAGTCAATTAGTTCAGGAACTTTCTTTTGATCCGTGGGCCAATAAGTGGGTTGACCAAAAGACAAATAATCCAAAGACTGCTCCTTTATAGCTTTCGTAAAGTTGTTTGCCTTTTGGTGTTGACAATCTTGATCTCCTTTGCACATGTTTAGCATTGTAATCGCCACCCGCAAGGAATTTATTGCCCAGCCGGTTAAAATATCGATAAATTGCTGCCTTTTAATTGCATGTTTTGGAGGGGAGTAAACTTCCGATATTACACATTTTCCAGACCATTCTTGTACGCAAATATTAGTTGCTTGGGTGTGCTCTTTTTCATTCTTGCTGTGTACATAATGCTTTATTCCTATTTTATGAATACAGCAGTGCCACCGTGTGCTTTTTCGTCCTGGTGTTGAGTGACATATACTGAATATCCATTAATTTAAAAAAAAAATTATTCGTGAAACGTGTTTCTGATATTAGCATGACATCTATACTGTGCTTGATGAGAAAGGCTTGTAACTCAGCTTTATGCTGTGAAAGACCATTCGCATTCCAAATAGCTATTTTTAGGACAGTCATTTTTGGTTTTTGACGACTATTTGCATTAGTGTGTTCATATTTTGCATCATCTTGCTCATTTGTTTCTCCATCATCATCATGAAACTTTGGATCGTTTCGGTTAGTTTGTTTACGGTTGCATGAACTGGGACTTCTTCTTCAATAACCAATTATAACCCTAATATTCTTCTTCAATTACCTTTTGCTTTCGAAACGGACCTTTCAGAATGTTTGCATAGGAGATCTTAGGTTGTGCAAAACTGCTGACACTTGTCCCCAATTTCCCGGTTTGTTGAACTATTAAAGTTCTTGGCGTCAAAGTTCTTTGGTTGTAATTTGCCTTCAGTGCGCAGATCGCAATTTTGGATTGATTTTGCGCTTTAAATTCAAGTTCACTGGGCAGCCTCTATAGTTTGCGATGCGATTTTTGCCACACTGTTGCACTGTTTTGAATCATGAAGTTCACCACATACAACACAATCTTCGTGTAAGGTACAGGTAAGCTTTGGTGTGGCCATATTCTTGGCATACTTGACGCACTCAAATGGTCCGGTAGTCTTCTTAGGTTCCTCGACCGTGATTTTACGATAGAGTAAATATTTTAGGTTATATATTTGGCGCCCTTTCTCTTTTCTCGCATCTGGCTCTATTTCTAGGCGAAACATAGGTTTGTGGTTTCTTTTCGTGGTTCAGGATATTTGTAAAAGATTTGGCATGAAAACCGTTTTCCTTAAGAGCAAAGGGTATTTCGCTTACATCTACGGAGCTCTCATTTCCTCTTATGATAACAGTTAGCGCCTTTTGACTTTTAGCTGCTATGTGCAATACCGTTTATCGGCTTGGTCGAAATGATTTATCAATGCTCTGAACCCATTAATTTCGAATGACTGTGTTTTCACTTCATTTATCTTACTCCTCTTGTGTGAGGTAATGTAAAATTTTGAATCGGTTAATGAGTTGATTTTTTCCACAAGCTCATTATTTGATGCCTCTCTTAAGTAAATTGGCGGCGGCTTCTCGTTCTTAGCATAATCGACCGTAGCTTCGGGAGCTTCAACACAAATCAAAAGACAAACAGTTAAATAATTTTTCTCGAATGTTCGTGAAATGCAGTACTAAAGAATGGTATTGGTTGCACCAAACATTGGGTCAATAATGTTACCAGATTACATCTTTATTTTAAGTTACGCCTTTTAGAATATTAATTTACAAAAAAATATTGTTGACTAACTAACAAATCTATTTGTTTAAAAATGCCTAATTTTTCTATGAGCTCCTAAAACTTCCATTCAATTCAATGGTAAATATGCCGACAATCCGTAGATATCTACGCGGAGTTTTACATTTTTTTTTAAATTAGTTCTTCAAACGATTTTACTATGATTGTATTAATCTTCTTCAAGAAGTATCCATCAAATTTATTATGTCAAAATTACACCAGTATTCAAACAATTCCACTAGTGTCATATTTGTTAAAGAAAACTGATTTATCATATGGAATTCGGGCACATTCACTGTAAATATGTATTTGCCATAGTGTCTTTTATCCTTTTTTAAATTCAATTATTGTTTCTATTTCAGAGGGTAGGCTAAGTTTAACTTGGAAAGTCACAATCAAGCTTTGTAAACATTTGTATTCACAATCTTAAGTCAACACATACCACTGAACAAGCCGGAGTGTAACTCATGCTAGATGTCAGTAAAGTTATATTATGTACATGTATCCCTCAAATTGCGCGGTAGTCTCGTTTCAAAAAATCAGCACGCAATGTAAATTGGCGTGCAGGGTAAATTTAAAAAATCGAGGTTTTAACAGAAAAACACATAGAGATTTTTGACTTCAAATTGAACCGTTAGCAGGATATGTATGTATGGCCAATTAGAATGAAACTTATCTATTTCTTAACGAATTTTAGTGAAATTTGACATCTGCGATGGAAATGGGATTCTAAAATGATTTTTAGGTAAAGTTCTAGAACATGACCAATAAGGACGGAATTTGGCTATATTCCTTAATGATTTTTAGATGAAGTTCTGAAATATGCGGCTAATAAGGACTATTCCTTAGAGAATTCTAAAATAATTTTGAGATAAAAGTTCCGGAATATAGGCCAAATAGGATGGAAATTGGCTTTTCCCTAACCGATTATGATGAAATTTGATAGGTACATTAAAAGTAGGATTGTAAAATGATTTTTAAATGAAATTCTAGAAAAGGATTTTAGAGGAATTTGATATGAGCGACCTGTGGAATTTCATTATAATCGGTTTAGAAAAAGCCAAGTTCCGTCCTAATTGGCCATATTCCAGACCTTCATTTAAAACTCATTTTAGAATCCGATTTCCAACGCACATGACAAATTTCATCATAATCGGTTAAGGAATAGTCAAGTTCCATCCTACTTTGTCATAGCTATTTAAGAACATTATCCAAAAATAATTTTAGATTCCCATTTCACTAAATACCGTTAAATTTCACTAAAATCCTTTAAGAAATAGATAAGTTCCATCTTAATTGGCCACAGATATAATTTGCTAAAGGTTTAATTTGAAATGTAAAATGTTCAATTTGAAGAGTAAAACCCGTATTAATGGGAGAAGTACACTTTCAAACGAATTAAATCAGTCAAACGAAATAAAAAATTTCATTTATTTCAATAAATTAATAGTGACATTTATAGTTCAGATAAATTTCTTATTTGGACAAATAATATAAAAATCTAACAACATAATATATACATACATACATTTGTGTTTTGTACAATAAGCAAGGGAAAGGAACAAAACGCGCAACTTGAAATTTAGAGAGGAATAATCCAACCTGCGCAATGAATGTGATCCCTGTATTTCATTTGTTTGAAGGGTGCCATGTCATAGATCATTATAGAAAAAACATCGAGCGAGTTCTAAGAAACCCATCCATAAAAACGGCTGTTGTCGCTCAGCATTTAAACTAAGTTACATTTTTGGTTTTCTATTTTGAATTTGGAAGCGGTGAAGAAGACACAGCCTACACTGAAGTTTTTTATTATGTATCAATGTATATTTGCAATTTTCACAACTCGCTATTTTTATTTAATTTTTTTGAGTTACTTACACTACACAAGCATAATTTAGTGGCTATATAGGTTGTAAAGGTATACATTGCGGAATCAAATCACTCAGTGCCATTTTGATATGAGCCATATGGCTCTTGCAAAAAAATTTAGAAAATTAAAAAATAGACGAATTTCGCTTGGAATAAGGACTAAATACCACGAGTCCCACAGATCGGCTCATATAGTGACTATATAGGTTTATATCTAAATAGCGCTAAGTTCTTTGATTTGTTGAAAAGAAAATTGGAAATGCATGATAGAAATTATTTGAGGCTTATTTCATTTGAATAACGTTATTTTTGTTAAATACACTGTTAAACATGTACACGCGCATAAATATTTGTCCAAAAATTTAATTTTTCTAAAATCTCAATTTTGTCCAAAAACTTCTCAGTACACCCCCATAAATTGTCGTCCAAAAAAAAAGTGTCTATAGCAACTTCACACCAGTGTCACCACTGGTAACCTAATTGGGTGAGAAATGTGCAAATCTGGGACCTAACTATTCAATTCGATGCGAAACAACAATAAATTTGTAATATTATTTTCCATTTTCTTCCTAATTTTCTAATACAAAATGATAGCGGTCAAAAAGCTAGTGGAACAAATTTTGTTTACGATTACAATACTTACCCATGACAGACTTACAATACTTACCCCAACTTCATAACAGTGACAAAAATATTCGATAAAGTGGGAACTAGTGAAAAATAAACCACTTTTCAATCGTCCATCAGGCCTAGCGACTGAACATCGAAGCACTACCCAGCTAACAAATTGAGATTTGTTCTATATACAGGAATCAACATGTACTTATAGTATTAGCGAATTTTACTTTAGTTCTTAAAAACTTTTAAAAATTTCAAATTTTATTGTATTTAATCCATACATCCGTGTTCTAATTTAAACATTAAGTTATTCTGGTATATTCCAGATATATAATATTTATTTATATGCTAACGTATATTCATTAAATTAAATACAATAAAAATTGAAATTGTCAGAAGTTTTAAGGGGTAAAGTTAAATTCGCTAATACTACAAGTACATGATCGATTCCTATATAAAGGAAAAAATCAGGCTAATATTAGCAGTTCAGTCTCTATAACCTGATGAGATGATTCAAAAGTGATTTATTTTTCACAATGTTCACAGACCGAAACTGAACTGCAGACTCGTAACAATTTCTCCTTTTCGTAAAATATTTATATATCCGGAATATACCAGAATAGTAGTTAAGGGTCAATCTCGAATTGCATTGTAATACCGATCATACCACCTTAAGCACTTAACCTAAACCGTATTAAAATTTATTATTCCAACCGTGAATTCAGCTAGCGCTCCAAAGCACTAGAGAATTGAAATTATTTTATATTCTGAATAAAGTTCCAAAACTATATAATGTAAAGTGCATATTTGGACAATGGATTGGTGTTGCGCAGCTATAAAAATATCAGCCATCTATTCGTGGTAAAATTAAAGAAGACAAATGATGGTTTATTGAATTTTTAAAGCTTATGATTTTATTACACCTTTATAAAATTGGTAACTATTGGATACCACAAATATTCCAGCGCTTAACCAAATCATTTATCACGTGCAACCGGAAAAGCAATTTTTTTACTGTTGCTGTTATTGTTGTTGAAACGTACTGACTTAAGCAAATAATTTGCAATTAAACATGAAAATTTTTGTACATACATATTTTATGAACTGTAAACTGGGCCAGGTCACAAATGAATTCTGTATCATATAAATATTGCTTGCTCCGTCCAACTATAAAACGAATTTCTAGATCCTATTAAAAATGTACAAAGTTTTCGTTACTTCCTAATTTGGATTATGGATAATAATAAAATAAAAATATTTAGCCAAGTATCCTTTTTGTTTGGGGTAGTTATACGATTACATAAAACATAGCAAAAAACTCCAACTTTTAACTTGAGGTTTATTCCTTTTTTTGCCTGTATGTGTATGCCTTCTTTTGTTTCGTCCATACAAATTATTCAGTCATTAAAATAATTTTCATTTTATTTCATTTTTACCTTTAAGGACTTTTTGAGCACAACGTAATATAGTATGTAGGGAAAGTGTACGAGAAATGTCGTGAAAAATCCCAGAAGATTTTCGGGATTATTTTTTTTTATTTATTTTTGCATAAAAATAAGTCGAAAAATACTAATAAAAATAAATAATTTTTAGAATGCCCACGAGTCTAATAATAAAAGTTATTTTTTATTAAACAAATTGTTTGTTGTTACCATTTCCAAAATTATGTAGCTATATGTGTGATTTTTTTTGTTCGTACCTAAGTTCATTGCAATGAAAATGTTAATATTATATTTTTTGCTGTAAATGATGAATTTTATGTATGTATGTGTCGAAGCATGTACAATTGTACATAAAAATATTCACTTAATTTATTTCTTGTTTGCATTTAATTAAGCACATGTAGCTTCATTTTAGTTTGACAATTTATATTTTGATTTGCAAGAGTAAAACGAATTTTTTTATTCATAAGGCATTTGGTTTCTCCTCTCGGAAATATTTGTGTATTACATTTGTGGGTTATATTAGTGATGATTTTACAACTTTTGCGCCACAATTATACAACAACATATACAAATTTAGTCAAAATAAATTAAGTCCAAAAAACTTAAATTTAATTAAATATACAACTGAACGTAATTTAGTTAAAACAATTAATTACACAGGACCACAACAAAAATGAGTGGGGGAGTCCTTCATAGCACAATAATCTTGAGATCGATAACCTATAACCCTAAAATCCATAACCTCAAAATCTATAACCTAAAAACTCCTCTTTTTAACACCCCTTAACGCTCAGGTGTGAAAAAACTGCGGCGCCTTTCGATCGCGAGCTGATCTTACGGCTTAGAAAATCAGCATTTCCCATTTTAACGCCTGAGCGTTGAACGATATTGTAATCATAAGCACTCAGAAATATTTTACGGCGTAGCATTGTAGTTGAGATCATTTTCGTAGTTTGTTTGTCTGGATTAAATATTCCCAATAGCGGTCGGTGATCGGTGACAATTATGGAATATCGACCAAATTAAAATTCGTGGAATTTTTTAACTCCTTTTGATAGTCTTTTCGAATAAAACGATATCGGTTTCCCAACTCCGTCGGTCATCCGGTGACAGAGTACGACACCCAGACCATACGGCGAGGCATCACATACTAACAAGAGAGGTAGTTTCTCGTTATATAGTGTATCAAAACTTGGTCGGATGCTACCATGTTTTTTAGATCATCGAATGCCTATTGATGAATTTTAGTCCATTCCCACTTTTGGTTCTGATCTAGAAGACGATGCAATGGTTCGACAACGGTTGCCTTTTGCGGTAGAAAAGAGTGGTAATAATTCAGGATGCCCAAGAACGCTTGAAATTGTTTCTTGTCAATCGGTGGTGATGCATTTGTGATGGAGTGTACCTTTTCTGTGGTTGGACGACTTCCAAGTCCGTCGATTTTGTAACCGAGAAAATTGATGGTTGGCACTCTAAATTTACATTTTGTTAGCTTAAGATGAAGGCCATTCTTGTAAATTCTGCATAAAATTTCGGTTAATCGCTCAGCCAGTTGATTTCCGTCGCGCGCATATAAAAAATCTAATTTAGCAAAAATGACTCCTCCGTCGTTTTGCGACAGCAGTGTGCTAATTGCTGGTATCTGGAAACAGTGTGGTTTCAACGCCTCGTTCAGCGTTGATTTATAGTCTCCACATATTCGTATGGTGCCATCGCTCTTCGATACTGGAACGATGGGTGTGGTCCAGTGTGAGTATTCTACCGATTCCAAAATGCCTTGATTGGAATTCGTCGCGGAGGTAATAGATTTGGCTGAATGGTGGTATCGATTTGTAAAGGCACTGGTGGATCAGTATAATAGCCCAGTTTATTACTGAATAGATGCTGGAACTTTATCACAACGTCTTCTACTGGTTGTGTGGCATCGACACGGTTGACTCCTAATTAACTGATCCCTCACGGTGAAAACCACTTACAACCCAAAACGTTGGATCGCGTGCCTCCCACAATGACAATCGGCACATTCTTGATAGTTTGGTTATTGTACGACACGTCTACATCGAAAATCCCGACAATTGGAATGGAATTGCATTGAAAATCCATTAAATTCAACTCACATTTTGAAATCTCAGGATGAGAAGACGGCCAAATCGGTTTAAAGGTCTTGAATGATATGATTGTATAGTTTGACCCTGAATCGACTTCGAAACCACATGGCTTATCGTTGATGATAACGGTTGTCCTCTTTTTCCAATCAACCAACGGCAATATTTGGTTAACTCTCGATTTCGCAGGTATGACGCTCGAGGATGTGATGCACCACATCCATTATAAGGTGGAATTGTAGATTGTGATTGATTGTATTGCTTTTGAAGGAACGGCGGTCTCGAAATTTGCTGAACTTTTTCCGGATGGCGAATATCATGGAGATTTTTTGTTCCTGCTTCAGCTGTCTGAGCTCGATTGATAACCGGGGTCAGGTTTAGCCCTACCATAACCCTACAACTCTTAAATACGACAAAAATATACTTTGAGGTGGACAGTTAAACGCCACGTCAACACTTCTCTATAAGTCTATCACCTTTCAACTTGCAACCCTATAATCCTAAAATGCAAGAGTAAATGTACTTGAACGTAAGAATTCAGTTCTGAGTCTGGCAGTTTCGCCGTGTATTAGCATCCAGGGCACCTCCAGGCGGTCATTGTGAGCAACGGAGGTGCTCCGCGATTCGGCAAATTCCCTGGATCATGTCGTTCATGCCGTCATGGTCGGCACACGGAAAAGTACGATGCAGGGAGGCGGAACCCCAGTATCGGTGGCTAATCAGGGTGGGAGAGCGG
Source organism: Tipula helvola (assembly GCA_963556165.1). NCBI lineage: Eukaryota > Metazoa > Arthropoda > Insecta > Diptera > Tipulidae > Tipula > Tipula helvola. Next base: position 134,754,559 of record OY744482.1, on the reverse strand, counting down.
GCCCATATCCGTCGTCATCAACTCTACATCGGTGGGTAACTTGGCGTTTGAAAAGTATAATGTTACAAGAAAGCCATCATGCAATAATTGGGTAGAATCATATTTGAAAGTAGATGCCAGGATTTTTTGGTATAGAAACAAGTTCAATCACTGGACTCCAAAAACGATATACTAAAGATGCTCCTTGCAACTTAATAAATAAAATGAAACGGACATTTGCTTCTCCAATGATCTCGCGGGAACCAAAAAATCATGAGAAGAATTGCTGTTTCTATTTAACGGAAGATTTTTTGCACAACCGAAAAATACATTTTTCGATTTCTTATGCAACTGTTGAATTTGTGACTATTGTCCTACCATTCTTGAAGCTGAAGAGAGTAACAAAAGCATACTACTAACGACGAATATAAAAGTGCAATGGAAATCGTCATTTCGGTATTCGGATATCGAAGCTGATGACGTCGCTGAGGATATACAGATAAAAGATGAAACATCATAAGAATCAGAAGACGAGACTAGTAAAAATCTCTCTCAAGCAGAGCTTAATGACTAGTTCCGAGATGCCGGACTTTCAAAAGGAATTTCTGAACCAATGGTGTGAAGATTAAAAGAGAAAAATTGCCTAGCTCCAGGAACTCGTAATCATTTTTATCGCGAAATAGATATCTAATTTAAAAAATATTTTACAGACGTAAAAAATTTAGTTTACTGTCAGAATATTGAAGGACTAATAAAAGAGTATATTGTTTCTTATGAAGCTAATGACTGACGTACATATATTCATAGATTCTTCAACAGGTAGTTTAGAAGCAGTCTTGCTACATAATGGCAACCACCTTGCTCCCCTGTTGGTAATCCAATTGTGTTAAATGAGTAGTACCACAACCTTTGTTTATAGGACAGTCGAGCTCGAGCCAAACATTATGTGAAAAAGGATTGGCCAACTAGAAACAATTTCACTCCAGGATCTAAAAATATAAGAAAACAGAGTCTTATGCCAACAGATAAAGTAATCCTTTCACCATTACATATAAAGCTGGGACTTGTAAAACAATGCGTAAAAGCAATGAAAACTACGGGAAGCAAAGCTTTTATGTACATATTTGAAAAGTTTCCTAAACTAAACAATGAATTCCAAAACAGAATGACTAAGCTGGAGAAAGCATATTACCAAAGTTTTAGAGACATCACGAAAAATTTTCTAGGAAATAGGAAAGATCCTAATTACGTGACTATAGTTGAAATGGTAAATAATTTTAAAAATATGGAATGCCTAATGAGTCTAGAGTTGCACTTTCTTCACTTTTATATTGAGTACCTTCCTCAAAATTTAGGCAATTTTAATGAAAGATTCCACCAGAATTTAAAAGATACTAAAAAGAGATATCAGGGTGTTTGGGATAACCATATATTGGAATACTGCTGTTGATCTCTGAAGAGAGACACGTCAAACCAACACAAAAGAAAAGCACTACGAAGATCATTTACAAATAAACGAACGCGTTATCACTGTAAAACTGAAATCACATGAAATGGCTACTTACAAAGTCGTAAAGCTCTTTGAAAATCATTAGAAGCGAGGACAATCACGTAAATCAAGCACCGCAAAGGGAACAGAAGCTTGCTACGTCCACATCGTTGTTCCTGGGTATCGCTAAATCTAGGTTATTACAATGCAGAAAATCTTAACCTTATAGATGGAGAGCTGGTAGACAATTTTGAGTAGTTATTTGAGGCAGCATGAAAATTTGTGTGACGCTTCTTTAGCAATGTCTAAACACAAAATCAAAGACCTGGCTGAAGGGTAGCGGGGCATTGTCAACCTTTAATTTTTTTAAGTTGCGAAATTTTTTTTGCAAAACATGTATTTGAGGCATTCTGAAATTTTAACACCTTTTAGTTTAGTATTTAATAAAATATAAACTAAAAAAGCCAGATCATTTAGACGGGTCCAAAATGTTGCCAGGCGGCTTCAAACTTGAATTTCATAGACTTCTAAAAAATATATTTGAGGCAAGCTAAGACTTAGACAGATAAATATATATACCTAAAAAACATAACTCCAAAAAGACAGGTCATTTTGGTGGGACTTTCTACCTGCCAGGTTTTCGGAAATGTACTGAGTTCTTAAGAGCTGTTGACATAATTCTACTTTGCAATTTTCTGTTTTGCTTATTCTATTACATCTAGTTATCATCAACACTACTTCTAAAAATGTTGTTCTCGAAACACTGAAAGAAAGTTAAAAAATAGCTGAAGAAGTGCTCCAGTCTCACATTGAAGTTAGTTACGATTTAGCTATTGCTAAAGGGGCGATGCAAATCCAAGCTAGTGAGCAGCCATTATTTGATAACATATTTATTCATTTTGGATCTTTTCATATTATCCTTGCATATTTCAAAGCTGTGGACCAATGAATATTGATGTTGAAAGTGAAAAATAGCAAATGGATCTGTTGATTCATTCCTTTGATGGCAGTTGGATTAGAAATTTTGCATTTTCAATTTTTCTTGAAAAATGAAAAAATAACGATTATAGAAAATTTACGTACAGAGCTGATGGAGTTTAGATATAAAAAATTATCTTATGGTGCTTTATTACAAAATAGTGATGCCTCAAACCTCATATCTTCAACATAAAGAAGCCCGTTTGAATGGAGCTTATAGTAAAAAGCCTCAATTTTATATGCCGTACATAAATCTCGTCAATTATTATCAGAAGTTAAGCCGCAGTATATGGACAGGCGATATTGATCTATTTAAATTTATTTAACCAAAAATGGCCAATCTTTTATTTGTATTTAATCAGCCAAATTATTCACGTTGGTTGGTTAAATATCACGATATTTTAATTAAACTAAAACAAACTCATCCACGATTACAAGAATCCATGGAAAGAAGTTATTTTGGAATCCAAAGAACGGACAAGTCATTCTGTAGACAGCCAATTGATCTGACTCTGGAACAGACAATCAACGCAGACGCTGAAAGAAGATTAACCAGTGCAGTACATTTTATTAACTCCATTTCTGCTCGGCAGCGCTGTTGTAAGAGCCACGATATTCGATCAACTGTTGTATCATATACATATGAGGCTACTTGTCTACGGAAACGGCAACATGTTACAGCTGATTTGGAAAAATTTAATTTAAACAATAGTTATTTACGTCACAAGGGCGGTAAATGAGTTGTTACAGTACGAGTTCGACGTTTGAATTTTGAACGAGTACTGTAACGATCATTTAACGTACGTGTAACGTACAACGTTTTATTTCATACTGTATGGGACATTAATTCGATTTTTTTCATTTAAAATTAAATTTTAAAGTAAAAACATGAGTTTGAAATTTAGAGAAAATCAATCCAAATGATTTTCAAATTATCAAGTTACCCTAGTTATTTTTTTTTTTGTTTGGTTTTACAGTCTACTCTACTGTAATAGCTCATTTTCCGGACAATTTTGTTCTCTGACGTAATGATTCATTTCCCTCACTGAAATCAATCACGTAAACATTGATTTTCGGTATAGTATGAAATAAAGACATTAAACAAATTCAATTATATGTCAATGCATTTTCCAAATGTATATGAATCCATTCGATACTAGCAACGACTTTTCAATATTTCGAGTGGAAAAGCAGCTTTAAATGCAGAACAAGATTTGTTGATGAATATTAAAGAAGTAGATGCAAAATTACGTGAAAAGTTTATTTCTGAATGTAACGAATCTGCTGATAGGTTCGAAAAATCTATTTCAAAGGTAAAAATTATGAATTTTTTTGCTTATATATTGAAAAAAAAAACTGTTGAAACAGGTAATAAGGTTCAAGAAAGTAGTGTTGATGAAAACTAGATGTAATAGAATAAGCGAAACAGAAAACTGCAAAGTAGAATTACGACAAAAGCTCTTAAGAACTCAGTACATTCCCGACCACCTGGCAGGTAGAGAGCCCCACCAAAATGACCTGTCTTTTTGAAGTTATGTTTTTTAGGTATATATATTTATCTGTCTAAGTCTTAGCTTGCCTCAAATATATTTTTTAGAAGTCTATGAAATTCAAGTTTGAAGCCGCCTGGCAACATTTTGGACCCGCCTAAATGATCTGGCTGTTTTATTTTATATTTTATTAAATACTAAACTAAAAGGTATTAAAATTTCAGAATGCCTCAAATACATTTTTTGCAAAAAAAATTTCGCAACTTAAAAAAATCAAAGGTTGACAATGCCCCGCTACCCTTCTACAACCCCCAGGTCTTTGATTTTGTAAATACAATAATTATTTAATACAATAAATACAATAATTATTTAAATACAATAATTCTTACGTTCTTTGATTTTGTGTTTAGACATTGCTAAAGAAGCGTCAGACAAATTTTCATGCTGCCTCAAATACCTACTCAAAATTGTCTATCAGCTCTTAGACTATTAGTGAGTATTCCAATTATAGTTTTGGAGATCCAAAGTTTATGAAAAATAAGATTAAATATCTGGTTCAAACTTTCTGCAAAACAAGAAATAAGTCTCGAGCATACACAGTTAAAAAAAAGTAGGGCTATGCAATGCAAGATGTATTTCATATAGGTCCAGAGCAATGTTACTTCGCCAAATAATGCAAAGGTTACATTAAAAAAACTTTAATGAAACATTTAAATCTAATACTTACATTTTATTACAATTTAATGGAGCACTGTATTAAAATCAAAATAAACTTGATTTAAAACTTAATATTGTATTTACATTAAAAAATGTTGCATACTGCATTATAAAAATCACGTTGTGTTGCATTAAAATTAAAATCTACTTACTTTATTTAATCTAAACTAAGCAACATTATTAAGTGACTTTTCAACATTACAAAAAGTAATACAGCAATACATTAAAATATAATGTTTATTGTAATGTAAGACAGCATTTAAAAAAACCTCGTAGTGTTGCATTAATATATAAAACTATACTTACTAACTGCAGTTTATAGTATTTTATAATGATCTCTTCCATTAGAAGGTAGCTTAGCGATTGTTAAATTCTAATATATCAAAATTAATAAAACACATACCTTTTCCATTATCAGACTATTAGTTTTATTAAATTAAAAATTGTAAACTTCAATAATTAAGGTAAACAAATTATAAAATAAGTTTAGGTACATACGTATTTTTCAAATTAAATTAATATTATAAGCTAATACATATTTTTTATTATTATGATTACAATAAACGCTTTCATAAGACTTTTTATAAATTATTTCTGAATATTTAATACATTTTATTTCAATTGGTTTTTCAAATATATTATAGGCACAATAAAATTCATCATAATGTTCCAATAAATTCTTTCACATTAAAATAAATCGAATTTTGTTTTTCTATAATTTCTTCAATTCTATAAAAATACATAACCAAAATCACTAACTTTTTCTTTTAATAAAAAAAATCCAGACTTATAATGAAAGAAGTGTTCGAAAAAATTTAATTTATAAACCGGAGCTGTTTGACTATCAATTTTTGTTCTTTTACCCATGACAATTTTTTTTTCAAAATCTGAATTAAGCCACACGTTAGCCAGCATCTCTTGATGTCGCTCGGTAAGAGTTTTACACACATTTATATAATTTTGTAGTTTCAGCCTTGTGAAATATCTATGTTTTGCTTCATAGCGTATTGTCCACAAATATATAATTGGGCCCATTCTTCTAATTATATTCGGATAATGAGTTAAAAGATGCTGTTTAGGGGTAAGTTTTTTTTTTAAATACGTTTATAATTATGTTTAAATGTGATTCTATTAATTTTTCCAAGTTTAAAATCTCACTTTCAAGAATAATATAAGAAAATATTATTTTTAAAATTTTTAGCATAGTACACACACCCTCCCATTGTTCAGCAAAATCAGGTTTATAATAACGAGCAAATATAATAGGGAAATGTGTGATCAAACACAGGATTTGTATTGCATAAGTTGCTTTTTTCTAAGTTAATATGTGATGGCTTACTTTTCCTGTCAATATAGCCAAAATTATAGGCAGTTACACAATCATTCAGTTTATTTAGGTCACAAAATATCTTTTTATCTAGAAAAAACTCTATCACATATTTTAAAACTACAGCCACAAACCCCTCTAATCCGTCATGCATAAAATCTACGCTGCTGTTTTTTATCGTATGAAAATAATTTAAATCGTTTAAAGCAGATTCACGCCAAATACCCTGTGTATTAGCTAGTTTAATTTTTTTATTTGGCGGTTGTTCTGATAAAATATTGTAACATTCTTTGTTCCTTAAAAGATGGCTATTTTCTCTGGTTGAAATTTTGGTACTTTCTTTATGCATTACACAAATCCGGCAGAAATAGAGAGACGAAAATGATTTCGTAAAACCCAACATATCGTTCGCCGCCAGGTTATCTTGAGATAAAGATGCTAATGTGCCACGCTTAGTTCCAATATTATCCACGAAAATTCCCTCAGTTTCAAGAATTTTTATGTTATTTACTATAGGTCGCAGAAAATTATTTAAATTAAATTCTCCGTGGAGGTCATTAACATAAAATAAGCTAACCAGAAAAATATTACCTAAATTCGAATTCATGTAATTCGGGTAATTTTGAATATTAAAATATATTGCTCCAATTTTGTGTATTACATATTACCTTACTTCCTAATACTTTTGCTATTTCAAAATCGTCATAATATAACTGCAGTTGTAAACAAAGCTGCTGATCGAATTTTTCTTTCACTGCGTTTAGAATTCGGCCACAACATGCATATTTGAAGATATCTGGCTCAAAATAATGAGAAAAATTATGTACTTGAAAATTTTGCTTAAAATTTTTGTTCAAAAATATCTTGTTAAAGTTTCCGTTATAGGCCCAAATAAAAATTGTTTTGTTCAATAACCTGCTTATATGAATTTGTAGCTTGGTTAAAGCTCATTTCCCATCTAAACCCTTTGGAAAATGATTCTGCTGATACATAAAACGGGTTATCTTTAAACGTGTTACGCCTACGATACTTTGAGCAATATTTGTTGAGTGTATCATTAACTTCAGCAGTTTTGGACTGGTTCTGACTTGAATCAGAGAAATCTAAAGATTGTGCAATGCCTTGAACTAAGGCTTTCGTAGCAACAAATATTTTTGAAATTGAATCCTCTGGGATGCCTAGCTGATTCATTGTGCTATATAATATCTTCAAATTTGTTTCACAAGTGGTTGCCACATCCATTTTTGAACGTAGTAAATTTGAATGTTTTAAACGTACTGAATCATTTTGTGGAATCATTTCATTATGTAAGCTTGCCCATTCACTATTCTCTTTTGGAGTAGCTGGTTCAATCTCAGAGCCAGTATATGATATTATACAAGACTTTTTTTTTACATGCTTCCGTAACCCCGAAAATGTTACAAAAGTACTGTTACAATTTTTATTTATTACACATTTGATTATTTTTTTCGAACACCCTTCATGAATATGTTCTTTTAATTTTAAATGCCTTATAATAAATTTAATATCAGAAAATTGTGCTTCGCACTTAAAACAAAAATACTCCATTTTAAATTGTTAAGGTTTAATATTGGTTTATAACAAAAGAAAGCTTAACTAAATATATAATAATATAAATTCAGTGGTATTATATATTTTATAGTATTAAAAAATAAAATTTTAATCTAAATGCACATTAAACAAATAATTTTTAATAGTATTAATTTTTGAGCTTCAAAATTTCAGTATTGATTTTGTTTGCCACGTCTTTTATTTTGGTGGGTAAAGTCCGGTATTCACGTACAATTAAATTGCGCAATATAATTGTGTGACGTCAGAACATTGCACAATATTCTCAAATTTTATTCAAGATTTTGGAATTTTATTGTGCAATATTGACGTCACACAATTATATTGCGCAATTTAATTGTACGTGAATACCGGCCTTAACGCATTGTTTTCAATTTTGTAAAAAAAGTAAGACATGAACAACCAAAAGTTTTTTAAGCAACACGATCAATATTAATGGCATTACCAGTAATGTCAATACCTGCATCATTACTACTTCAATATTTTTTAACCTTACACAATCATTATTAATGACAGTAATTCCATCATTACCAAGCTTTCATTTCTGCCAGTTAAAGCATTTTTTTCTTAAATTTTACATGGATCCTAAAGAAAAAGCGTGTATTGTATCTGTATGCTCTAATAGTCTAATACATAAAACATATCATCCATGTTGATGAATTTTTATTATTTATATACAATTTAATTATATACTTTTTTTTATATATTTATTAAAAAAAATATATTTACGTAGATAACCTCAAATTTATAATGTAATATTCAATAGTAATGACACACAGTAATGTCGCGAACACTACACTATCAATTATAATGACAGTATCCCCACCACACATCAATAATGATGTCTCGAAATCAAAAAATCCGGATTTTCATCATTACCGACCATCATTCGTCATTACTTCAAGTTACACGATCAATATTAATGTCATTATCAGAAAGTAATGACATTATTATTGACCGTGTAATGGTTGCTTTATACTTACATCAAAATGTTGATTGAACACATAGTGTGCTTTGAATAAAATATCAATAGTATCCATCAAGCAAAAATTAGCAGGCATCGGTATAAGTTCGTTTTCGATACACAACATAAAATTGGTTATTGCTTTGGTATTTCCTCCACTTCCAATTAAATAAGGAGCTGAAATATTTGTGGTTTGCAGAAATTCTTCATTTGTTAAATTAAGCTATAAAAGAAACATAGTGTATTAAAATTTGTTTTATTTTCTAAATTTTACAGATTTTAAAAACATACCGGTTTAAAATGAATAATACGACTAATGCTGTCTCGAAAAGGCAACCTTTTAGTTTGCGCAGATGTTTTGCCTAAGGCAGTTTGGGGTAACAAACTTAACAAATAAAAAAATTTCTGATACGACGGCACCCAATCTAAGCAAAAATAGACATAGTAACAATAAAATACAATATTAAAAAATTATAAAACTTTGTAACAACTATCGTAGTCAAAATTGTTTGTTTGACATTAAAAATCAAAAAAAAAAAATATATTTATTAAAATTGAAATATTGGCATATTTTCTTGTAGAAATGTATGTTCAATTCTAGTAGGCGGCTAATTAAACCATGAGAGAAATGATTTTCTGTGATTTTATCAACAAATTTGGAACACTTGCGAGATAACCTACGTCTCTGATAAAAACTGAAAAGGGTACAGTGACATAAGTTCATAAATCTCTATTTAATTAGTCAACAAATTTAAATTAATTTACCATTTTATTGTCTAAAGTTTTAATGTACCCAAACAAATTTGAATCAGAATTTAAATGCACAAACAATTTTAACAAAAACATTATCAGCTATACTTTTCCCCAGCATGAAAACAAAATATTATATGGAAATAAAAATGCCCTTTAATTTAATTCATTAAAAATTTATAAAAAATCATTATTTGTTTCATTTTTAAAGATATTTGTGTTGACGTTTCAATGGAAATTTAGCTTGCACAAACAATTTTGACTAAGATAACTTACCGATAAAAGTATACTAGTATAATTATTATGTAAAATCATATTACATGTTTATGTATAAACTTTTTCGGTGAGTGTAAATCAAAATAAATAAAAATTATAAGAAATCTCTTTAAAATTTAATAAAAATAAACTACTTAAGAACCTTTTGCTTACCTTCGATGTCAAGGAGCGGCACATCAGATGATCGTTTAAACCCTCTCCAAACTTTTTCAATGAGCTCTGATACATTAGGCAAATCGTTAATAAAATTGTTTGAGGATTGTGGGTATCTCAAATCAAAATCAAATAAAATCTAAAACAATAAAAAAAAAATAGTTGTGTAACAGTAAAAAACCTTTACAAAGTGCAAAACTTACCAAGTCTGGAGATGTAAAAAAAAAGGGGAACGCTTGGGATATTTTTTTGAAACAATTTTTTTTTAAAGCGTCTTCTCTGTATGTTAATGTTGATCTTAGCTTTTCTTTGATATAACCTTTTTGAGTAGCGACATTTAAATTTTTTAAAATTAAATAGTCTTCCTCAATGGCAATCGGAATTGAAGAGAGGCCTCACTTTGAATTTTTGATTTTTTGAATTTTTTCTTATCCACGGCGCTGAGTCTTTTCTTAGAAATCGGAGTGTTTGTTTCCTCTGCTTCAATTTTGTAGAGTTTATTTCTAATGTTGTTTAGTTTGGTGATTATGTAGCCACGATTTTGATTTCTATTGTATAATAGATCCTTGAAATATAATCATGTGTCTAAGATACTGGTAGATGAACAAATGCGTAAAATTTACCACTCCTTCATTGGATGAATCATTTGTTTTTAGCTGTGGAAAAAGCTTAACAATTGCATAAGCTAATGCAAGCTTATGGCCATGCTCAGGATGATATGTATACTTTTCCACCATTAAATTAACGGCCACACGTATTATAGCTCTTCTTTCTATATCTGATAAATCAGGTATCTCTGATTTATACGATTTATGTTTTTTTAACAAGACATACGAGTAAGGAGTTTTCAATAGAGAATTTTCAAGTTCCTTCAGACGTAAATAAATGCGTTGGTAATAATAAATTCAAAAATACATAATAAAACACAAATTCTCATACAAATACTTACACAAAAGCATACTCATTCAAATATCACAAAGCGCACACACAATATGCGTAAGCATTAATTTACAAATATACACATAAGTAGCCACACATTGTTATGCCCACGTACATCATACAAACAGAACCAAAAATACATATACGGGCAAACATACTTCATTCACCCAAAAACCACTAAATCAATTGAATTTGCTTGTTTATAAATTATACAAACAAACACAAAATCACACACACAAACACAAACTAACATACCTGCCCCTCCCATCCATCTCATACACAAACTCATTTATAATCACTAATTAAATTCACAGATTAATCACGATTTCGCGTAAATATTATTTTTTTCCACCTCTGACGTAAAGTACATGACCTATCCTGCAATTTTGACGATAAACCGATGTTGAGGTAGAAGCACTTATTTCGTCATTTCTTTTGATTTTCAGGATGATGATTTTCAGGGTGCGTGTATCTTTCAAAAAATATTTTAACAAAATCTTCTTCGGGAATCACTACTCCAAACTTATCCGTGATATTAGCTATATCGAATGCTGGTATATCAGCATGAATCCCAACTGAAAAAATTATAATTTTTTACAAAAATGGCTTATGCTTACTTGAATCAATCACAACACAAATATAACACTAATCTATTGAGGTAATTTAGAAAATTCCTGTAACCCACCAGTGTAACGGGATATAAAATAAACACGTGCAAAATTGTACTACGAATTAATAATTACGATTAAATACATCTTGGATACTTACGGGCTAATATAAAATCGTTATACTCCCAGGTTATGCCCCTTTTTACAAATTTATCGAAAACGATTTATCCGTTTAAATCCGCTTTGCAAAACGCTTCAGCTTTCTCCATTTATTTTCAAAATACTCACACTTTCTTTTCACACTTCGCAAACGAAATTTATCAACACAATGAGGATATACGTAGAATAATAATTTTGTCTTCTATCATAATAACCGTTCAAATTATCATACTTTTGTTTCTCTCTAACTAACGTTTATTAAAACAAAAACGAGTAAAATATTCGAGACGATTAGAAAAAGGTAGGTGTAATGAAACAACATTACACAACAAAACATTACTTTCCCATGAAAAACAATACAGGTTGCATTAACTCAAAGATGTCTAAAAAAATTGGGGCCTTACATTGAAATAATCACCATTCATTTTTTAATAAATTACGATATATTTATTTTTATACTCCTGTTTTTCGTATCAGGTTTAAGAACAAAATTTTATCGGCTAATTTATTTCCCGTAGAACTTTATAAAATGTGATTGTTGTGTATCACCGAATGGTAAATTTGGGCAACCTAAATATAATATAATAGCATAAAATAAAGTAGCTTGCTGTAAAATTTTCAAATCATTGCTTTACATATTCTGGTAAAATAAATCTTCCTTCAAAATATAAAGCACACACTTTAACAAAAAAAAAATGTAAATAGCCCTGCTTTAAATTGGAATACAATATTTTACTACATAGCATTTAATACAAAACAAATATTAAAAAGTATCTCAAGTTACACTAAAAATTTGGTTAATGTTACTTTTGTTTTATAGTATGATACACGCTTGCATTAAATAGCGTTAAAGGCAAAGCTTGCGTTTAAAAATCAAGCAAGTTTTTTAACTGTGTAAGTTTTGATTATAGGTTTCTGAGATTACAGGCTCTTGAAGGCTTAGTTGTAAGTCTTTCGTAAGGTTATGGAATTTATGTGTTATTTATAGGGTTATGAAATTTAATTATATATGATTCGGAATTATATTGTGACATGCAATTTTCTTACGTTCATATAAACTGATGGACGTATGGATTTATAAAGGTCAGAGATTGAGATTTGAGCTTTGCATGTAAGTTTTTTTTGGTATTTTGCTGTATTTTTGGATTGTAGTTTATTGCGATTTGAGATTTATGAGTTTTGAGGTTATGGGATTTAGGGTTATAGGTTATCGATCTCAAGGTTATTGATCTATGAAGGTATAGGGTTCTTATAAGGTTTAAGTTTTGATATTGCTGGGTTTTATAGTTGCAAACTGTTTTTAGAGGTTACAAAAAAATCTGACGTGATGGAGCAAAACAGGTTTCGGATTTGGTTTCAGCGATCCAAAAAACATATAATCCATTTGGTCTGATTTGTGGAACCATCCACTAATTTTTTTTGTGGTCCTTTGTTATTTTATCCCATAATTCTCTGCACATTTCCAACCTAAGGCCCTAATTGATTCCGATTTCTTTACATTAGTTGGTAAAGAGTTCCACAAGCGCAAAATGTTGCAAAAAATCATTCATTTAAAATTTGAGTACAATTTCATGGTAGCATTAATACACACATTTTTAAAATTTTTTAAAAACACTTGTTAAATATTTCGCAAAATTACAAAAGGTTTAAAAAATCACTCGATCGATTTCGGCTTATTAGGCCATCATCAGGAGTATCTACTACTCTGTTTAGTAGATACTCCTGATGATGGCCTAATAAGCCGAAATCGATCGAGTGATTTTTTAAACCTTTTGTAATTTTGCGAAATATTTAACAAGTGTTTTTAAAAAATTTAAAAATATGTGTATTAAGTGTGTTTCGCCAAGTGCCTACGGCAGAAAGTGTAAAAAGTATGGTAGCATTAAATTAATTGTTCGCTTAGATGATAGATGGATAACTTTATCATGTAAATATGAAGACTCTTTATTTTTATGATTTTAAATACAATCACCAAATTGTTAAAATTGTAGTAAGTAGTCAAGTTCATGATCAAACTTCTTCAAGATATAAACACATCGAGTACAGGACTTGAATGATAGATTCAATTTATAAAACAACGATTTTGAAGTGCCAACGAATGACGAGTGACAGTACGAGAAATACGGTAAAATATAAACTCTACAAAATTATGCTTAACCCTCTGTTAATGAATAACTGGAAATAGACCATGATTTTTTCAAAGAAATTTTTGTCAGTTACATGCTTCACAAAATTAACTTGCCAGTCCAAATGAATGTCTAAATATTACACAGTATTAGAGAAGAATAGCTTGACCATTAAATTCTATTCAAGATTAGGCCTTCAAAAAACCAATATTGGGCCTAATACGGACAATTATCTAACACCAATAAAAACCCCCAATTGAGATAATATAGTATCAGTCTGAACTTTTTGTTTACGTCCTGAAAGAGAGTAGCTTTAAAGAACATTTTTAATTTGTTGATTACAGTGGTAGACATTCGTATAAACGCACTATGTTTTTTGAATATAGTTCTAAGAGTAAAGTGTTTTGAATTTTTTCAAGTAGTCTAAATTATGTCTATCATCTTAAATCTGTTGATAAGATAAACCATTAGTAAAAATTTTAATGTTTTACTTTAATAAATTGGAAAATCTAAATTTCAGGTGGACATTCGTATAAACGCACTTCTGATAATGTACTAAACTAAAAACCAAAATTAGCAATTTTTCATATGTTATTTTATTTAATATTTGGTCTGGCCCCGACCTTTCTGAATAACTTCGAAAATTCGAGTAGGCATTGAATTTGTTAAATTTTTGAGGGCTTTCGGATAAATGTTGGCCCAACATTCGCGGATTGCACTTTTCAAATCATTAAATGAATTATATTGCTGTTCATTTCGAAAAAGGTTTTCGATAGGATTGCAATCAGGACTGCAAGCTGGCCATTCAAGAAGGGGAATGTTTTTCTCGAGAAACCACGGTGTGGTCTCCTTCGAAGCATGGATCGAGGCATTGTCTTGTTGAAAATTATAATTTTTGTTGATGTTATTATCCAGATAATTTATCAAAACGTCTTCCAAAAGTTTCACGTACATACGGAAGTTCATTCGTGTCGTTATAAAGCAGACGGGAAGCTCCTCGTTATAAGAAAATGCTCCGCATACCATAACAAACCACCACAAAATTACGCTTCGACCTAACGACGCCATGTTCCTCCAAATTATGCCAGTAGCAACTGTAGCAGTCGGGAAAATACAGATTAATTTTTTTCCGTAAGAAAAAATCACACTCTGCCAATCCGCTATCGACGACATGTATTTACGAGCAAATTTGAGCAGATTATTCGTATGCATGGCCGTTAAAAGTGGTTTGATCCAAAATTTTGTCCATTTTATGTTCGGTGAACTATTAAAAATACGGGCAATGTGTCGGGTCGTCACAGGAAGATCTAATGGCCTGCATGATAGACGGTTTCGTGTATAGCTTCTTTGCGGATTAGACCTTTCTGGCGAGCTGAGATCTTGGATAGGCAATAGTCCTGATTGCAATCCTATCGAAAATCTTTAGAGGGCCTTCCTCGAAAAATTTATGGAAATGAACAGCAATATAATTCAATTAAAGATTTGAAAAGTGCCATCCGTGAATGTTGGGCCCTCAAAAATTTAACAAATTCAATGCCTTCTCGAATTTTCGAAGTTATTCAGAAAGGTCGGGGCCAGACCAAATATTAAATAAAATAATATATGAAAAATTGCTAATTTTGGTTTTTATTTTAGTACATTATCAGAAGTGCGAGTAAATTCACACACACAATTTTGTAAAACACTTTTGTATTGGAAAATACTAGTTTTCTGTCGGAAATCGCGCCGTTTTTAGGTATTTTACACCTAAAACGTTGTAAATTACATCAAATGTGTAAAAACCGACTAATTTTGTTAAATCCCACTTCGTGAGTTTACTTTTACAAGCCGGTGTGTAATTTTAAACTCTTTTTAGTGGAAAATGATATATTTTTCGTGGAATTTTACATTTACTTTTTAGAGTGTACAGACGTTTTTCTAGAAACAGATTTTCCATTTATGATTAAATGGATCCATAATTTGTATTTAAAATAATGATAAATAATATAAACTAACTCATATTATTAATTAAAATAACAAATTTATAATAACTTTACAATTTTAATTGAAAAATAACCATTTAAGTCAAAATCCGTTTCCGGGGAACGGCAGAAACGAAAAATGATAATTTTTCAATTAAAATTGTTAAATTATTGTAAATTTCTAATATTGATTAATAATCTGAGTTATTTTATATCATTTATCATGTTTCTAGAAAAACGTCTGTAGTTATGGCATGTGGCAATGCTTTAAGGCTGCTAGATTGTAAATTGTTCTATGAAAGTGCCATTTTGAAACAGTATTTATTGTAAAATAAAACTATAAATTCTTTTCATCTAGTAGCCAGGTCAATTTCGAGTCACGTGTACAAAATATACCAATCAAAATAACATTACACTGATAACATCCCTAGGGAAATTATCAGTGTAATTTTATTTTGATTGGTTTATTTCGTACACGTGACTCAAAATAGACTGATTTAACAGGGTTGCTATTATAGCAAAAAAAATTCAAAGAAATTTTTTTCAGTTACATGCTTCTCAAAATTAACTTCCCAATCCAAGTGAATGCCCAAATATTACATAGTATTAGAGAAGGATAGCTTGACCATTAACTTCAATTCAAGATTGGGTCTTCAAAATGCAATATTGGGCCTAATACTGACAATTGTGGAACACCAATAAAAACCGCCAATTGGGATAATATAGTATCAGTCTGAACTTCTTGTTTACGCCCTGTAAGAGAGTAGCATTAAAGAACCTCCTCTTTAAATCAAGCGGATTGAAATTGCCACAACTTATTATATTTTTCTAAATAGTTCATAAGTTGCTTTTTATAGCATATTCAAAAATTTGGATAACTGACAATATATTAATTGGTTCATAATCAGATAAAGTTGAAAGTTGTGAAACATTATAGATATGTATATTTTTTACTGCCTTCCTCACAATAGGATATTCAGAAGTTGATAAAAACGCGTTAAAACAGTGAAAAATATACCCACTGCATCAAAGGATAGATTAATTTGAGAAATTCGGGAGCAATCAAATCTAAACCGATTTCATTAGATTTAATACAGTTTAATGTTTTAATAAGCTCAACCGCATCAATGTTTCTGAAAGATAAATAGTACACGGAAAAAAATTATAACGTTAAAATCATTCAAAGGCATTTGTTAATCGGTTTTTGTGGCAAACAATATTTTTTTGCTGATGTTAACCGTTTTTTTCTTGATAATTATACAACCTAATTTACTGATTTTTCTGTGATTGTTAATAATATTAAACTGCTTTTAGTGAATTTCAATATTGCGAATTAGGCCAAATTCTGCGTAATTCACTGGAGAGTTAAATGATTTTCACGAAATATTTCTGAAAAAGCATTTAGTGGTTTTCAATATTTAAATTTTAATAAAATTCTGCGTAAATCATTAAAATTTTAGATGATTTTCATACAATATTTTTGGAAACTGTATTTAGTTATAATCAATAATGCCAGTTCAATAATATTTTATGTAAATGATTGAAAATTTAGATGTTTTTCATAAAATATATTTGGGACCATTATTTGCAGTAGTGATTATCATTCAGAATATTTTTTTTTTGGAAAACACTAAAATTTTATTGACGTTAACTATGTAGCTATGTAACAATTTTGATGTAAATGAAAAACGGTTCCTAAATAAAAAATTAGTGATCGACCTTTTTTATAAAAACATATGGGAAAATAAACAAAACAGCAAGAATATAAACCAAAAAAAAATCAATAAATGGTCTACAATACACCTTGTTTGTGTTAATTGTTCATTGTATTACCACATAACATTTACATACTTGAAGTTTCCACCTGATTTGATAACAACTTATTTTTTTAAGAGACATTTAAACAATAATGTGAAAGCGCAATTATCAATAAAAAATATTTTGAATTAATTTTTGTAAATGAGCGATTCCTCATGGAGCCAAGCAGTTCGTCGTCTGACCAAAAATTTACTGAAACAGGTTTTGAGGTGTAAGAACAAACAATATTTTACCACAAAGTTTTGATTGGAAAATTTCGTTCAAAATTTTGTGCTGTAAAGCTTAATCCTGCCGCTGTTTGATACCCGTTGTATTCGATCCTCACTTTAATATATATGTTAAATAAATCGGCTTGATTCAATGTAAATCTTTTATATTTCTTTTCCTTTTCTTTTATTCTTCTATTATTTATATAAAAACTCGATAAGGAATTCAAAATTTTCACACTAACTTAAAAATTACATATTTGAAACCAATGCAGTATCGAGTTGTCATATATGTAGAAATAATACAAGAATATAATAAAAAACTGATAGAAGATTTACATTGAATCGGGCCAAATATTTCGTTTAGAAAAATATACATAATAGATTTCATAATGTCATGTTTAATTTTCTGAAAATTAATTCAAGATGGCTTAAAACGTAATACTGCTAAGCCGGTATGTAAAATTCCTTAGTAAATTGATACAATTTTGTTTCAAATTAGTGCTTCATTTTGGTGTTATTCACAGATGCATTTCTACGATGCTATACAATTTTATATAGTTGTATGATTTTGTGAAAATTATAACCAATTTTGTTGATAATCACAGGTGAATTCATGACTATCACTAACAAAGAGTGATATTCACAAAAGGATTTATAATTTACCGTTATTTTGGATAACCGTATAATACTTTTCTATTTTTTGTCACTTGTTCATTGTGCTCGTACGAAAACGGACGCGTTTCTATGTAAAAATTAAAGTGAGTTTTATTTTAATAAAATTAATTGATTGAATAAAGTGATAAGTTGTTGATTTAAAAATTTACTGGCTGTAAGTATAACTCTAAATATAATTATTAAATATTGTGCAGCTAATAACAATATGTATGTGCGCGTTTCCAATTTCAGTGTTTTAGTATACAACTTAGTATACAACTAAAGATTTTAAGGTTAGCTTTTATCAGTAATTAATCATGAAATGTTTTAAATGTTTAAAAGATGTAGGGATTTAAGAAATCACTGCAAAGAAATCCATAATTTAATACCGTCTAGTAGTATAAAATGTATCGAGGGTGATTGTTCAATTTATTTTTCGACCATCAA
Source organism: Tipula helvola (assembly GCA_963556165.1). Lineage (NCBI taxonomy): Eukaryota > Metazoa > Arthropoda > Insecta > Diptera > Tipulidae > Tipula > Tipula helvola. The sequence continues at coordinate 134,735,925 of OY744482.1, read as the reverse complement.
AAGTTTTAGAAAACACGTTTTCATTAAACATCCTGAAAATTTTGCTATTGCCGAAAAAAACATCATTACTGAAAAGCGTTCTGAAAATTTAATTGAAATTAAATTACCATCCTTAACAGAAATCGATGTTAATTCAATTAAGGATACAGAGATTTTTCTGAACAGCGAAAACAATGTCGAGCGAAATAATACGATTTTACATTTTGTATGAGGTATGCATAAGAAATCAAATTTCGCTAGAAAAGATGTGTTGACCATCCAAAATAATATCGTAGATGAAATAATTAGACCTTTAACAGATAAATTACTTAAATTTATTCACGATACCAATAAGAGCGAACACTTTATTAACGAGTTGATTTTATGAATTCGTTCTTATCGAGATCCATTCAGATTATATAGTACTGACTATAGATTATTTAGCGAGCTTGAGAAAGAAAACTTATTAGAACCACCAAAATGCTTTTTTATTGCTAAAGAAATTGCTCCTTTAATTATCAAAGACTCTTTAGTATATGATGAAGTATCTTCATCGGGAATTTTACTACCACTAAAATTTCAGTTTAAATTGTTTTTTCAGAAACCTGGAATATTACAAGAAGCTTTAGATAACCTAAAATTGAAGGAATCTTTTAATATTCTATCAAATTTTATGCAAGCAGAGCTTTGGGAAAAAAAATTATTAATGTTTGCAAATAAGATCGTTATTCCTTTTTTCTTGTACGTTGATGATCTAGAAATAAACAACGCCTTAGGAGCACACTCAACTCAATATAGTGTGTCAAATATTTATTATGCATTCCCATGCCTTGATATGTCTCAACTAGAGCATATATTTCTTGCAGCTACAATTAAAGCTTCGGATATAAAGTGTTTTGGCAATAATTCTTGCCTAAAAGCTCTGGTTTCTGAAATAAAATTCTTAGAGGGGGTTGGGATTACAATTAACATTTTGAACAAAGAAACTCATATTCATTTCGTATTAGGTTTGATATTAGGAGATAATTTAGGGGTAAATACCATTCTCGATTTCAGTAAATCTTTTTCGGCTTTCTCTTTTTGTCGATTTTGTAAGGCACATAAATCAGAAACTAGAGTAATGGGCAAAGAAAAAATTGAATTAATGAGAAACCAGGAAAATTACATATCTGATTTGAAGTTAAATCAGCCCAAAATCACTGGAATTAATGACTCATCAATTTTTAATACAATTAATTCATTTAAAGTTATAACAAATTATGCAGTGGACATAATGCATGACATTTATGAAGGTGTTTGTCACTACAACCTATGTCATATAATTCTTTATTTTATAGAAGTTGAGAAATGTTTTGATCTCTCTCAGTTAAATAAAAGAATTTTACTATTTAACTATGGTGAAATTGAAAAAAGAAATATTCCTAATCCAATTAAAATAAATCATTTAAAACGATTTAAACTGAAAATGTCGGCAAAAGAAATGAAGACATTTACACACTTTTTTACATTAATCGTTGGTGATTTAGTCGATGAAAATAATCCAGTTTGGCAATTTTTTCTAGATTTTTTGAAAATTATTGAATCTTTATTGTGGTATCACATTCCCAAATACCATTTAAAAACACTTGCAAATCAAATTAATAAACATCATTTAGACTATCAAAATTTATTCAATGATCATCTTAAACCCAAGCATCATTTTATGACCCATTACCCCACAATTATTAAATTTTCTGGTCCTCCAAGATTTTATTGGTGTTTCCGATTTGAGGCCAAACATAGAGAATTTAAAAGTTATGCTTCATCAATTACTTCGCGTCGAAATATTAGTCTTTCTTTAGTAAAAAAATTTCAGCTGAAATTTTCTAAATATTTGTTAGATCCACCTAAATTGAAAATAGTGGTTGAAGATAAAGAAACGGTTAAGCAATCATTTAAAGAGCTCCTTCAAGAAACATACCCCAAAGAAAATAGTCTTGATTTTGAAGTGTACAGTAAAATTGATTATAAAGGTTCGATTTATAAAACAGGTTATTTTATGCCATATTTTGATGATGATATGAAAGTTATGGAAGTCGTAGCTTTAGCAGTAAATATCAGAAAACTAAAATAGTCGTAATAGGAGCTCCTCTAAAATCTATTGTATATGATACTCACTACGCTTCATATTTAATAGAACTAAATCGTAAAGGCAGTATAACCGCTATGGATTTAAATAAATTTTGTGACCCTCCAGTTAACGCCAGTCATGTTGGTCACAAAATGATGGTTAGAATTAAGGAATTTTAATTAATGGTTTCTAAATATTTAATTTTAAAATTAATAGGGACGGATATTAGATATTTTTGTTAGTCATATTATTTTAGTGTACAATAAGCATTTCTGTTAGTCTTTAAGTTCAATAATTTTAATGTAAACTTTGTCAGTTACTCCAATATTACGATCAAAATGAGCTTCGAAGCAAACCAACATGATTACCTGGAGAATTCGATTAATTTGGTAAATTTATTTATTTATTTATTTGTTGATTTAATACAAGCTTTTGGCACATTCTGTTTTGAGCATGAGCTCATTCATAACAGAGGTGCACTAAAAGAGTTGGATAACATATTATGAAAATTACTCAGTCGTTTTACGCCGGAATCATAGCACCAGCCATTTAGTTTGATTAAGCAGCCCGCATCTTACTCTTGAATTCTTGCATCAGGATTTTTCACATTTAAATCTCTGCATTCTCCGATTAGACCGCAATTCCCGAGTCTTGCTTGGTTTTCCTTATCAATAAACCATTTACAAAAATTAATTTGTAAAGTATTAATTAATAATGAAGAAACAGTCGTCGTCGAAGATCAACATTTCACATCAGAGCAGACTGAACTATACAATTTATTAAATTCCTGGAACCTAACGGAGTTATTCAGCTACTTAGATGGTATAGATTTATTCTTAAAGTAAATATGTATAGCTACATTTCTTTAAATTTGTATTTTCTTTCCTAGGAGAAGGCGTCTACATCAATGAACTTAAAATTTTAGCTACACTAAATCCAGATCATATTTCGAATTTATTAAAGCAATTTAAATGGAATATCATCATTAAATTTGAAGGTAAATTAAAGCAATGGATTAGTACTATAAGTACACTTGATTCAGCGGTTACTAATTCGGATACAACAAGTTGCAAATCTACACCAGACACACCCTCCACATGCACATCGCCAATGAGCCCACTTTCAATTACTTCGGAGACCTCGGATTATTTGAATATTTTAGATATATTAAACGACACACAAGAAGGGAAAGCGCTATTACATGAAATAAATAATAATAACACAGACCAAGAAAAGTTTTCAGAGCTAAAGCGAGACACATTATGCAACGTACTAGTAAATTATTATATAAGAAACGGTCTGAAAATGAGTACAAAGGTTTGCTACCAGTTATCAGAGGAAATAGTTTTGCTACTCCCAACTGAAGAAAAGGTAAGGCATTCATCAAATTTCATAACCAAATGCTAAAATCATTATGATCGTTTAATTATATAAATGTATAAAAGAATTATGTATATATCTTTAATACATTTGTAGTGTATATATGTATGTAGTAAAAACATTTTCTTATATTAAGCTCATAATAACCAATGAATTTTCTAGGAATTTTACTATTTGCCACGAAAAAATGGATCTCCTTTAGGTAAACTCCACTTTAAGTATCAAAATCAGCTGGCTCGGTTGAAAAGAACTGGTTTATTTTCGGCACAGTACTCAAAAAAGAAAAAACTGGAATCAATTCTTGCAGTCGATAAGTTGGAAAGTCAGGCGGACAGTGAACAACACTATCAATCATTGCGAAATGACGTTTTAACTTTGGAGGAACTCATGTTCCATTGGAAAGGATGCTCGACCGAAAGATTTCGGTTCATCGCTGAAAATCAAACAAAAGAAATTTTCGAACGCTGGCCGCAGTACAAAGAAACAACTGGATATAAACTGGTAAGTGATTTTAGTTTAAATTGTACGTGTAATTCTGTTTCTCATCATATTTTTTTAAATATAATTCTACAGATTTCGTAGGATTATTTCACATTATTCAATGATGCCGGACGTCTTTTAAATGACATATTCATTAATAATTTTTATGACAAATTATTACTTTTAATGAAAATCAAAATAAAGGATCCGACGTCGAAGCTGATTTTAGAAAGTTTAATATCAGATGTGTCTATCACGTTAAGTAAGTTTATCTAGATTTTCGGTGCTTTTGGATAAAGTTTTTTGAGAAGGACTTTTTTTTTTCTTTCCAGATGGTCGTTACGCAACAACTTTTACGCTGATTCACGCAATTCTAAAAACTAATCCTATGAAAGAAATAGTGAACAATAAAGGAACAAAAGAAAAGATAAAATGTTCAATAAAAGAATGTCAAAATAGCTTTATATTTTGTTGTCCTTCGACTGAAGAATTAGAAGCACATTTTGATAAAATTTCACGTGGAACAGTGCAAATTCAACCATTTATAGCGCTAGCAGGTAAAAGCTGTACTTATCCTGAACTAATTATTGTGTATCTAGATGGGGTAAAATAAAAATTTAGCTCCAAAAGCATTAGACATACACGCTCATTACAAAATCCGGTAATTGCATACTTGATTTTCTGGTTTTGCAAATTCTAGTGAAAATCCAGTGAATTTCTAGTTAAAAATCAAGAAAAATTAATTTTCTAGTAAAATTTTAAAATGGATTTACCCGATTTCTAGTGAAATTGCAATCAAAACCAGATTTGGACTATTTTCTAGTTAATTTCCAGTAATATTTTAAATTATACTGGAATTCTAGTGATAATCTAGTACAAAAAAATACTAGAAAAATACTGGATGGTAAGTTTTATTTTCTAAAACGGAATATCTAGTAAATTAAATGAAAATCACGTAAATTTAATTACCAGATGTCCAGTAATAATAAAAATTACTTGAATTCTAGTTGAATTTTTGCGTCGCCATATTTTTTAATGTAGTTACCTGAAATCTAGCAAAATTCTAGTTAAATTAAATTAAATACAAGATAATTCCTGTTACAAGCAACAAGGAATTTCTAGTAAATTAAACAGATTCTAGTAATATTCCAGTCAATTTTAACCTACATTAAAATATTACTAGAATTCTATTAAATTTAGCCGTTTGCTCGCGTATTAATTTCATTTTTGTCGTCTAATATTCAGTATCAGTAAGACGTTGAATTTCGTGGTGTGTTATGGTGAAATAAAAAAAGTTGAAACAATAAAAATATAAGTTTATAAATTGTGAGTGACTGAGTGCTAAGTAAAGTGAGAATTGAAATATTACAAACACGTAGTTTTAATATTTTATGCAACAGCTATACTGCCGTACATAATTAAACATAATTTACATAACTAAATTTTTGGCTAAATTGAATTATTGATGCCAATCAATAGCTGAAATAAGCTTTATCAACAATAATTATAAAAATTAATTGAAACTAAATCCAGAAACGCGTCATAAGAAACATATAGTTTTCGTGTTTAATACAAGGTACACTAGTTTCAAAACGGAGTTAAAGTTTTTCTCAATATGCGTTTTTTTATTTATGTAAAACTTGTTTAGTATGGCAGTATACAAAATACACTCAATCCTATTTTTGTGCGGTCCTTTCTTGTGCGATGTTTTTGTGCGATTATTTGTTTAGCTATTTTATTTCTATGCGGATGGAAAAAAAATGTCGATCAACTTTCATAAGGTACCTAAACGTCCAAATGTAATTGATTATCAAATTGCATATGTAGGTACATACTTGTGAAGTTTCGAATTTTTTTTTCAGCGTTATTTTATTCGGTCCCTAGCTATCCTCCACAGAAAAAAACAGGTTTGAGTGTATTAAAATAAAAAACTAATTATAGATAGTATGGTTTTGCGAGTGTATGTGTGTGCGAGTGTAAATATTATTTTAATTTTTTTCATTTTACTGTATAGAGTACCAACAAATCGATGAATCTGTATTTATTTGCCTAAATAACACGGATTTTGCAGAGATGCAAATTAAAACAGGACTACGCAAAAAACTGGATGGACTACAAGTTTTATTGGCACTACAATTATCGTGTATTAATTATCCATCGGAGATTGATTCATTACGTAGCGAAACAATTGTACCATCCATAGAATTTATCGACTTTCTAGTAACACCTACTTCTGGAATTTATAGTTCATTTCATATCGACTATACAGTGGTTTTTTGAGAAACTAGTTAACCGCAAAAACTGTAATTTGCATTTAAATCTGTAAAATAAAAAATATCTATAATCAAAATAAAATTCAAAAACGTTTTTTTATTATTTATAATTTATTTAGACGGCAATCTAGTAGAATCAGCGGATAAACTAGTAAAAATTTTTATTTAGGATTAACTAGAATTCTGCTAAAGTATATAGTTTTTTCCGGTTATTTTACTAGAACTTTAGTAGAATAAATACAGGAAATCTTATAGTTTTGCAAGAAAATCTAGTATTCGATTTTACTTGAAATCTAATTAAAAAACCGTATTTCTCATAATTTTACCGGAATTCCATTCGTAAAATCAAGTAGAATTGTTTACTTGATTTCCAGTACTACAGATTGGTATTTCAAGTAAAATCGCCATATTTTATTAAAACCAGAAATCTAGTATTTTTAATTTTACTTGATTCAACTAGATTGTCTAGTATGCTCACATCTAGTGAATTTTTATTTACCGTGTATGTTTTAAATGTTTTCAAATTTTTAATATGAAATATCCGATCGCTGGACAAATTGTATGGGAGTTTATTCAAGTGTATTTTTATAAAGAAGTATCCATAGAACTAATTCATCCTTCCATTAAAAATTTGCTAAAGGAATTAGCTTAATTTTAAGTTTTTCTATTTTTATTTTTCATTCTTTAATTTACAAATTTACATATCATTTTTTAAGTTTATGTATATGTTAATATAAGTACACGAGAATATGTACGTATATACTATCTTTTAATTTTAATTAAATTCTTAAATGAAATATTTGTATGTACTATATTATGTATGTATATAGTAGCAAACATGTTTGATCATATTTTGTAGATACATATATGTATATTACATAAATACACGCATATTATATATACCGTGGTAGAAAAAGGGCTAATGTTTCCTGTTTAAACTACAAAATGGTCAATGTTCTCGTTGAGCTTCATATTATTTAGCCCAGATTACAGTTGGCCTTAATATACACTTTACACAATTTCTATTTATTGCAAAGTAATAATTGTAGGGCATTCGTTTTCCGTTAAAGAAATCTTGTTTTCAAATTGAATTTTTGTGCATTAGTTCTTCTTCCTTTATTCTATACCAAGGTAAAAATATCTACAAATAAAACTATGAAATCAATTATTTATGTATATTTTGCATAAATACTTAAATTTATACATTTTATTATAAGTTATAATTGAATTATTAGCATTATATTGTTTTATTTTTTAACTTTTAATTATTTAAATAATATTTTTTTTGCATTTAGTTTACTTTTATTTTTATGAGAAAATTACTTCGACGTTTCGGTCATTTTCAAGAAGTTTGATTGAATTCTTTTCAGTCAAACTCCTTGAAAATTATGGGATATACCACCGAAATGACAGAATAATTCTTGCATAAAAACAAAAATAAGCTGCACACCAAAAAAAATTCTAATCAATTATATTTGTGAATATTTTTAGAATATTATTTTATATAAAACAATAAATACACTTATGTATAAGTAATTGGATAAACCAATTTAGAAATTAAATATGTTTCTATTTACATAGAAGTTTGAATACAACAATGTTATAAGTTGAGAAATAGCTACATTATTTGAATTATAATTAAACTATTAATTTTGCATTTTTAATACACAATATCACATAAAATATATAGCTACATGTCATTCACAATGCAAAAACTTTTTAATTTTAACGTACAGATTTGAACGAATTTCCAACACAACAAACAATAATTGTTTCTTGTTATGTTGGAAATTCAAACAAACCTGTAAGTAAAAAGTAAAAAATATTCGAATTGTGCATGCTCTATTATCTTTAAATCTGTTTACTGTTTTCCAATCATTAAATTATTGTCTAACACAAAATATTGTTGTCCTAATCACAATATTAAAATACTATAATTCATCCAAATATATTGTAAATATCAATCAAATATTTTATGATTAATATTTTATCAAGTTGTGTTTATCAATCTTGTCTGTGCTGCATATCATTTCATATCATGTTGGTTAATAGTAATAAATCAATGAAAATCACAAAAATACGTATTGCTTTCAACTGTATTTTTTCTAAATAACACTTTATACTTTGTGATCTTCGCTCGTTATTTTTTATGAATTTTACTACAGGTTCTATGATTTTAATAAAACTGTTGTGTTACGTCATCACTACGTCATGACATTTTCTGCTACATATTTTGTGAATTTAACAATACAAAAATACTGCTTATCACAAGATTAAAATTAAAGAAAATGGTTTTATGATTGTAACGCTTGGTCTGAGTGGCACGATATTTTGTGATGACAATAACGTTTTTTATGATTTTCAATAAGTTTTTTTTTTTCCGTGTAGGTTGTCGGTAGTAAACTGTCATAGATAAACTAACTAATGTTACAAAAATGTCTGTTAAGTTCATCAGAGGGAAAAATTACAGACTGGTTTACCTGTTTATTACCTAAATCCAACTTTAAAAGCTGGTTCTACAAAAAATTTCTGATGTACTTTTAATAAGTTGTTCCAAAATGCTGACTTGGTCGCAATGCCATTTTTAGTACGTTTGAAATGTGAAAACGCCAAATGCCGTAAATTAATTAAAATTTCTATATTATTATTAAACAAAATGGGGTTTTCTTAATACTGTGATTGTATTTATAGTCATAGAAAAGAAAAAAACGCATAATTCTTTTAACTCCATTTATAAGGGGAATTCTCAGCGGTAATATCCCAAGGGGATTATTTTATTATATTTTTCGAAAGCACGTTGCTTGGTAACAGCCCGAAGCCGTAGGCCGGGGGCTGTTACCTAAAAGCGACGTGCTTGAGGAAAATATAATAAAATTATGAGGTATTTATCAATGCTCGAGGGGTATTCGAAGAGAAAATTTTTTGCAATTTTATTTTATTGTATTTTTGTTTTACTATGGCTGCTAGATTGTAAATTGTACTATGAAAGTGTCATTTTGAAACAGTATTTATTATAATATACAACTATGAATTCTTTTCATCTAGTAGCCAGAGTATGTTTTGCTAAAATAGCAAGCCTAATTAGCCAGTTCACACCATGTATACAGTGCATCGCAACACTTCCTCGTTTCATACCTCTTTGTCTATAAAGGTCGCTGCACGAGTATGGATATAAATCCGTACAATCTGCATCCGAACGAAGTTAGTAATTTATTTGACCTTTTGCTAAATAAATTCCCGTAAATTCGTCTATTTTACTTATCAACTTCTCTTTGCTTTTAGTTTCAATAATACTATGATAACTTCAATAATAACAAAATAACAAATTTTTTTAAAAATCGAAAAGTCAGAAATAAGCAAACAGGGGAAAAAATAGCTCGTAATACATATTTTTTGGTATGGTTATGTTGGTTTTCTGCGGATATTTTGCTTAATGTTGAAATAATTTTAACTCGAGAGGAGAAATAGGGGAATATTTTTTCGGTCACATGACAATATTTGGGTAATTTCATTGGATGAATGGCCGGATTCAGATTGTACGGATTTACATCCATACTCGTGCAGCGACCTTAAACTTTGACGGAGGGGTAATTTTTGTATTGCATCGTTTCAACAAAAACTTTATGTGGTGAACGATTTGCAACTCACTAACACAAACATAAAAACCAATCAAAATAGTTAAAATTTTGTTCATCTAGTATGCTTATGATAAAATGTTACTTATACATAGATAAATATCAAGAGTTGACGCAACATAGTGTGAACGCGAGGCTGTTGCAGTGTTGCGATGCGCTGTATACATGGTGTAAACAGGCTGATTAAATCGGTCAATTTCGAGTCACCTGCACGAAATATTCCAATTAAAACCATAATAACTGATAATTTCCCTAGGGAAGTTATCAGTCTATTACAGCCCGCCCTAGGACGGATAGAATTTATATATAATGTTGATGTCAAGCAGCCGCTGACACAATCACCATTTGACCATTTGGATTTTTTTAGCCTTTATTTTTTAGCCAAGTAGGAATAGCTCGAGACTAAAGGGTTTTACGGATTATTGTACTTTAAATAGACCTTAAACCAAAGAGTAAGAGCTTTTAAGGACGATTTTACATGCATTGGGACATCACACAAAAAACCTTACAGACAGAAAAAAAATAAAAAAATCGGGGTGGGCTGAGTCATGAATACGGCCGTAGGTGTTTTGCATGATAGCGTTTATAACATGTTGAGATTAATTATTTTAATTTAAACTAAATTATCTGCCACATTTTTTTTATGTGCAAATTAGCATCAGAATTACTCCGGTCAAATGGGGCGTTCTCTCGCTATAGTGCGGTCAATCCCTGTAAATCGCTATTTTGTAGATTTAATTAAAATTAAAATTAATGTGTAGATTAATTATTTTAATTTAAAATAAATTAACCACCACTGTTTCTTTATGCAAAAATTGACTTCAGTATTGCTCGGATCGGACGAGCCATTCTCTCACTACAGTTGTTGGAAGATTTAAATCGCGCGAAATCATTCGATAATGTTATGTGTGAGGCATGAAGCCTAAAGACCAACCTAAGAAATCATACATTTAAATTAAAGGTAACGCTTACAGTTGATTAGTTATTGCCACAACCAAGGGAAAAATTTCTTGTCAATTTTCTGCAATGCAGTGCAATATGCAGTGTAAGACGTTATCGCGTCAAAAAAATATAAATTGAAAAACAAAACTAAAATGCCTTGACCACAATCGAACCCTGGATTTTAGCCGCCCTAGTCCAAAACATTTCTACTAAGCCATATCAACCTTAAGGTTCTATCACATCAAGCGCGGCGCGTCGGCGGCAAATTTAAATACTCGTTTTTTTGCTAATGTAGTGATAGGAAATCATAGCTTGTGCAAAAATATAAACTAGCGTAAAACGCGATTTTTCTTTGCCGCTGGGTTTCGCGGGCGGCGGATGAAATTTCATTTTATACCATTTACTTAAAATTGTAATTTTTCTATTAAAAATATAAAGTTTGTAAATTTATTTATGAATAATAATTTTATTTTTGTTCAAGCTATGATTTACTATCACTAGATAAGCAAAAAAACGTGTATTTAAATTTATTTAAATTTGCCGCCGACGCGCCGCGCTTGGTGTGATAGACCCTTAAGGAAATTTATTAAATTTTCATTCTTATATTGTTTCAAACAAAGCATGCTTTGAAGTTTATGAAAGGAAAAAATTTGTTTACCGAAAAATTCTCATGGCTTACTACGACTTATAATACATGAAAATTTTTAAATAATTTGTTGTAGTATTTAGGGGCATCATAAACGCGGACCACGTATTTTCTTGTGTAATTACTGTAATAACTATAAAGTGGAATGTTTAATTTAAAGTAAAATATTTGGTCATTACATGAATACTAAAAAAAATAATAATAAAAATTAAAAAAAAATAAAATTAGAAGAGGATCGAACCAAAGACCTTTGCCGCTCTAGTCCAATGCGTTACCACTATGCCACAAACAATATAAAAACTTTTGTTTTATTTGCATTGTTAAATGGTTTTATTTTTTCAAAGCGTTCTACAGCCTCGCTAGCTAAATATTAATTAAATAAAATTCAATCGAAAACAAGTAGTTTTATTATTTGCTGCACAATTGCTGCTCGATTAAGGCGATGATTCATGTACAAATTTTGTCTGGCAGACATAAATAATAATCGCTCTGATTGGTTAATATTTTTTTGTCTTATACGATAAAAACGAAATTCATACTTAGGCGATACATGTATAAAATTTTGTCGTATGGACATTTTTTGACATTTTAATAAAGCATAACCTAAAAAGTGTTTTTATTTTTGTTCTTTTTGAAATTTGTACCATATTAATTTGAATAAGCATATCATACAATTTAGTAGAAGTAAATAATGTATAATTCGAAAATTAACAAAAAGCATATATGTAATAAATATTGGTCTCTTATATTATTTTATTCTCACTGCTGTCAAAGTTTTTAAGGTTATGTATTTATCTTATACAAAATTGAGCAATGTTCAATTTTTAATTTTTGTCGTACGATAAAAAAATATGGCCGACCTTCAACCAATCAGAGCGATTATTATTTATGTCTGCCAGACAAAATTTGTACATGAATCATCGCCTTTAGGCTCCGTTATTATTTTTTACTTTCTTTTACGAAGTAAAATAAAGTATAGTAATCATGAAAATTTTCGACCTTGAGATTATTGAAGATTTATCTGTTTTGAGGTACCCTGAGTCCGAAAAAGTGGGTTTCGAAATGATGTCTGTCTGTATGTCTGTATATCTGTATGTCTGTATGTCTGTGCGTCTGTGTCCGCTCTGCAGCTCAGATGGCTTAACCAATCGAACTGAAACTTCAGACTTAAGCTTTTTTGATAAATGGGGGAAGGCCCCAGTAAATTTTAGTCCAAATCGGGCAACCGGAAGTGGCCACTCCCTTGGGCCAGAAAATTTGTTTTGCAAATATCTCAAAAAGTATAAGGTTTACAAAAAACTACTGAAACAAAATGTTTCCAAAAAATAAAAGTACAAAAAAAATAAAAAAATTAAAAATTAAAAAAAAAAATTAAAAAATTAAAAAAAAAAAAAATAAAAAAATAAAAAATTTAAAAATTTTATAAAAAAAATAAAGTTGATGTGTGGCCAACACATTTCTTCTACGAACAGGGAATTTTGAGAAACCAATTACGCAAACTTCTAACAAATTTATTATTTTTTATTACTTTCTTTTACATAAGTAAAGCTTAAATCTAAAGTTTTTGTTCGATTGGTTAAGCCATCTGGACTATAGAGAAGGCACAGACTGATAGACGGACGGACAAACGGACAGACTGATAGACAGACATCATTTCGAAACCTACTTTTTCGGACTCAGGGGACCTCAAAACAGATATACTTATCTTCATTAATGCCTTACATAATATTTGGGGTTACAGCTCCCAGATTCCGCGAAACAGAAAATTTATTTTGCAAATATTTCAAAAATATACAATTTACAGAAAACATGAAAAAATAAAAACAATGTTAATTAAGTTTGCAAGAAATTTGTATTATAATAGTTTCTTAAAATTCGCTGTTCGTAAAAGAAAGTCGTGTGTTGGCCACACCTCCATTTTTTGTTTTGAATTACCGATATTATTTTGATCGGGTTTAATATAATGCACAATTAAATTATTTGATATATGTATGTTTAGTGTGATGTGTGAATAAAGCAATGTACATAAGATGATATACCGGATTAAAATTTGATTTTATTTATAAGCTGTTGACCGCACATAATATGTATATTCACGTTATATTTAGATAATTTCACGGTATGCATTAAGTTTTTATTATGGCTTACAATGCACCACATAAAATACGCGTTGTAAAATATTGTTTATAATTCCGGAATAATAAAAAAATACCGCTTTCACAAATGTTGTATCTAAAACTCTATAATCAAAATTTGCACTGTTTAAATCATTGAACAACTTTATTTATTTTATTAAAGTTTTATTATTAAACTAAATTTATAAATTGAATTAATATTCGTAATAAGATATTAATAAATAACAATATTATATGATGAGTTATTTAGTTTTACAAATAAGTATTTTCATAATCTAGTATTTAGTTGTTAGAAGCGCAATGACTTGAGATGATCTGTCTACTAATTATTGTTTACATCATCCGAACTTGATTGCAATTGTGTGTATGCATGTGTGACGAAATGATATACTATTATCAAAAATGTAAAATAAGCTCAATATAATAATTAATACTTAGGATATTTTGTTATATGGATTGGTGTTTAATTACAGTGAAGCACAGAAGTATTCACAACACGAGTGAGGCAAGCGCCGTGAATTTGAACCGTGGCTTGGTGGTTTTGAGTTTTAACCGTTCTGTTAGAATTAAAGTGAAAAAAAAATTCGAAGGCCGAGTTCTTGATTTATTTAAATTAAATCCTATTAATTGAGTAGGAAATATTTAGTGAGAATGTTCAATTTTGATTTCGTTTAAAAGTTTTCCGCGGAATTTGATTCAGCTTCCAGAAATCTCAAGTATACAAAGATTATGTAGTTGAAATTGTGAATCAATCAATCAATCAAGTGAGGAAGTTAGTTAATCTAAAGTAGTTAATTTTATTCGTGCCACAACTTTATTTGGGATATTTAATTTTACGTTCTAGCTAATTAAATGTTGCTGCTGTTTTACTGGCGGAAAAATTCAGAAAGATTCATAACTTCCAGCAACGAAAATTTTCCTTAGGTAAACATTTTAAGGAAGCCAAAATTAGTGAACCGCGATAACATGTAACTTTATATTACAAATTCATATCTATCATATGGTATCATTAAAAATTAAAATTAACAAACATATAAAGCGAGCAGACAACGATCTATCCAGTATTATGCATAAAACATACATTTATTTATATAAACAACAAACAGCATAAATTTATTGAATTTTTTTTCTTCCAAAAATATTAAACATTAAAAGCATTGTTATTACGATCGTTATTATGGTTGTAGGTATCTACGATAGATATATATGTACATACATATATAAAGCCAACATAAAAGATAATTTGAAACTTCAAAGCTCGTCTATTGTTTTGAAGAACAGTTATTTGATTTGCTTAATAAATTTTAATGCTTTTTGAGAAATGATAGAAAAATTGGAGAAAGAAATCTCAAAAATATATCTTTCATTTTATTGCTAACGTATTATATCAAAGCCACCTTAATTTTACAAATCCCTAATGTAAAAAACTAAGATTTTATAAAGGAATTAGATTCGCGAAAATATTCAAACTTTTCATAAAAAACTTATTTTTTCTAAGACAGATTTTTAAATGTAAATGTTTCAATTTCAACATAATATGTGCCGGCAATTTTATCAACTAAGTTCTATTTTGTCGCTTTAAAATAATTGGACTTTAGGGTTCGAATGCAATAAAAAATACTTTACCATTATGCAACAAAATATTTCCAATAATATTTACAGTCATAGACATTAGTAAAACTAAAGATAACTTTACCAAGCACCTTTTTTTGCTATTTACTATAATGAACGTCTTTTTGGGAGATTTTAACGTCACAATTATATTCGATGGTTATCCGAAAGACATGAGTATCGCAGGAACCAAATCTTCGAAAGGAGTACGACGTTTGAGAAAGCACCAATCGCCAGAATTTACATTCGATGAAACTACAGCTCCCAACGTTAGCCAAGAGAACTTTCTTTGAGAAAGTCGAAAACGAAATTGAACAGGCTTTTGAGGACACAGATACTCTGATCGTAACCACGGCAATTAAAAAAGCATCGATTTATTACTCTGTTGAAATCGTTGGCGAAGACATGGACCTTATGGTTTTAATCAGTGGACTCGCGCAGGACAAAACAAACATATACTTCCGAAAACCAGCAAAAGGAAATACACCCGCAAAACTCTATTCTCCGGCTAGTATGAAGCATGATAAGTCCATTCTCGACAACATACTTTTCTTTCATGCTTTTAGCGGTTGCGATACCACATCGTCATTTTTTAATATTGGCAAATAGAAACTTATCAAAATTCTCGAAAAGCATATGGAGCTACTGTTATCGGTGGAATTATTCAAACAAGCAAAAATCGACCCAGAGGTTCTGATTTCCATTTAGGAGAACAATTCCTCATCGCCCTTTATGGCGGTAACAAGGAGGAAATTTCTTTAAATGTTTTACGATTCCTTTCACTACTCCCACCAACGAAAAGCGCAGTATGCCAGCATATATTCCGTCCGTATCACCAATCGTGCAAACATGGCTCGGATTTTACAGGATTCTCAGGAATGGGGTTGGCGACAAAAAAGTTATGGACTGAAACCGGTTGTGAGCATAGTTGAACCCGCGCCACCTGAGCTTTTAAAGCTCATATCGTGCAAGTGTAAGGAAAAATGTGGAGATGCCTATGGTTGCAGAAAAGCAGGGATTGCTTGTTCCATTACTTGTTTAAATTGCACTGGGCAAACATGCAACAACATTGTCAAAGTCGATATCCTGCTCAATGAGGATGAGGATGATTCGACAATCGGAGAATCATCTTAAGTGGTTGAATAATCTCCACAACTTGATGAGTATTTCGAACAGAAAGACTGTGAACCAGGAAAATCGAAACGAAGAAAAATTCAATTTTTGAAGTTAAAGTTCTTCTGAATTGTTAATTACATTAGTCATTATTTTCTATATATAGAAAGCAACCATGTATTTTAAGCATTAGCGAATTATACGCAATACATATTAAATTGTTCACAATTTCAATTTTGTTCTTTTATTTGACGCATAATTACGATATTTGAGTTTTTTAAGTTAAAGTTGAACTAAAGTCATGTCACTGTATGACAATTTCCTCTTCTTGCCTCTTATTATCCAGAACCGTCGCCTTGTAATACTTGTAAGAAGGCTTACCCCCGGATGATTATGTAGGTCATGCAAATCTCTTACAATGCATTTTACTGCGTTATGACTCATCGATAGGATAATAGGTTGCTTCACGTTAAACGATACGACTGATTTTTGTATCCGACCCCCCTACTCCTGCGTCATCCAAAAATGGATTCAAGCTGATAAGCTTCGTGCGCATCGGTAATCTCTTTTTCTCTTGCAATGCATCTATTTCTGCTTGAAACTCGGTTTGTTGTATGCATTTTATTAATATCAACTCCGCCGCCATTATCTAATCTCGATTGGTATCGCTTGAATTTTGCTTCTAATAGAAGTTGTTGATGAACCGTCTCAGTAACGCTAACACCTTGGTCATCTTATGGAAACTGGAGTATCTATTAGTGAATTCATCAAAATAACTGGTTGTTGATACGGTATAGGATTAAATTTTTGCAGGACGTAGTTCCTCTGTTGTGGACCCTGTTCTATCAAGTTGGTTGAATAATCTTCGTCCTAGCTCAAATCATGCATCCACACTGGTTGAAGTAAAATTTTCATGCGTATTACAATCGGTGCCAACCAGCCCAGTGGGTCGAAGATTCGGCTAGCATCCGATAGTAAGGTTCGCTTGGTATACGCTGTTTGATCAGGTAGTTCGGTTGTGAACTTGAATGAGTCTCCACAAGGATCCCATTGCAGTCCTAGTACCTTTGGCGACTCTGAATGCTCTCCGATTTTCATGACATCCCCCACTTGTACCTTGAATAAATGTCCTAATCTCGTCATCAATTTGCACCCTTGAATTACACCCCGTCATCAAATCGTCTACATACATGTCTTGTTGTATGGCTTGTGCTGCTTCTGGTTGACTCGCTTGTAGCTTCATACCAATTTCTTTGAGACTACGGGTTGCCAAAAATGCTGCTGATGCCGTGCCATACGTTAATGTTTTCAGCTGGTATGCGCTTGGTTGTTCGTTTGAGTTGTTTCTCCATAAAATATTCTGATGTACTTAATTCTCTTCGCTCACCCAGACCTGTCTATACATTTTCTCTACGTCCCAGTATATGACGAAATTGTTGCCAAACAGTATGTTGCCGAAATTTCAATAGAATATTGATTAGTGGTGGTTGCACGGTTGGTCCAACTAATAAAATATCATTCAATGATATACCGGTTGGCGATTTGGTAGACGCGTCGAAGACAACTCGGAGCTTCGTGGTTGTACTGCTGGCCTTTAGTACCCCGTGGTGTGGAAGATAATACTTATTTGCCTCGCCATTCCCTTCTACCCGCTGCATGTGTCCTAACTCTTCGTACTCCGTCATAAATGCTCGATATAACTTCCCAAAGTCTTCATCACCATCAAACCTTCTCTCCATTGATTTCAATCGGATGAGTTCGGCATTGTATGAGGTTCCAAGCATTGTACCAGGTTGCTTGAATGGCAATTTAACAACAAATTTGTTGTTTGCGGTTTGTCTGGTCGTTCTTTGAAACAGCTCTTCACATTTCTGTTCTTCTGGTGATCACATTATACTTTTCGGCAATTCTTCTACCTCCCAGAACCTGCAAAGAGACTTATCGATGTCCATTAAAATGTTAAAGTTTTTGGCTGTTCCGAAATTGTCCTTGCTCTGCGATTCGGCCAGCAACTACCCAACCAAAGATGGTATGAACAGCCGTTAGCCCAAATGATAATTCATGCTGCTCAGATAGCAAGGCTTTGAAGAAGATATCGACCCCTACTAATAGTACATCAATGCATCCAAGCTTATTGAATGCTGGATCTTTTAGTATTAATCCACTTAGGAACTATGAACGCCTGTGTTTGCGCAATTACCAGCTCAGTTGATCCCCATGTTGTGCCAATTCCCACTTCGCCAAGTCCCTTCACCATGACCCTTTGATTGGTGCATCTAAGTCGCAAACCTTCCGAAATAAAAGACGGCTGTGACGCGGAATCCAGTAATGCTCAAAAAGTCTGATACTGACCACTGCCATCTTTGATTTGAATTAATGCTGTTAGAAGTATAACTTACTCAGCTGTATAGACTGTATTGTGTGATTGTATGTTTGGTTCCTTTGCTTCTTCTGCTGGTGATAAATCAATCTTATGAGCGATCGTATTCGGTTGCTGCTCAATCTCTAACCGCTTCTCATCTGCTGCATGTTGGGATGTGTGATGCGTGGCATGGCAACGTTGACACCGTGCCCTGGATCTGCAATCTTGTACTCGATGGTTGCTATTTAAGCAATTAAAACATATGTTACCCTTTTGAATGGTTTCTGCTTTCTGCTTTATTGTCATGGCTTCATAAACGCTGCATTCGAAGATTCTATGTCCGACTTGGTTACATATTGGACACATATCATTCCTGGCGTTGTAGACATTGCGACAAGAGCATACTTGTAATTGAACGAACCAGACCGCCTTTCTTATAGTAGCACTTCATTGACTCCACCATATCTATTCTTCGTCCAAGGAATTTAAGTAAATCATCTAATGTGGGAAAATCGTTTTCGGCCATCTCCTGTGCCCAAAGAGATCTGATTTCATTGTCCAGCTTGTTTATCAACTGATTGATTCGTCTAATGTATCCGCAAACTTTCTAATATTAGGCGCCTTTGGCTGCGAGATGCTTTGCTGCTCCATGTACGCTTAAGGCGTTGACCGTGTGTCGCTTTCGATCATACCTTTGAATCAACTTTTGAAATGCCTCAATGTAACTGGCATCCGTTACTGGTAAGTGCCGGATGAGTGCTGCAGATTCTCCTTTCAATATTCCTTTTAGATACTGGAAGTTTTGTGCTCCTGTTAAGTTGCCTCGGTCGTGAATAGTGGATCTATAAATGTCAACAAAGGACTGCCACTCCATATAATTGCCATCGAATATGGGAATATTGAGTTTCGGTAGTCTTGCTTCTATGGAATGGTGTTGCGATAGATTTATGGTGTTGTCCGGTTGTGCCCCTGTTGGCTGCTCAGTAAGACTTTTTTTACGAATGGTAGCATTCAGCTTTGCGACAACGGTATAGTAATTGCCCTAGAATTTGGACAGATCCGAGTCTACTTTGCTATCCAAATCGAGCATATTATGTTCAATAGCTTGGAATCCGCTCATACGACATAATTCTGGCAGATATATTGTGAAACTACCGCTCAAGGAATCGAATGCTACACTGGGAAATTCTAGAAATATTGCGAAAAAACGATTCTTCAATTTAGAAAATAAATTAAAACGCGAACCTAAATTAAAATCGGAATACGTTAAGATTATGCGAGAATACATGACATTGGGACATTTATGCAAGATTCCTGAAGATACTACAGCAGCCCCAGTAGAGAACACCTACTATTTGCCACACCACGCCGTCATAAAAGAGGAAAGTACCACTACAAAATTGCGTGTCGTGTTCGATGGTTCCTGCAAGACTACCAACGGCAATTCCATAAATAACATAATTATGGTCGGCCCAACCATACAACCAATCCTCTGGACTATATTATTGAAATTCCGATACAATAGAATTGCGCTGACGGCTGACATAGAAAAAATGTACAGGCAAGTTATGGTATCTGAAGATAATCACAAATATCAGCAAATCCTTTGGCGAGAAAATGAGAGTGATCCTTTGAAGTCCTACAAACTCACCACTGTAACATTTGGAATGGCTAGCTCAGCATTTTTAGCAACAAGATCTCTACAGCAAACGGCGTTTGATTTCTAAGAAGAATATCCACTCATTGCTGGGGAAATTTTGTACAATTTTTATATAGATGATTACCTATCTGGCGCGGACACCGCCAAAGAAACCCAACATCTAAACGAAAAATTAGAGTATGTTTTGGAACAAAGAGGATTCAATTTGCGAAAATGGCAGTCAAATGTGCATGAGTTGAGGGACCAAACAAACGGAAATCATGAATCAATAGTTCCCTTTGAAGAAACGAGTTCATCTACTAAAATATTAGGCCTTCAATGGAATTCAAAAGATGATTTACTATCGTTCAAGGTAAACCTGCCAGAAGAAATAACACCGACAAAACGCACGTTAATATCAAATGCGTCGAAGATTTTTGATCCCCTATGACTACTATCACCATCCATCATAATAGCCAAAATCCTGTATCAGCAATTATGGCTAAGGAAATTAGACTGGGACGAAGAGCTACCCACTGATGTAGCAATTTTGTGGAGACAATTAAAGGACGAACTTCCCCATTTGGAACAGCTCAAAATATCGCGATACGTCAAAGGAAACGAGATGCACATTCATGAGTTTTGTGATGCCAGCGAACGAGCATATGCAGCTGTGATCTATGGTCGATTTAAAAACGAGCAAGGAGAAGTGCAAGCGGAACTAATAGCATCTAAAACCAAAGTGGCACCGATCAAACAAGTTTCGTTACCTCGATTGGAATTATGTGGGGCACATCTCTTATCCAAATTGATAGCTGAAGTTAAGAAAACTCTACCCAAAGACGTTCCTGTATATGGTTGGACAGACTCGAATATTGTTTTGGTATGGTTATCCGCTCACCCAACCAAATGGAAAACTTTTGTAGCTAATCGCGTCTCCCAAATCCAAGAATTGTTACCCAGGAATCATTGGAATCACATCAAATCCCAAAATAATCCAGCTGACTACGCTTCAAGGGGAATACTGCCATCAAAACTCTTGTCACTCAGTTAGAGGTGGCATGGACCATCCTGGTTAATTCAACAAGAACAATTATGGCCAATTGCAAAAAATGATGTGTATTATGGCGATACAATTTGCGAAATGAAGCAGAAACAACCGATATCACTCTTGTCCACACACAACTACATCAAAATATAGAAGATGAAATATACGAGACAGTATAGTAAGACGTTTTCATTCAATAAAGTTATAAGAATTTTAAGTTTCATTCGCAGATTTATTGAAAATACGAGAAAGAAGAAAGGAACACGTCAAAATAATGGAATCACTTTGATTGAAATGTCTGCAGCCACAAAAGGGCTCATCAGACGGGTACAGACTAAAGAGTACGCGAGAGAAATTGTGATGATTACCAAAAACACCATCCGCTATCATCACTTACACCGTTTTTAGATGCTGATAGTTTATTACGTGTCGGTGGCAGGCTAAAGAACTCTATAAATATGTATGATTACAAACACACCATCATTCTGCCTAATTCCCATATCGTAAGCAGAATGATAATTTCCTCTTTCCATTTAAAATACCTCCATCCAGGTCCAACCCACACGTTTTATCTTATACGTCAAAATTATTGGATCGTAAAGGGGAGAGCAGCTGTGCACAATATAGTTCGAAAATGTATCCAGTGCTTCCGAAATAGCTAGCAAGAAAGATCGCGGGGCAAAACTGGTTAAAGGATACATTGCAGTATTCAACGAATGGTCACCAAAGCGATACACATAGAAGCGGTCACGGAACTACATACGGATGCATTCATCGCAGCATTAAAAAAATTCTCCGCAAGAAGAAACGTTCCAAGCAACATATACTCGGATAATGGCAAGAATTTTGTTGGAGCCAACAGAAGACTGAAAGAGGTATATAAATTTAATAGTTATAAAATTAATGATTCCGTTATTAGTATTACAGAATTTTGCGCTCATAATGAGATAAATTGGCATCATATACCTCCTTCTGCTCCGCATTTCGGTGGATTGTGGGAATCCGCGATGAAGTCAGTTAAAACCCACCTAAATCGAGTTACTGGTAACTGTCATCTTACCTTCGAAGAAATGAGTACTTTATTGTGTCAAATCGAGGGAATATTAAACTCACCACCATCGACTCACCAACACCAGCTCATTTTTTGATGGGATCATCTTTATCGTCCGTACCTGAGAATGATTTAGGAGACATCGCTATGTCTCGTTTATCTAGATGGCAACAAGTTGAGCAGAGACCACAAAGTTTCTGAAAGCGATTTCACCATGACTATCTCAATAATTTTCAACAAAGGCACAAATGGAAAATCAGCATAGAAAATATTATTATCGGCGATTTGGTATTAATCAAAGAAGACAACCTAAATTTGTTGAGGTTAGTATGGATTTAATATTTAATAAAATAAATTGTAAATCGCTTGAACACAATTAAATTTTGATAGATTGAACAATAATTATATAATTTCCTTATCATTTGCAATATTGCATTCGATTAAACTTTTGTAGTGTGCAGAACAAATTAAGAAAATAAAAATAAAAATTTGTGAGAATTAATAATAAAAAGAGATTGTGGGATAAGTGCTACCCAAAGTTAAAAAGCGCAATTCTGCGCAGATAAAACTAAATACCTGTTTAATAACAAGGTTGTGGATTAAAATGGAAAGCCTAAGACAGAACACTGTAAAAGTACAGTTTAAGAAGACAGAAGCAAAGCCGTCAGACCAAGAAATGATGTAATTTGCCTTGAATAATGTGTTAACGGCGAAAGACATCAATACGCTGTAC
Organism: Tipula helvola; assembly: GCA_963556165.1. Taxonomy (NCBI): domain Eukaryota; kingdom Metazoa; phylum Arthropoda; class Insecta; order Diptera; family Tipulidae; genus Tipula; species Tipula helvola. The sequence goes on along the minus strand of OY744482.1, from coordinate 134,712,788 downwards.
CAGGATTTGTACGAGCGGTGTCTATATATTAAGTTTAATACGGAACAAAGATACCTTGAGTTCCTACGTGAGGCAAATCTTTTACCATTCAAGTATACAAATGGCACAACCACGGAGGTAACAGTGGAAGGAGCAAGTGGGATAATGCGGTACGTGAGGGTGTTCAAGTTGCCACCGGAAATTACCGATAAAACACTGAGTGATACATTACACCATTTCGGTAATATATTATCAACAAAGCGTGAAAAGTTTGGTATTAACTCACTAATTACTAATACCAGTTTTTTCGGGAGTAAGAGGGATATATATAGAAATTTGTTAAAGAAATACCGCAATTTATATACATATATTCAAAATATCAAGGCAAGAATATTTTACGATAGAATGAAAGAAAAATGTTACAAATGCGGAGATGATACACACAAAAAACAAGAATGTCCACTTTTGTGCAGTAGCAATACAACAGAACAACAGCTACAACAACAAGTACTACATTCACAAGAACCAGATACGCAACATGTACCAACACAAATACATTCAGCAAACAAACAACAAACAAGAAAGAAAACCAGATCCCGATTCGTCGTGTATGGACACGGAAAATGAAGATGGGTCAGTAAATGTAAATACAAATAGGCGCTGTTCGCGCGGTCGATTAGTAAAAAAAACTCGAATCATAAGTACGAAAGACCGAATAGCATTCGAAAATCAATACAACAGTACAACAATGAGCGCGAACGTTAACAATGATACAATTATTACACCAACACCACCGATAAAACCAGATAAATAAATCATTAATAAATAATAAAAATCGACGTACACAAAATTGGACAATTCAAAATATGCAACAACAAGACGCAACATCAACATCAGTATGAATGATGCAACATCATCATTGTCATTCAACAAAATTTTATTGTTCCTGTTATTCAAATTTAGTTTTGTTAAATTTTGGAGGAGGATATTCCCGGTACATTTAATTGGCTTGTATAAATCGTTGTTTGTGAGAATGTAAATGATGAGTGAAAGAATTGAGTCGCTCAGAAGCCAATGCGGTTAAGTCCATTTTTTGAAATTTTCTGATTTTTGTAAATTTTAATTGAATAAAATGTATTCAATTAAAATTTACAAAAATCAGAAAATTTCAAAAAATGGACTTAACCGCATTGGCTTCTGAGCGACTCAATTATTGTTGTTCAGATAAACATACAAAATTTTTACGCAAAAAAACATATGTTGGAAAATTATCTGGCCAAGAATAAAATGAATGTGGTACTTAAATATGAACGAAACTTGGGAAAGAAGGAATAAAACGTTGAATGTGAGAGGGTACAGATTTCTTTCCAAACCAAGAAGTGATGGGTATGGTGGAGTGGCAATAATGTACAAAAATAATATGACGCTTCAAGAGGTACAATTACCCGCTTTTGACGTTATTGAAGCAATAGCTGCCTCAACGACGAATTTGGAAAGAAATCTGTTACTAGTAAGCATGTATGTAACCCAGGTGCATGATGGAGATGAAAGGAAAAAAGCCTTGAGTGACTTTAAAAAATTGTTTGAGTGGGTGAGAGATAAAAGTGACCTGATTGTATGTGGAGATATGAATGCGCATGCGAGAATGTGGGGTTGCTTTGACAATTGCGCGCGAGGAAAACAGTTGGCCGACCTGATTCAAGACTCCGATATGGTGCTCTTGAATGACGGAAGGCCAACTAGAATGGCGAATATGGGAGGCACAGCCAGCGCAATAGATTTGTCTATGACAACTATTGAACTGGCCTGCCGGGTCACTTGGAATGTTGAAGAAGAGAATTTGGGTGGGGATCATTTCATGATCAAAATGATCATGAATGATAATAGAGTGCTTAGAAAAAAACGTGAGTTAATGAATAACAAGAAATGGGTGGAAGAAATGAATGGGATTCTCGGAGAAAATGAAATAAATCAAAGCCAGTTGGATAGTGAAATAGAACGAGTGAATGAAATGTGTACAAAAATTGTGGATATGAAAGAGATTAATGTGAATGGTTGGTGGAACAATGAAGTTCAATTCTGGTACGAAAGGAAGCTAATAGCCTTGCGTGAATTTAATAGGAATAAGAGTAGTGAGAATAAGATTATGTATGGTAAAATGAATGGGAAGTTGAAAAAAGCTATTCGCAGAGCGAAAAGGAAAAGTTTGCGGGAATATGTGTCCCAAATGACACATAGAACCACAACTAAGGATGTATGGAATTTATTTAATAAGGTGAATCGGAAACATTTTAATGCGCGCAATGTGGTGTGTGAGAACAGAGAAAAAGGTGAAAAATTTATTAGAATGGTATTGAATGTAAGCAATGATTCGAATGTAAGAAATGAAATTGATAGAATGAATAGAAATGAAAGAATGGATTGTAAGTATGAATATGGAGAGTTCCTGAGAGTGTTAAATACATCAAAATCTACCACTCCAGGGACCAACCGCATAAGTTATAAAATGGTTCGGTTGTTGAGTGACTCAGCAAAACATAACTTGCTTGAGATACTCAACAAAGTGTGTATGGGTTCCAAAATACAGGGCAAATGGAAAGAAAGCAGAGTGGTTCCCATCCCTAAACGGGACAGAGATCCAAATGTGGCAACAAATTATCGAGGCATATGTATGTTGAATGTTTTTATAAAAATTTTAAATGGAATGATGAAAGAACGAATGGAAGATTTTGTGAATGAAAATAATTTTTTGCCATCGACAAAGATTTTATGACTGAGAGAAAAATGGTTTTGAATGGAAGTGGGTTTATGTTGGAGGGAGTTGCTAATATTGGACTTCCGCAAGGAAGTAAAATATCACCAGCTCTGTTCAACCTATATACCTATATACCTATATAGTCAAATCGTTCTGCAATTTGCAGACGATTTTGTAGTGATTGGAAAAGGCAGAAGTATAGATGCGGCAGCTCAAAAAACGCAAAAGGGAGTAGATGAGTTAATTCAAAAACTTAAAATGTTGAATCTGGGAGTGAATCCTAATAAGTGTGCTTATATGAGTTTCAGAACGAATGCTGTAAATGTTCATATCAGTGTGGACAGCTATAGAATTGAACAAATAAATGTGTACAGGTATTTGGGTATTTGGATTGACAGACGTATGAATTTTGGGAAGCACGTGAAAATTTTGGCAGATAACTGCAAGGAACGCTTGAATGTGAATAAACGGGTGAGCAAACCCAAGTGGGGCGCTCATCCGAGCGTGACTGACATGTTAAGGAAGGCCCTTATATCCTCCAAAATTGGATATGGTATTAGTTTGTATGGAAATGGTGAAAAACGGGCTTTTAGCCAATTAATCAAAGTAGAGAATGCATGCGCCAGAGTGGTATTGGGAGCGATAAATTCAACCCCAGTACACACTCTGTGGTCTGAAATGGGTGATTCACCTCTCCTTACAAGAGAGAGTGGATCGCAGTGAGAGAGTCAGTGAGAATGATAACTAAGAAAAATGAGTTTTGGAATGAAATGATAGTAAGATTACAAAGTAGGGCGGTGTACAAACCAACATATAGAACTAGCATTGCACTTGAAAATATGAACATTTTTCTGAGTATAGGTAATGCTGGTCCGCAACCCGTTCCTAATAATCTTACTGTATGTTTGAATATGGAGGAATATAATAAGGGAAAGAATGAAGTTAACGCCCAAAATTATGTTTGGGAAAATCAGTCAGCAATATGGGCAATATGATATCGTATATACGGATGCTAGTGTGAATGAGAATGGAGTAGGTTTTGGTGTCTTTATGCCTAGTAAGAATTTTGAGAAGTATTTTAAAGTGGATAAAAGCATCTGTATAATGAACGTTGAACTGATTGGAATGTTTGAAGGTATTAAACTGGCTGTGAATGAAGGGGAAAGGAAAATAGTAATATGTTCCGATTCTCAGAGTGGTTTATGTTTGCTTAAATGTGGAGGTGGAAGGGAAGGCAATGTGTATGTTGATTTTATTTTTGAATGCGTTCGATGCTGTCAACGTGATGTGACCATACAATGGATTCCAGCACATAGACAGATCGAAGGGAATGAACGAGCCGATATGTTAGCTCAAAATGGTATATTGAATGACGTGGTTCAGGAGTACGAAAGAAAGGATGCAAGGGACGTACTTCGTATGTTTCAGATGAATCTGTGGAGAAAATGGGAGAGTGAATTTTACGAGAAAAGTCTAACGAAAGGAATGAAGTACAGAGCGATCCGTGGTACTCCTTTGAGAACTCCTTTCTATAAGGAACTCAAAGGAGATACGCGAATGTTGCGAATGGTTGAGAGAATCAGGCTGAACCACAGAAATTGGAAGGAATGTTTATGGAAACGTAATTTGAGTGAGGACAATGATTGTGAGTTGTGTGGAAGTGTGGAGGATGTTGAACACCTCATATTGGCTTGTCCTAGATACAACCAATACAGAGCTCAGTTCAACATCCTTCGGAGTGCAAGAAATTTAAGTGATTTGATGAATGAGGGCGGATTGGTTTATAAGGAAATGTATGAATTTATTAAGATGGATAACGATTTAAGACAAGATAATAAACTGCGAAATATGTGTGAGAGTAATCTGGTTCTTTAAAAAAAAAAACAAAAAAACTTAAAAATTGTAATTAAAAAATTGAAATATGAAGTTAAAATTGTAATAAGAAATTTGTAAATTTGGGTTCTGGCAATATGGCTCTAGGTTATGTAGGAGCCAAGCCCAAAAAAAAAAAAAAAAAAAAATCGCTTGAACAAAATCTTTATTTAATTTCAATAACACTTGATATTTTATTTTCGAATGATGTTATCTTGACGAAATCTCGCTTCGAATGGGAAGAATTTTCTTTATTTTATTTTTCAGCTTAATTAAAACCGCCAAAAAATTTGATGGTTTTTACAGATTGACATCTTGGTTTATACATGTTAATTAATTACATTTTTCTTTAAATTTAATCAACTAATAAGTGACATCTCCTAGTGACTAGCTAAACTAAGTGTGTCGTAAGCTTTCATGTGTGTTCAAGATAATTTTATAAATTGAGCAAACTGCTATATAAATCCATTTTGAAAATGATTCTTCTGTCAAATAAAAAATGTAAATAATAAACAGTGGTGTTGTGTTGTGATTAAACTGGTTTGCCATGACTATTCACAAAAGTCTAAATAGGAAATCTTCAATAATTGCCGTGTATGAGTAATGGTGAATTTTAAAGCATTCAGGGCAGGTTTAAATGATTAACTTAACAGAACTGTACTTTGCTCAAGCTCACCAAGACATCGCTGAAGTGTCACTGAAAAGTAGTCGGTTATAAATGTCAATTTTCAATTAAACAATTTATGTCGGTTAGGTTCGTCCTCCTAATCCAAAATAGAATAACTTATTGACTTTTTAATCCAAAATTGTATCGTAATTTAAATACTGAGCGAACAGCAGCCGTCTATCTGCATTTGTTTCTCAGGCTCATCGAATGATTCAATAGTTGAAGGTTTTCACATAATTCTTTTGCGAGTTGAGCGTGAACTCGCCCGTTGTGTTTTTTTTTTTTCAAAATTATAATTTGGAAAATATATTTTAGACGTAATTTAATTTAATATTTCAGCAATTAATATTTTTTTCTGTTGCCAGAAAGCATAATTGTTTAAGTCGATTTAAGACAAAAATTATTTTCAATATTTTTCTAACTTCACTAAATTTGAGTTAAAGTGGTAACGTCTTATGGCCGAAAGCTGTCATCGCAATTTGTAATAGCTTGCAGTTTTAAAACTAGGATTAATATGGAAATAGTGTAAAATTATACCGATACAAAGCTTCCTAAAAATGATGACGTATGATTACAGCTTTATACTCTAGAAGGCTCTGATAATATCCATACATACGTATTATTATGCCAGAAACTATATTCATTTCAAAATATTTATGATAAATAGAAGTTATATCAACCTCATATTTTAAAATATAAACTGTTATTATCCTTACATGTATGTATGTGATTTCAAGACGCCTTATGTTGCAGAATGTTTGACAATCATACAATTATTACAAGCAATAAACATTACTGTAATTTGTCTTATAAGTTCCATTCTTTTGTGACTTTTATCTTCACATTTGACCTACATACTCAAAGCTTAACAACATGAAAAGCTGAAAAACCACACGATTTCAAGTAGAATTTTTTCTTTGTTTTTTTTTTTTGTTCGGTGTCAGATTTAAATGTTCAAGTATCACAATTTACTTATACCATACACCATGTACACATAACAATCATGCAAGATTTATTTCTTTTCGTCATTCACAGACTCAAGAAGATGAATCAAATATGGAAAAAAAAACAAATAAAAATAAAAAATTCATAAAAATCATACATCATAAAGTCTGAATTAAATTTTATTACATTTCAAAATCCGCACAGCATATATAAATTGGGTGATAAATTACATTCTCAACACTATAAATGTTAATTACATGGGAACTATTTTATGTATTTCGGTTTCACAATTTTGACATAAAAACCGTTTATCATTCCACTGCTCGGGAAAATGTGTTCGGAAAAAATTCAATGAACTTTTCTTGTTCTTCAATTTCATCGGTTGTTATTATGTAGACGAGTATGTACAGTGAAATGAAATAAACATTTATTATCTATCTTATAGAAGAAATCTGTGGATACCTAATTTTTTTGGTGGAGGCAAATATTTTACGATTCAATCTTAATCTTTTATTTCTTAAACAACTGTGTTCATAAAAGAAGAGAAGAAAAGGATGTTGTTACAGTTTTAAGTAATTTTATGGTGGATATATTTTGTATTTGTTTTGTATCTTGATGATGAATTATGATTATTTTAACAAAAACAAAATAATATTAATGTGAAAATTATGTTTGTGACACACATCAATCAATTTGTTATACATATATCTGCGGTTTGTTTACTTTAATTATATCTAACGTCATTTTGTATAACCACGTTAATAAGAAATTCGCGCGTCAAAATTAACAATCAATGCGTTACGGATGAGTAACACCAACAAAACATAAAATGTTTACGGAATAATAATGATATTTTGATTTTCAAGAATTTACGTCATAAATCACTCTTCTCATTTTATTTACATAAACACACATCTTCACAAAAATTTCAAAATCATATTGTATTGTGTGCACACACACACAAAACACAAACACACAACAAATATTATTTAAAGTTCAAGCCGTCACAACAATGAAAGGTTTCCACCCATCGAATTATATATAAAAAAAACGATTCAAATTCCACCCATTTCCAACCAATACCCAAAACAACAATAGCAATCACAAAATTGGGAACAGGCTGATTTTCCGTAACACACAAACACACATAAATAAAAATAAAAAAAATCTAGAAATCAATATAATAAAAAAAGATTTCCAGTTATTTATTGTTATAGTATCTCGTTCTCGTTTCGGAGCAGCTAACAATTTGTGTGCTGGTTGTTAAACAACAGCGAACGAGAGGATTTTTTTTTTTGTTGTCCTATTTTTCTTGTCACACAGTATTTCATTTTCTGCTTTACTCGTGGCGGTTGGCACTATTTTCTCGTTTAGTTCCCAGAATTCAGGAAGAAAAAAATAATACAAAACTGGGGATGTTTATATTCGTATATGTATATGTGATTCGGTTCTAGTGCGTTACTCATTCCAATTCTTCCACCATCATTCTTAGTATTTTTGTTCTGACTCGAATTTATATATTTTATTCATCGTTTATTTGTAAGTTTTGCTGTTTTTGCTATTGTTGGTATATTTGGAAAATCTGTGATTTATGAGTTTTAAGTTATATGTATTGGAAATCCACAAAAGCACAACAAAAAATCGTTATAATTTTTTATTTTTTGTTTTGAATACGGGTTTTCTATATTTGCGAAAATGTTCTTTATATGTAATTTATATATGGATTGGTATGTAACTAATGCATAGACGGGAAAGAAGTATATTGTAAAATTGCTTAAGCGCAACAATTTACTTATCAACACTTTTAAGTGCCAATGATTTTGTTTAATAAAAAAATAAATATCGCAAGACAACGTTTTTGTAAATATGCCTTGCTTGGAAAAGGTTTTGGTTGCATTACTAGTTAATTGCATACCGGGGAGCGGTAAGTATATGTTTTTCTTTTCGAGGTGGAAATTTTTAATAAAACATACCTCCGAGAATAGAAAAAGGTTTATCTGCAGATTGATCTTTGTAGCATATTTTTATCTGAAAGTCACCTTATGGGTTTGCTTAATTAACAAAAAAAACGGGTTGGGCTGCGTCTTCTACACGGTTATTGGTGTTTTCCGTGATAACGTTTATAAGCGGTTCAAGAAATGCCACAGTTTCTTTACGTATAAATTGACGCCAGAATTGTTCCGATCCGAAGTGACATTCATTCTCTACAGTGCTCTCAATCATTTTAAATCGCTATTTTGTACTTTTTAATGTTTATTAAATTTTATGTGGAGATTAGTTATTTTAATTTAAAATAAATTATCTGCCACATTTCCTTTATGCACAAATTAGCGCCAGAATTGTTCCAAACAAATGAGGTGTTCTCTCGCTACAGTGATCTCAATGATAGTAAATCGCTATTTTGTAGTTTGTAATTTTAATTAAAATTTATGTGGAGATTAAATATTCTAGTTTAAAATAAACTTACCACCACCTAACGAAAAAATTGACACCAAATTGCTCCGATCGAATGGGCCACTCTTTCGCTACAGTGGTTCAAGCATGTAAATCGCATGAAATCAGAGGTTCGCGGCTCGACTTGCTTCGCCACCTGATGACATCATTGCGATGATATTATGCATGACACATAAAGCCGAAGGATTAACCTAACAAATCATACATTTAAATTAAAGGTAATGTTTACAGTTGATGAGTAATTTCCTTCGACCGAGGGCAAAATTTCGTGTCAATTTCAAGAAAAAAAAAATCTCTTAACTTAAGGAATTTGTATGTAAATGAAGAATTACATGCCTTGTTTTTTAACTATTAATATGTTGAGCTTAATTTTAGAGCCTAACAATAAAAATAAGAACCGTATGAATATATTGAATTAAGCTCACGAACGATAAACATCAGAAGATTTGGTCTAGAATATCTCTCATTAATTTTTAAAATTTGTAATTCAGATTGTGGAAAACTCACATACAACCAGTGAATTTATTATCGTTTTAATGTCATCTTTGTTTTAATTAAACCTTGGAAACCTACATCAGTGGGCAAAGCTTTCTTAAATTTTGATGAAAAAAAGAAATGTTAAGCAATTTGTTGTTATACAATATTTAGGCCAGTTATTCTTGGTAAATTTAAAATACAAAAATTAAATTTTATTATGAATATTTATATTTATTATTTATTTTCGACTTTTCCGTCTTACACAAAATTTCTTATTTTAAAAAAAATTAAAACAAAATTAAAATTAAATTATTTTATGTACATACATATGGATGTATATATTATATGTATACATATGTATACCATGCATTTCAAAATTATATGTGCAGCGTGAAATTTTTTTGTATCACATAATAAAATTGCTTCCAAAATTGGATTTTTATCATATGGATGAAATATTTTTTATTAAATAAATTAAAACATGTACTTCAATATAAATTAAACATTTTTTTTTATTTTAATTCATACATAAAGAAAACTTTAATTAACTTCATTTCAAAATTATTTGCGCACTCAGTTTCTGTTTCAAAATTATTTGTGCATTATGTATTCTATCTTTCAAACCTTAAGTTGCCTATATATTTAACCTTCAATTGTTTTCCAATTGTTTAAAATAATTGTTATGTTTTCTTGCAAACATCACTTAATTCAAAAATGCCGATAAAATCAGCCATTGTGGCTGAATACAATTGTGGAATTTCGACCGCTAACTTGGCCCAAAAATACGCTTGCCTTCGAAATACGACTTTATACCAAATAACGAAAACAGAAACACAAAAGAGTGCTTCAAAATACGGAGGGGAGATGGAGAAAAAAAGTTACATCCGTAAAATTAGATGTAAAGGTTGACCCTATGTTAACACTAAGCAACATACAAAACCGGATTAATTCATCTTCAAAAAAGATCATTACTAAGCCCACGCAATGCACAAGGCTTCAGGAACAAGGGATTCATGCATACGTCACCCAAAACAGGCCCCATAACTCGAAAAAAAAATTGGCTCGATTCAATTTTGCACGGGAAGATATTATCAAACCGATAGAATTTTAAAGAAACATATTATGGAGCGATGAATCTATTTTTTCGTTGGATGGATCATGGCGGGGAAATTTTTATTATTCCAACTCTAAATAGAAAACAAAAAGGATGGCTATTGCTCCCACACGCCACTCTGGGGGTGGACAGATAATAGTATGAGGATGTATAAGCTTCAATTGTGTAGGACCAATTACAATGATCTGGGGAACAGTACACAAGTGAGGTATTTAGAATTGCTGAATGAGATAGCGTTGGTGGCTGCAAAAATTAATTGATCCGCAATTCGTACTTCAACAGGACAATGCTCCTATACAAAATGGCAAAATCGTTAAAGATTTTTTGAAACTTTTGGATCACTGGCATTGCCATGGCCAGCGCAGAGCCCTGATTTTAACGTGACCGGAAATGTATGGGCTTATATGAAAAGGAAATATAATTAGTGAATTTATTGTGTCATTTTTAATTTTTTCTTAATGCACAAATAATTTTAAAACAGAAACTGAGTGCACAAATAATTTTGAAATGAACTTAATTAAAGTATTCTTTATGTATGAATTAAAATAAAAAAAACGGTTTATTTATTTTGAAGTACGTAGAATTCGGTTATAATGAACGGTCATGGGACAAATAATTTTGTTCATTATAAACGTGTGTTCATTTTAACCAAATATTTGGTTATAATGAACAGCGTTCATCATAACCGAATGTTTGGTTATAAGGAACGGTGTTCATTATAACCATATGTTTGTTATAATGAACAACGTTCATTATAATCGTAAATACTTGGTTTGTGCATTCGAAATGATATAAGAATGAATTTATAATAGAAATATACGAGTATTTACTCCAATTAATCAAAAATGTTTACTTTATTATCATTTTCAAAATATGTAATAAATAATACTATGTATTTCAATTACAATACATAAATGCAATATTTCATTAAATGCAAGTTTTCCAACTCATTATGCGTTCCATCAGCAACGCTCAACGCCAATCTAATCACCTTAATGGAATTTTGAATATCTTTTTGAGAAGGATGCTGAAATTCTTCTTCTGAAAATTCATCGTCAGAATCTATAATTTTCGCATGTCGTTTAAAATGTCATCTTTATTAATTTCCTCGGATGTTAAAATGTGTGAATCGACACCAACATTTTCTTCGAGTGGGATGTCACTGACTATCGTCTCCAGCTGTGGATTGGTCTATAACAATTGCAGAGTATCATCATCATCACTAATCTCTTCAATTTGATTGGTGATGCCTTGAAAAAATCCGGCTTTGCCAAAACAATTTTTGATGCTTTCGGTTCTTACTTTATCCCAGGTTTATTTTAATGTTTGTCAGCCAAATGTTTTCTTCATTTTCCAAATCGCATATTAATTTTCGGACAACGAACTCATGATAATATCCTTTTATAATTTTTATGACCCCTTGGTCCATAGGTTGCGAGATTGCTGGTGTATTTGGCGGTAAAAACTTCAACTTAATAGCGCGTAAATTTGGCACTTCAAAATGTGATGGACAATTATCAGCGATGAATAAAACTTGTCGCGATTCACTTACGAATTTTTTATCCAACTGTTTTAAATATTCCTCCCATTCGAAATGTGTCATCCAGGTTTTCCGATTATTTCTATATATAACGGGTAGAGTCTTAACATTTTTAAAACACCGTGGTTTCGCACTTTTACCTATTACCAACAGAGGCAACTTCTCGGACCCATCCGAATTACTACCAACCAAAACCGTAACCCGATCTTTGTATAGTTTTCCACCTGAACAAGATTTATTTTTGAATTCTATGGTTCTGTTGGGAAGAAACTTGTAGAAAAGACCTGTTTCATCCAAATTGAAAACATCTTGTTTTCTATAGCCGTCAATAATACGAGGCAATTTTTCGATGATCCAATCGGTACACACGTCTATAGATACAGCATCTTTTTCTCCTACGACGTCTTTGAAACCCAAACCGTTTCTTTTTTAAAGCGGTCTAGCCAGCCAAAATTTGGTTTAAAGTTATTGACATTTAATTTTGAAGCAAACAGTGCGGCCTTTTCTTATAAAATAATGCCACTTAAAGGTACACCTTTTGTACGCATTTGTTTAATCCATGTCAACAGTGCAGACTCAATTTCTGGAAACTTTCCAACTCTTATTTTTTTCCACTTTAAGTTTAAATTCAAATCTTCCAAGATTTTTCTTTTCTTTACAATACTGGCAATAGAACTTTCACGCAGTTATATTTGTCTGCTATAGCTTGGTAACTAAGATTATTTTCATCAACTTCTTTTAAAATTTTTAATTTTGTTTGAACTGAAATGGCGTATCGTTTTCGTTCCATTTTAAATATTGTTCACAACAGCTACCTCTAAAAAAATTATGGCCGATACTTTTAAAAAATATGTACGCAAAATTATGTGTGTGTCTAATGTGTATATAAATGAATAGACAAAAATACATATGTATAATTAAAAACACGAAACAAATAATGATCGGTGTTCATTTTAACAGTAGGTTTTTGTACTAAACAGGTATTGTAGGAACATTTTAACGTTCATTATAAGTTTATAAACGAAGTTCATTATATGTAGTGGAAACAAGAAAAATTGATTATGTAAATTTAAGGGACTGAAAAAATCGTTCGTATTAACCGTGTGTTCATTATAACAAGGGTTTGTTATAAACGAATTCTACTGTACAAGCTTTAGTTTATGTTTGGAAGCAATTTTAGTATTTGGTTAAGAAGTTACATTGATGTAATTTTTTAACTCACGGTGTTTGAATTCAAAACGCATTCTCCACAAATGTTTAATAGGACCAGATTCAAGAATAATGGTGGGAAGTAAAAGGTGATGTTTTGGTTTAAGCGTAGGCCCAAAAACTTTAACATAACACTCGGTATGATATGAAATTTGTTCTCTCAGTGAGTTTACCATACAATTATTAAACGATTCTGATAATAAAAGATCAACGGTTTCCTCTAAAATTAACATATATTTTAATAGTTTATCATTGTTTGGAATAAGATCTCCAACAAAGAAAGAAAAGTAATTCTGAAGCGTTAAACATTCTCTTCCAGAAAGGTGTAAATTCTTATTACGGAGATTATCATGTTTTAAAACTGGAACTTTATTTTCTATTTCAATTTCGCGGTAATCAAAAAATTCAATTCTGGAATTAAATACATATGTTCAAAGAAAAATATTTTATTTTCATTAATGAAATATGTTAGTGAATTAATAATACCATATTTAATGATATCTAAAAACAAGTCGAGCAAACCATCTGATGAAAAGTTACCAGTCACATGAAAGGTTAAAATTTAATTTAACGTGCAAGAATTTTTTATACCAGTAGCTTTGAAGTCATTTGTTTCAATATCAGTATCATAGTTTCTTTTTGATCGTAATAGAGCAGAATTGTTGCAATACATTCTTGATATGTTGTTTTTATTAACTTTGCAAAATCGGCAAAAATAATTATGTGAGAAAGATTGACTAAATCCTAATAACGAATTCAATGCTAAATTATCACCAACCATACTAACCCCAATACAAAATAAAATTTTCATTTTTGTTCGCTTAATAATATACCAATTTCGCTCAATTATAAATAAGCGTTTCTCTTGAACTCAATGAAAACTCTTCACTCAATGAAAAACGCTTCGATGAAATCTAGTGTTGAAATTTTCCAAATTTTTTTACTTCAATAATTAGTTCAGTATTTTTGATATATTCTCAATACCCTTATCGATGGGTAAATTTCTGTAAAATTTATAGATTCTGAGATTTTTGTTACTCAACCCTTAGCGGGTATTTGAGTCATATATGGTGCATTTGTATTTCGATCAACAATTTATTGTTTCCGAGCAGAATTGTTTTTTTCGGTTTATTGGCACTGAGAATACAAGTAATTTCGATTTTCTTTGCGTATTTCGTTTAATGGGTTTTCTGTCATAACCTTTTTATTATTTGGTTTTAAAAATCGCAGTCACATTGCATGTGTACGCGCAGCTTTCTACACAAAATATTAGATTCCTACAACTAATAAATATATGTATTTTTGGTAAATAATACGGGAAACGAAGGTCAGTTTTGAAACAAACTAAGTGATTTATTAGAAACAACTTAAATTATCTGAAATCGGTAAGTAAACATTGTGTATCACATATGGTACAAAAAGGGTTTACGCAATTTTGTACATATGTGTCAAATATGCTCAGTTTTAGATTTCAGTATCAGAAAATAGTTGCATAGTTAGTTTTATTTATTTAATTATAGTTTTATTTGAATATTTATTTGGTTAAGAGGTACTTATAGGTAGGTACTTAGTTAAAATGCCTAGGCCAAAATATTTGTCTCTCGAGGAAATAGAAAAAATCATAGAAGAATGGCCTGATAGTAGTGAGGATGATTTGGACGACGATGAGGGTGATGAAATAAATAATAACGATTGGGACACAAACGTCGAGGAGCAGAGAGAAATAATTGTGGAAGACTTAGATATTGAAAATATCCCAGTTGTCTTAGCCGGTGATCTTAACATACAGGGTTCATACATATTTGAAAATATGGATGTTTACGGAGAGGCGCAAATTGAAATTAGCCAACAAGGTATTACTAACGAGGAAGCGGAAATCAAAAAATTGAGAGAGAGGTATAAGAAACTAATCTGGAAGAACTCGCCATTCGTTCAAAATCCATCGAAATCGAAATTTAATGCAGATACACTATTTCCACAACAAATAATGAACCGCGACACTCCCTTGGCGACTTTTAATTTATTCTTCAATGATGAAGTTTTAGATTTAATAGTAGAGCAATCAAACTTATATTCTACGCAAAAGAATATTTCAAATCAATTTGTTCTAACGAAACCCGAGTTAAAAAAATTCCTCGGAATTTGTATCATTTCTACGGTACACCAAGTACCCAATACTGAGCTATATTGGGATGCCATTGTGGGAAATAAACTTATTCAAGAAACAATGTCATTGAAAATGTTTAAAAAAATTAAAAGCATTCTCCACTTTGTAGACAACGAAATGGCATTACCAAAATCTCATCCCCAGCATGACCGCCTATTCAAACTTCGCCCATTTTTGAACCTGTTGCAACAAAATTTCTTACAAATACCCTTAGAGGAGCATCTATCTGTGGACGAACAGATATGCGCTACAAAAATTAGGAGTTACATGAAGCAATACGTGCCTTCGAAGCCTCACAAATGGGGTTTTAAAATATTTGCTTTGACAGGAGGATCATCAGGTAAACTATTGTTACACTTAATTTTATGGCCTAAATAAATATTTTATTTTATTTTAGGATTCCTTTATAATTTCGAAATTTACACAGGACAAGAAAATAATTATAGGAATGAAGGTGAAGAAAACCTTGGGGCATCAGCCAATGTAGTTGTGCGCTTATGCAGACCTGTTCCTAGAAATATAGGTCATAAAGTATTTTGTGACAACTATTTTACTACAATACCCCTTGCTCTGTTTCTTGAACAACAAGGAATTCTTTGCATAGGGACGATTAGGCGTAATCGGATCCCCAACTCTAAACTCAAAACTGATAGGGAGATTGGTAAACTTCCGCGAGGGTCTTATGAAGAGTATACTGCGTCTTTTGAAGGTACTGACTTAGGCTTAGTACAATGGAAAGACAACAAGTCGGTAACCCTGGTTTCGTCTTATGTTGGAGCAAACCCAGTGTCACTCATAAATAGATGGGATAGCAAGAAACGTGCTGAAGTAGCTATTAAATGCCCGGAAATTATAAAACATTATAATCGACATATGGGCGGTGTTGATTTACACGATAGTTTTATAGGTCGGTGCCACATAAAATATAAATCGTCGAAATGGTATCACAGGATATTTTTCCACATGGTTGACGTCACTGTTGTTAATTCTTGGATTATACATCGGAAAATATGCAAGGAAAACAATCAACAGGCCATGACGCTTGTAAATTATAGGAAATATTTAGGACAGGCACTGTGTTTAGTTGGGTCTGGTAGAGAGGGTCGTAATTCCGCATCCTCCCGCCAGTTAACGAAAGCACTACTTAACAAGTCCCGTAAAAAATCGGCTCAAAATATCCCTATAAAGGATATCCGTCTCGATAATACCAACCATTTTCCAGTTTGGGGAGAGCGAACAAGATGTAAAATGCCTACGTGTAAAAGCCAGACCTTTATAAAATGCTTAAAATGTAACGTCAGTTTATGCATCAATAAGGCTCGAAACTGCTTTTTAGGTTTTCATAATTAATTTGTTATGGTTTATCATTGTTATTAGATAGTTACTAAAAATTGAAGTCCAATTATTTAATTTTATTTTGTGATCAACTTGTGATTAGTTTCTTAACTTAATTTTTTTATTTTGAGATTTATTTATATTATTTTTTTGATTTTGACAATGTATTAAGTTCTAAAGTACCTTTATTAATTAGATTATTTGATTATTATGATTTATTTTTTTTTATTAATAAATATAATTTAAATAAAACCCGCTTATTTCAATAAAACACATTTTAATGGAATAAATATTGCCATAAAATTTAACAAGTTGTTTTTGTCATACTGGATTTTGTATCATATCTGATACACAAAATAAAATGCATTTTCTGGAAAAATTAATAAGTTTCAGGAAAAACTCCCAAAGAAACATTTCCAAGCACATCGAGTTCTATAAAGTGGCAAATTTTCGTTCCAATAGGTGAAAAAGAACCACAAAGGGTTAAGTGGAAGAAAAACGATTTTCCAATTCTACAACAAGTTGAAATTATAAATTTATTGATCGAGCTAACAATCCTAATTGTTAAGGGCATTTACAGAACTATCTGGGTTTTTTGAAACTTCGGTTTGCTGTTGAATCCAATCAATCGTAGAAGAATTAAGAGACTGTGTCATTTCGGTGGTGCTTAACAATTCTATGTTAACGTTATAACTCTGTCCAAGATTAAAAAAAAATTATTTGAAATTAGATGAGATTAGCAAAATAAATTTTGTTTATTTTATTTTTTTATTTATTTATTTATCCATAAGCCAATGCTGTTTAAATCATAATGTTTTTGTACAACATGAATATATACAATTATTAAAGTAAAGAATAACACACAAAATTTACAATTAACATTTAGAATATAACAAGAAATATACTCAAACATAATATATGTATATACAAAATATATACATAAACATATATACATTATATAAATACTATTTACATCCCAATCGATCAAAAATTTTGATTTTCTTTTACCAATTTTAACATTAATCCTTTGAAAATATTCAAAAAATCAATATTTTTTAGTACCAGTGGTAGGCTGTTCCAGATGACAATCATGTTCACCAAACAGGAGTTATTGTAAACCTTTGTCCTATTGATAGGCAAGTTGACATTTCCTGTTCGCAACGATGTAGAAAAATCTAATTTCTCATGTAAACACAATGGTATACCCGATTTAATAATATGGAAAATAAAAACCGCAGTTCTATAACAATTAAATTCAAACAAGTCACATCCAATAATAGAAACCTTAAATTCAGAGACATGGTCAAACTTAACGTAACCTCAAATAAACGCCTTGAAGTACTATCACAGTTATTAAATATTACATCACAATAGGTGAAAATTGGTATAATCAGACTTTTAACAAGATATATGCGTAAATTCACTGGACAAAATTTTTTTGTTCATATATTTTGAGTTCTCCACTCAATAATCTTTGGTCTGCTTTTATTAGCAGCATCATATGTAAGAGGAAAAATTAAGTCTAGCTCCCGTTCAGTTGTCGGTTTAATTTTCTATTTTTAATTTTTAATTTTTAATTATTAATTTTGAAAGATTAATGTTTAATTTTTGAATTCTAATTTTTAATTTGTAATTTTTAATTTTCAATTTTTAATTGTTAATAATTTTTAATTATTAATTTTGAATGATTAATATTTAATTTTTAATTTGTAATTTTTTATTTTTTTTTTGTAATTTGTAATTTTTAATTGTTATTTTTTAATGTTTAATTTTTAAGTGTTAATAATTTTTAATTGTTAGTTTTCAATGTTTAATGTTAAATTTTTAATTATTAATATTTAACTTTTCATTTTAAATTTTTCATTTTTAATTTGTAATTTGTAATTTTTTATTTTCTATTTATAAATTTTAAATTTTAATTTTAATTTTTTAATTTCGCTTTTATTTTTGCCTTTGTTCGCTCACTCATTCGTTCTGTAATTTTTTAAACCAATATTGCTCAAAAATGGGGAGTGTTGATGTAGTAATTTTTAATTTTCAATTTTTAATTTTTAATTGTTAATAATTTGTAATTGTTATTTTTTAATGATTAATGTTTTATTTTCTAATCTTTAATTTTCAATTTTTAATTTTTAATTTTTAATTTTAATGTTGACAATTTTTAATTATTAATTTTGAATGATTAATGTTTAATTTTAAATTTTTAATATTTAGTTTTTAATTTTTGATATTTAATGTCTAATTTTTAATTTTTTATTTGTAATTTTTTATTTTCTATTTATAATTTTTAATTGTTAAAAATTCTAAGTTGGTTTTTTTGAATGTTTAATTTTGAATGATTAATGAATAATTTTCAATTTGTAAGATTTAATTTTTAATGTTTAACGTATAATTTTTAATTGTTAATAAATTTTAATTATTAATTTTGAATGAATTATGTTTAATTTTTAATTTTTAAATGTTGATTTTTAATGTATAATTTTTAATTGTTAATAATTTTTAATTATTAATTTTGAATGATTAATGTATAATCGTTAATATTTAATTTTAAATTTATGATTTTTAATTTCCAATTTTTAATTTTTAATTTGTAATATTTTATTGTTAAAAATTTTAATTGTTTTTTTATTGATTAATTTTTAATTGTTAATAACTTTAATTTGGTATTTTTAAATGTTAAATATCTAATTTATAATTTTTAATTGTTAATAATTTTTAATTATTAATTTTGAATGATTATTGTTTAATTTTTAATATTTAATTTTTAAATTTTAACGTTTAATTTTTTCTTTTCTATTTTTAATTTTTAATTGTTATTAATTTTTAATTGTTATTTTTTAATGTTTAATTTTTAATTGTTGATAATTTTAATTTTTATTTCTTAATGTTTAATTTTTAATTTTTAATATTTAATATTGAAATATTTTATTTTCTATTAGTAATCTTTAATATTGTTAATAATTTTTTTATATAATTTTTTAATGTTTATTGTTGAATTTTTGATTGTTAATAACTTTGATTATTAATTTTGAATGATTAATGTTTAATGTATAATTTTTCATATTTAATTTTTAATTGTTAATGTTTGGTTGTTAATAATATTTAATTGGTTTCTTTTAATGTTTAATTTTTAATTGTTAATAACTATTAATTACTAATTTTGAATGAATTATGTTTAATTTTTAATTGTTAGTAAATTTTAATTATTATTTTTAAATGTTTAATGTTTAATTTTTAATTGTTAATACTTTTAATTATTAATTTTGAATGATTAATGTTTGATTTTTAATTGTTAATAACTATTAATTACTAATTTTGAATGAATTATGTTTAATTTTTAATTGTTAATAAATTTGAATTATTATTTTTAAATGTTTAATGTTTAATTTTTAATTGTTAATAACTTTAATTTGGTATTTTTAAATGTTAAATATCTAATTTATAATTTTTAATTGTTAATAATTTTTAATTATTAATTTTGAATGATTATTGTTTAATTTTTAATATTTAATTTTTAAATTTTAACGTTTAATTTTTTTTTCTATTTTTAATTTTTAATTGTTATTAATTTTTAATTGTTATTTTTTAATGTTTAATTTTTAATTGTTGATAATTTTAATTTTTATTTCTTAATGTTTAATTTTTAATTTTTAATATTTAATATTGAAATATTTTATTTTCTATTAGTAATCTTTAATATTGTTAATAATTTTTTTATATAATTTTTTAATGTTTATTGTTGAATTTTTGATTGTTAATAACTTTGATTATTAATTTTGAATAATTAATGTTTAATGTATAATTTTTCATATTTAATTTTTAATTGTTAATGTTTGGTTGTTAATAATTTTTAATTGGTTTTTTTTATTGTTTAATTTTTAATTGTTAATAACTATTAATTACTAATTTTGAATGTTTAATGTTTAATTTTTAATTGTTAATTACTTTTAATTATTAATTTTGAATGATTAATGTTTAATTTTTAATATTTAATTTTTAATTTTTAATTTCTAATTTTTAATTTTTAATTTTTAATTTTTAATTTCGCTTTTATTTTTGCCTTTGTTCGCTCATTCATTCGTTCTGTAATTTTTTAAACCAATATTGCTCAAAAATGGGGAGTGTTGATGTAGTAATTTTTAATTTTCAATTTTTAATTTTTAATTGTTAATAATTTGTAATTGTTATTTTTTAATGATTAATGTTTTATTTTCTAATCTTTAATTTTAAATTTTAATGTTAACAATTTTTAATTATTAATTTTGAATGATTAATGTTTAATTTTAAATTTTTAATATTTAGTTTCTAATTTTTAATATTTAATATCTAATTTTTAATTTTTTATTTGTAATTTTTTATTTTCTATTTATAATTTTTAATTGTTAAAAATTCTAAGTTGTTATTTTTGAATGTTTAATTTTGAATGATTAATGAATAATTTTTAATTTGTAAGATTTAATTTTTAATGTTTAACGTATAATTTTTAATTGTTAATAAATTTTAATTATTATGAATTATGTTTAATTTTTAATTTTTAAATGTTGATTTTTAATGTATAATTTTTAATTGTTAATAACTTTTAATTATTAATTTTGAATGATTAATGTATAATCGTTAATATTTAATTTTAAATTTATGATTTTTAATTTCCAATTTTTAATTTTTAATTTGTAATATTTTATTGTTAAAAATTTTAATTGTTTTTTTAATGATTAATTTTTAATTGTTAATAACTTTAATTTGGTATTTTTAAATGTTAAATATCTAATTTATAATTTTTAATTGTTAATAATTTTTAATTATTAATTTTGAATGATTATTGTTTAATTTTTAATATATAATTTTTAAATTTTAACGTTTAATTTTTTCTTTTCTATTTTTAATTTTTAATTGTTATTAATTTTTAATTGTTATTTTTTAATGTTTAATTGTTGATAATTTTAATTTTTATTTCTTAATGTTTAATTTTTAATTTTTAATATTTAATATTGAAATATTTTATTTTCTATTAGTAATCTTTAATATTGTTAATAATTTTTTTATATAATTTTTTAATGTTTATTGTTGAATTTTTGATTGTTAATAACTTTGATTATTAATTTTGAATAATTAATGTTTAATGTATAATTTTTCATATTTAATTTTTAATTGTTAATGTTTGGTTGTTAATAATATTTAATTGGTTTTTTTTAATGTTTAATTTTTAATTGTTAATAACTATTAATTACTAATTTTGAATGAATTATGTTTAATTTTTAATTTTAATGTGTTGTAAATTTTAATTATTATTTTTAAATGTTTAATGTTTAATTTTTAATTGTTAATAACTTCTAATTATTAATTTTGAATGATTAATGTTTAATTTTTAATATTTAATTTTTGATTTTTAATTTTTAATTTTTAATTTTTAATTTTTAATTTTTAATTTTTAATTTTTAATTTTTAATTTTTAATTTTTAATTTTTAATTTTTAATTTTTAATTTTTAATTTTTAATTTTTAATTTTTAATTTTTAATTTTTAATTTTTAATTTTTAATTTTTAATTTTTAATTTTTAATTTTTAATTTTTAATTTTTAATTTTTAATTTTTAATTTTTAATTTTTAATTTTTAATTTTTAATTTTTAATTTTTAATTTTTAATTTTTAATTTTTAATTTTTAATTTTTAATTTTTAATTTTTAATTTTTAATTTTTAATTTTTAATTTTTAATTTTTAATTTTTAATTTTTAATTTTTAATTTTTAATTTTTAATTTTTAATTTTTAATTTTTAATTTTTAATTTTTAATTTTTAATTTTTAATTTTTAATTTTTAATTTTTAATTTTTAATTTTTAATTTTTAATTTTTAATTTTTAATTTTTAATTTTTAATTTTTAATTTTTAATTTTTAATTTTTAATTTTTAATTTTTAATGTTTAATTTTTAATTTTTAATTTTTAATTTTTAATTTTTAATTTTTAATTTTTAGTTTTTAGTTTTTAGTTTTTAATTTTTAATTTTTAATTTTTAGTTTTTAGTTTTTAGTTTTTAATTTTTAATTATTAATTTTTAATTTTTAATTTTTAATTTTTAATTTTTAATTTTTAATTTTTAATTTTTAATTTTTAATTTTTAATTTTTAATTTTTAATTTTTAATTTTTAATTTTTAATTTTTAATTTTTAATTTTTAATTTTTAATTTTTAATTTTTAATTTTTAATTTTTAATTTTTAATTTTTAATTTTTAATTTTTAATTTTTAATTTTTAAATTTTTAATTTTTAATTTTTAATTTTTAATTTTTAATTTTTAATTTTTAATTTTTAATTTTTAATTTTTAATTTTTAATTTTTAATTTTTAATTTTTAATTTTTAATTTTTAATTTTTAATTTTTAATTTTTAATTTTTAATTTTTAATTTTTAATTTTTAATTTTTAATTTTTAATTTTTAATTTTTAATTTTTAATTTTTAATTTTTAATTTTTAATTTTTTAATTTTTAATTTTTAATTTTTAATTTTTAATTTTTAATTTTTAATTTTTAATTTTTAATTTTTAATTTTTAATTTTTAATTTTTAATTTTTAATTTTTAATTTTTAATTTTTAATTTTTAATTTTTAATTTTTAATTTTTAATTTTTAATTTTTAATTTTTAATTTTTAATTTTTAATTTTTAATTTTTAATTTTTAATTTTTAATTTTTAATTTTTAATTTTTAATTTTTAATTTTTAATTTTTAATTTTTAATTTTTAATTTTTAATTTTTAATTTTTAATTTTTAATTTTTAATGTTTAATTTTTAATTTTTAATTTTTAATTTTTAATTTTTAATGTTTAATTTTTAATTTTTAATTTTTAATGTTTAATTTTTAATTTTTAATTTTTAATTTATAATTTATAATTTTTAATTTTTAATTTTTAATTTTTAATTTTTAATTTTTAATTTTTAATTTTTAATTTTTAATTTTTAATTTTTAATTTTTAATTTTTAATTTTTAATTTTTAATTTTTAATTTTTAATTTTTAATTTTTAATTTTTAATTTTTAATTTTTAATTTTTAATTTTTAATTTTTAATTTTTAATTTTTAATTTTTAATTTTTAATTTTTAATTTTTAATTTTTAATTTTTAATTTTTAATTTTTAATTTTTAATTTTTAATTTTTAATTTTTAATTTTTAATTTTTAATTTTTAATTTTTAATTTTTTGTTTTCTATTTGCAATTTTTAATTTTTAATTGTTATTTTTTTAATGATTAATGTTTAATTTATAATTGTTATTTTTTAATGTTTAGTGTTTAATTTTTTTTGATTTGTCATAATTTTTAATTGTTATTTTTTGATTTTTAATCTTGTTCTTTAGGTTTTAATTTGTTATTTGTAATTTTTTATTTTCTATTTGTAATTTTTAATTTTCTTTTTTAATTTCGCTTTTATTTTTGCCGTCGTTTGTTCATTGATTCGTTCTGAAATGTTTTAAAATAATATTGCTCAAAAATGTGAAGGGATATTGCTTTACCAAATTTTAATTTTCAATTTTTTAATTTTGAATTGTAATTTTTAGTTTTAATTTTTAATAGTTAATAATTTGTAATTATTAATTTTGAATGAAGTATGTTTAATCTTTAATATTTCTTTTTTAATTTTTTGCTTGCTATTTGTAATTTTTAATTTTTATTTTTTAATGTTTAATTTTCAATTGTTAATAACTTTTAATTATTAATTTTGAATGAATAATGATGAATTTTTAATATCTAATTTTTAATTGTTATTTTGAATGTTTAATTGTTTTTTATTTTTAATTATTAATTTTGAATGATTAATGTTTAATTTTTAATTTTATAATATTTAATTTTTAATTTTTCATTTTTGGTTTTTTATTTCTAATTTTTAATTTTTAATTTTTTATTTTTTATTTTCTATTTCTTTTAAACTTTTAATTTTTTATTCGTAATAAGTTTGAATTATTAATTTTGAATGATTATTGTTTAATTTTTGATTTTGAATATTTAATTTTTAAAGTTTTTCTATTTTTAATTTTTAATGGTTAATAATTTTTGATTGTTATTTTTAAAGTTTAATTTTTAATTGTTGATAATTTTAATTACTGTTTTTTAATGTTTAATTTTTAATATTTAATTTTGAAATTATTTATTTTCTATTTGTAATCTTTATTTTTAATTGTTAATAATTATTTATTGTAACTTTTAATGTTTAATTTTTGATTGTTAACCCTCTCAAACGCCTTTTACAATATATTGTACATCAACTTTCATGGCTTCTACCAACCGTAATGTTTAATTTGTGTCTCATTTCTCTTGTGGGATCGTTCTCTTATGTATTTATGTTCATACTACAGTTTTATGCGTAATGCCATATCATAGCAGTGCATAGTTATACTACGTATTTTATTTTTGGGAAGAATTTCAATTTTAAATGGCGTTTGAAAGGGTTAATAACTTTTCATTATTAATTTTGAATGATTAATGTTTAATTTTTAATTTTTCACATTTAATTTTTAATTGTTAATGTTTAGTTGTTAATAATTTTTAATTGTTAATAACTATTAATTATTAATTATTAATGAATTATGTTTAATTTTTAATTGTTAATAAATTTTAATCGTTATTTAGTAATGTTTAATTTTTAGTTGTTAATAACTTTTAATTATTAATTTTGAATGTTTAATTTTTAATATTTAATTTTATTTTTTTTGATTTTTAATTTCTAATTTTTAATTTTTAATATTTAAATTGTAATTTTTTATTTTCTATTTGTAATTTTTAATTGTTAATAATTTTTAATTGTTATTTTTTAATGTTTAATTTTTAAATGTTATTTTTTAATGATTAATGCCTAATTTTTAATTGTTATTTTTTAAGGTTTAGTGTTTAAATTTTTTTAAATTTGTAATGGTTAATGATTTTTAATAGCTATTTTTTGATTTTTAATGTTAAATTTTTAAGTTTTAATATTTAATTTTTAATTTATGAATTTTAATTTTTAATTTGTTATTTCTAATGTGTAATTTTTTATTTTCTATTTGTAATTTTTAATTTTTAATTTGTTTTTTAATTTTGCTTTTATTTTTGCCTTCGTTCACGAATCAATGAACATTCGTTCTGGAATTTTTTAAAACCATATTGCTCAAAAATGCAAAAAATTTTGATTGTTATTTTTTAATGTTTAATTTTTAATATTTAATTTTGAAATGTTTTATTTTCTATTTGTAATCTTTATTTAATTATATTGTTAATAATAATTTTTTATTGTAACTTTTAATGTTTAATTTTTAATTGTTAATAACTTTTAATTATTAATTTTGAATGATTAATGTTTAATTTTTAATATTTAATTTGTAATTGTTATTTGTTAATGTTTAATTTTTAATTTTTAATTTTGAATGATTAATTTTTAATTTTTAATTGTTATAATTATATAATTAATAATTTTAAGTATTAATTCTGAATGATTAAAGTTTAATTTTTAATATTTAATTTTTAATTTTTTATTTCTAATTTTTAATTTTTAATTTTTAATTTTTTATTTTCTATTTGTGATTTTTTATTTTTATTTCTTAATAAAAGTTTTAATTTTTAATTTTTTTTAATTAAGTCGCTTTAATTTTTGCCTTCGTTCTTTCACTCATTCGTTCTGTGATTTTTTAAACCAATCATCATATTGCTCAAAAATAGAGACTGCTGATGTAGTAATTTTTAATTTTCAATTTTTAAATTTAATTTTTTATTTTTAATAATTTTTAATTGTTATTTTTTCTATTTTTAATTTTTAAAATTGAATTTTCAATTTGTAATTTTTAATTTTTAATTTAAAATTTCTAATTTTTAATTGTTATTTTTTAATATTTAATGTTTAATTTTTATTTTCTAATTTTTAATTATGGTTTATTAAGAATAATTTTTATTTTTAATTTTTTTTAAGTCGCTTTTATTTTCGCTCTGTGATTTTTTAAACCAATCTTCATATTGCTCTAAACTCATCATATTGCTCAGAATTTTTTCTTGTGCAATTTTGAAAGAAATGTGGTTTACTCTTATCTCAAACTTTTGTCAAAGGGACCATTATGTTACCTACGCTATTTTAGTTTTTACACTCGTATCCTTTAATAATGGTGTAATAAATAAATCTGAAATAGGTTTTTACGCTCGTGTTGTCGGAATTAATGTTAAATTTTTCTGGGATGAAAGTTATGTTGATAATTAAAATTAATAAAGACACATTAACAAATTAAATTTCTCACACTGCGCTCATAAAGAGAGCTGGAACAGGCACTGAGTAGATTAATTATAGTTTGATTGTTAAGGCATTAGGCATGAGAAACAAAATGATGAGAAAAAGTTCTGTATGTATATTTGAATTTATATTTAGGCTCAAATTAATTTTCTAAATTAGGTGATGCCGGTCTACTTGACAAACAAACTGCCTAACAAGTTGATTCAAATTTGATGAAATAACTGGGAATGGCATCCTGTGGTTACAACCATTCATTTATCTTCAATAAAAGCTTCACCTCAGCGTGACAAGTTAATTTTGGTTTATCACACGAGAACGATCTAACTATTAAGTAAGTCTAAAGTCGCATCAAATAAAGGCCAAAAAACAAAAAAAAAACAAACGACTTTGTTCAGGCATTAATAAAAATTTATGTATTTTTATTGTTTTTCCCTTAACTTTTAATTTATTGACTTAAATCTTACATTCTTTTGTTGCTTTTTTTTTAACTTAAATTTGTTTTATTTTTTTCCCGGTACTGTTATATTTATTTTATTCTAATATGTTTTTTGTTTTGCGGAGAAAAGCTTTTATAAATAATGAAAATTGATATAAAAACACGAGACGAACCAAAAAAGTTTTGAATACAAAAATTTTTTTATAATTTTTTTATTTTTTTTTTTTGTGAAGTTATGAAAAATATTTGCTATGAAAGGGGGATTTTCCGTAAATGTAAATAATATGTTTGAAAAACAGAGAAAATGTTTATGATGCGTAATTTGTAGATTTATGTTAAAAGTATTCTTTACTTGTTCAAAGTTATGTAAAAATAAAATTTCGTTTGTTTTGTGTTGCTGCTCACAAATGAATTTCGGAATTGTGAAAGTTTGTTACCTGCCTAATGTTTTTATTTTGTTAAACAACCAGCAATGTTCATTTTTTATGTGTATGTACGTGTATGTAAATGTATATATGCCGTTTTAACCATTTCGCGAATGATTGAAAGATTTTCAGATGGTAAATTCTAAATGTTATCCCGTGAAACAAAAAGAATAATTTCGAATGATGAAATTAAACGTAGGTACACACATAAATTTAGAAAGCTTTTGTAGGTATACGAATTTATTATTCCTTAACATTTATAATAAAAAAAAAATGTATTTATTTTTTTTTTTTTTTTTTGCTTCAATTATTACAGCAGAAGCCATAAAATATTACGGCAGATACATCATTTTATTTATTGCAGCAATAAAACCAAAAACTTATTTATTGTTTCGCTACAAATCATAATTTGTTCATATACTTTAAGCAAGGTCATAAAACATTTCTAGTACATTTGCGGAAATAGATTTAATATTATAAACAAAAAACAAGACACACAAAATGTTCGATTAAACCTAGAGGTTTTCTATATTAAAAGTCAATTATTTTGATTTTGTCACTATCTTATTGTGATATCTATTTTTATTTGAAATTAAAATTAAGATTGTTTCGGATGATACTACTTTGCCAATCTCCATATTTGGTGTACCTTAACATTAGAAACTTGGATTTTATCATCTGCGCCCGAATAAACTTCAGCAATTATACATACCACGATAATCAAAACAACGTCATAAACGTTTAAATTGGTTTGTTCCGTAGTTCATTTGGTTTAAACTTATAAGGTAGTTAGATATTCTCGTCGTCAGCGTTTCCAGAATAGTTGCACATATTCTGAATTGATTCCCAATGAGTTAGTTGATTATATGGAACTTCCGTGATGATTGGTTGTGGTAAGGTTGTTATTGGGTCCCTAATTAGAAAATGTGTAGGAATAAATTGAATTCTTCCAAACGAATGCCAGCTACCTTAAAATTTGTACTATTATCTGAAAAGATATTGGTACACAGTGCTCTTCTGGCGAGGAAAC
The DNA here is from genome assembly GCA_963556165.1 of Tipula helvola. NCBI lineage: Eukaryota > Metazoa > Arthropoda > Insecta > Diptera > Tipulidae > Tipula > Tipula helvola. Next base: position 134,684,148 of record OY744482.1, on the reverse strand, counting down.
GTTTAAATGTGGCCAGGAAGGATTCGGTAGTTAAATCGCCTACTATCTCGAAGTGTATCGCTTTTGTACACAGACACTCAGATAAGGGAAATATAGAATTTATGAGTTTTTGGCTACGCATTTTCTTATGGTAGCTTATATATCTATGCATGGCCTTAGTAATCCAGAATTGATTTCATAGAATGGTTAATAACAGTGAAGCATCACCATTTAAATTGACCTTGTGATATTGCTGGATCAATTTCTTGAGAAACTTTGGGCAATCCCCCCAAAAGTGGCGGTTTTTTAACTCTTGTTGAGACAACCTGCGAATGGTGCAATCTAATATTTAACCATTTTTCCATTGGTTGTTTTGCTAGGGGATCATCCCAGGTTAATCGAAGAAGACATAATCCTTGGAACATACATTGAATTTCAATGACGAATGGTGATTTTAATCTAAGTGGATCAAAGATTCGACTGGCTTCCGACAGGATTGCTCGTTTTGTCAGAGGCGGATTTGAATTAAGTCTAATTTGATTTGTAAATGCATTTTCGTTGGAAAACCAGTGAAGAGCGAAAAACTTTATAGCATAGAGTATACTTCTAAAGTATTCACTCCCGTCAACATTTTATCCATATACATACATGTCGCGTTCAATAATGCTGAACGCCCTGGGATATTAGTCTGTGTTATTCATGGCAAACTATTTAAGAACTCTAGTGGCGGGATTAGTTGCTCATGACATTTCATAAAATTGTCACAAATAGGTACTTTTACGCGGGATTGCTGGTTTGGGATTTCGATCATATTTAACCGAAAGAACTTAAGCAGTCAATATAAATGGCTGCTTAAGTAATATCAGACACTCCATTGTGGCATTCTACAAGATTCTGTATTAGGGCCTTTGTTAGTTTTAATCTACACCAATTCATTTTTACTTTCTTTTACGAAGTAAAAAATGGAAGTGTGGCAAACACACGACTTTCTTTTACGAACAGCGAATTTTAAGAAACTATTATAATACAAATTTCTTGCAAACTTAATTAAGATTGTTTTTATTTTTTCATGTTTTCTGTAAGTTGAATATTTTTGAAATATTTGCAAAATAAATTTTCTGTTTCGCGGAATCTGGGAGCTGTAACCCCAAATATTATGTAAGGCATTAATGAAGATATATCTGTTTTGAGGTCCACTGAGTCCGAAAAAGTAGGTTTCGAAATGATGTCTGTCTGTCAGTCTGTCCGTTTGTCTGCTCGTCTGTTTGTCTGTGTCTTCTCTATAGCCCAGATGGCTTAACCAATCGAACAAAAACTTTAGATTTAAGCTTTACTTATGTATGATAAAAGAAAGTAATAAAAAATAATATATTTGTTAGAAGTTTGCGTAATTGGTTTCTCAAAATTCCCTGTTCGTACAAGAAATGTGTTGGCCACACATCAATTTTATTGTTTTCATAAAATTTTTTAATTTTTTTTTTTTTGAGGATTGAAATGGAAGTTGGTACGATTGTTTGCCCAATACTCCAGCGTCTTTTCTATAAATGTTGTATTCATCATTGTTTTTTTAATTTCATCGTAGTATCGAATAGCCTCCCTTTTCATGCTGCGTAATTTACGATCGCCACCCACAAAATTCGTTCCATTGTCACAATAAATATTTGTTGGTATTCCTCGTCTGGCAGTGAAGCGTTTCAAAGCTCCAATAAACGCGTATGCCGCATAATTCGACACTAGCTCCAGGTGGATGGCCTTTGTGGAGTAACAAACAGAAATGGCAATGTACGCCTTGATTAACCTTGCACCTCTGCCTCTTTTTGTAGCTATACCATAATAGAACCTGCATAATCTATTCCCACGTTACTAAATGATCGGGCCTGCGAAATGAAACAAAGGTTAATTAGGTTTTTGACAAAGTTTTGACAGTTTACGATCCAATATCGCTGTCTTAATATGAATGTGGTAAGAGATAAACCTGGATGATGATTTGAGCTGTGCACAGACGTTATTATAATTTTGCTCAAAATATGTTCATTGGGTAAGATTATGGGATGTAGTTCATTGAAAGACAGTTCGAAATTTTGCAATCTGCCTCCGACTCGTAGAATGCCACCTGCTTCAACAAAGGGGCACAAATTTGTTAGATTGCTCGATTTAGATATGGCCTTTGAATTGTTTAATAATTTCAGTTCATCACGGTACGTTGACCGTAAACATATTTAATAATGAACTTTTCAGATTCATCAAATTCTTCTGCAGCAATTGATTTATGTTTGGAGATTTGTTTTGGCCTGGCACCTTTTATGAATCGTAGTACATATGCTATCATTTGTAATAGTTTTGAATAATTATTTGTCCTTTTCAGCAATTTTTCGAATACATTTGGCTCGCTTGTGATGTATACATTCAAAGTTTTAACGAATTTCAGCTCGTCTCCTGGGATTGCGAAACTATCCACAGTATTATGATTAGGCCACATTTTACGATTTAGAGAAAGCCATTGAGGACCCTCGCACCAGATAGTTTCTTGTATCAACCGTGATGGTCTTATCTCTCTCGATGCTAAATCAGCTGGATTACATTTGGTAGATACGTAGTTCCAGTGGTTTCGAGGTAGTTTGTCTAATATGGCAGCTGCATGATTTCGAACAAATTGTTTCCAATTAGATGGATACCAAGCCAGGCTAGCACGACCATTGAATCCGTCCAAACAAATAACTGACTTTTTGGAACGGAAAATTCATCCGACGCCTTTATTAATAATACATTAAGCAGTTGGGCACATAACTCTAACCTTGGAATGGATATTGGCTTTAGTGGGGCTACTCTAGATTTAGCAGTCACCAACGATACTTTAAATGTTTGGTTTTGTTTTTGGATTGTACAATAGACTACGGCAGCGTATGCAATTTGACTGGCATCTGCAAATCCGTGATACTCGACTAATACGATTTATAAATCGAAGAATTTTAAGTAGCTCAAATAAAGTTAATTCCTTTCGTATGTTCAGCCATTGAAGGTTCAAGCCGCTCGGTAGTTCATCATTCCACGACAATTTTCTTAACCATAATTGACGGTGAAATCCATCCTAAAGGATCAAAAATCCCACTAGATTCCGACAACATTATTCGCTTTGTTTGCGTCCTCTCTTTCATTGGTTCTTGATGACGTCGTTCTCAGTAGGTAGTTTGCATTGCTTCCCACTTTGTGTTTTCAGTTCCTTCAGCTATGTTGGACGTCCATTTGTATAGTTTGAACCCAGCTTTAGCCAACGTTGCACCCAGATCATGTTTTATGTTGGCCAACTGTTCCTTAGATTTTGCTCCAGTTAGCAGATCGTCCACGTAGAAATTATTTAGGATAATTTCTTTTATTATTGGATTTCCTTCAACGAGAGCCAATTGTTTTAAGCACCTTGTCGCCATAAATGGAACGAATGCAGTACCATAGGTAACGGTGGGCAGTTGATAAGTCTGATTCTGCCTCCACAGGATCCTTTGATAGTTTATGTCACCGTCATCTACCCAAATTTGACGATACTTATATATCCGCAGTTAACACATATTTGTGCTTTCGAAAATGTAAGAGAATACTCAATCGTCCATCGAATACTCGTTGTTGCACTATCTTTCCGTGTGACGGCGCGATATATTTTAGCTTCAGTAGTTGGTATTTTCTTCATATGCTCAAGTGCTTCATATTCCGTGATAAACTTTGTGTAATCTTCGTTGAGGCTCTGATTTATGCTATGTAAGCTTGCGTTGTAAGTGTTCCAGTCGCTTTAATGCCGTATAGTATGAATTACCCAATTGAACCACGTTGTATTTGAATGGCAACTTCACAACGAATCTGCCATTAGGTGCTCTCTTGAATGTTCTCTTGAAGTGTACCTCAGCTGGATGATCCTCCGCATCTTCTGGACATTGTAATGGGATTTCTTCTGTTTGCCAAAACCGTGTAAGTGTTTCTTCTATGTTAAGATCTAATTGTAAATTAAGAGTTATTGGTCCGACGAGATTAGATAATTTATCGGAACCAGCTATTACATATCCAAAGATAGTGTTTTGGGCAATGAAGTTATTGGAAACGTGTTGTTCAGTTCTCAATATTGAAAAAAACACGTCTGCACCAAGTAGTAATTTAACCTAAGTAGTTGTATAAAATTCTGGATCCGCTAACTTGAGTTGTAAAATAGATTTCTCGTCTTGTATTGTGGACCTTGGCGGATTGCTTACTAATGACATAGGGTCTAAGGTTAAGACATTTACATTGATAAATTCGTTTTCGTGATCCCTCGGATATACATATATCGAGCTGCACAATTCCTCGGATAACCGAACCTCTTGTTGCGAGTCCACTAACTATATTTCGAGCCTTTTGAGTTTATAACTGGAGTTTATCGGCCAACCTGCCTGAGCATCGCCCTGCAAAGATGGAAGTTTCCAAGAGCATCTTTGACCTAAAGCTGTAGGTAATATAGCTTAAAATAAAGTATACGGAACACAACTGACAGATTTGCGGCTATCTGAAGATACTAACAACCCTTCTGGGACAACAAAGTGGTTTCACAAGGCATCCGTGCTTCTTGTGCCTTTGGAATAGTCGAGATCGCGAGAAGCATTATAAAAACTATAAATGGCCTGCTAAAGCCTCTTTAATCACTGGCTTGGAGAATGTTTTCAACATCCGGTTGTACCACCTGAAAAAGTTCTTCTTCCTCCACTACATATAAAGCTAGAGTTAATGAAGGAATTTATGAAAAAATTAGACAAAGAGGGAGCCACTTTCATTTACATTCAGCGGAAATTTTCGAACAAATCAGAAGCTAAGCTTAAAGAAAGAATTTTTGACGGGCCGGATATTCGGAAGCATCTTTTCGACTCCGAGTTCATCCAATCGGTACCACAGGAAGAAGTGAGAGGCGAGGTGACTCAGGTTGCCGAATGGTGAGAGTAAAGGGGACTCACTTCAAACAAGCACCCCGAATGATGAGACGCCAATGGACTCATTTTAAAGAAGCACCCTGAATCGTGAGCTGCCCGTAAACCATAAAAATATACATCCATCTCGATTTTGGAAGAAAATAGAAATTCCAACCCCCTCCAGGAGGTGGTAAGGGGGTGCTAGGGGTGATGGAGGGGTCAAATTTACTTTTTTTGTCATTTTCGGTTCCAGCGACCCAAAACACATAGAAATGTACATCCATCTCAATTTTTCATGGAAATTGAAATTTCGACCCCCAGGGGGGTGATAACGGGAAATGGCCAATTGGAATCATTTCTTAAGGTCATATTCGGTTTCAGCGACCCCGAAAACGTAGGAATAGTGGGATCCCCTCTCTGGGTCACAACTTATTTTTTTTATTGTGCCTGTGTATCAACCAAATTGTGGAGTAGATATGGCGCAGAAGCGTGCGAATTTAATTATTGGTTTTTGCTTTCTAATTTTAGTTTCTGCTACCATCTGCCGTTTGATGTATCAAAAAAGCACAAGATGTCGGATTTTTCCGTTTTTTTGCTCCATAGACTTTTACTATGAAAAAATCTTCCACACTTTAATTTGATAAGTTCGATTTTAAAGTTTATCGGCGCTACCCCTCTATTACATATTAATTGCTTTACTTTACGTCGCTTAGAAAAAAGGTGGAATTTAAAATAGTCATAAAAAATACATTTTTATATCATTTTTATCTAATTTTACAATGTAAAAAAATGTTTATTGTTTAGCAATGAATGATCATTTTTAATTCTATACGGATGAAATTTCCCATGAACTTTCTGCAATGGTGTTTCTCATCTTCCAAAAAAATGATTATTATTTTTTTTTCTTTATTTCTTATCATCGCTTCAAAAAACATTATGTTACTTTACTGCTAACTGTACCAAAATCTAATTTCTTTTTATTAAATCGAATAATTTCGAAAAATATTCGATTTAAGTTATTTTTTATTTGTATTACATGTTGTGTATCAAATTCGTATCGCCGACAACAATAACAACATAAAAAAGCAGCAAAATCGTTTGAACTGCCTACATTCTCCTCACACATATTTATAGAAATTTCCCAGCATTTTATCATGTTTTTAAAAAAGGGAATACACATACATAAATTCACATTTTTATCTTTGCTCCATAAATTGTCAACAGGTTGTGTTATATATGTATGTACTAGTGGTGGAAATCTATCGATAGTACTATCGATATATCGATAGTTTCGTACTATCGAAAACAATCGATAATTTTTATATACTATCGATATATCGACCTATCCAAGTAAGAATATGATAATTAAAAAATACTGTTTCTTCAGGAGAGCAGTATAAAGGTTTAATTAGTTCTTTTCGCTGCTAGGAATAAGCGGATCACTTTAATTGTGTCGTTTAAGAAACGTTAATTGTATCGTTTATACTGAAGAGTATTATAAAGTGGCTTTGAATTCTTTTAACTGGATTTTTAGTTAAAAACGCATTAATTTAAGAATATAAAATCAGTCACAACCTTATCAATTTTAGAGATAATACTTTAAGGTTTTATCATAATAAGAATTCGACATCGTAGAGTCCAAAAATCGTATTCCCTTAAAACAATGATAATTGACGTTTTCATGGCCTTAATTGGATAGGTCGATATTGATATTTTATTCGTACAAGAGCGATTTGCTATTATGCGATATAACTTTAGTTACGCTTTTCTTGTTGTCATTTCTTTTATATGCTAGTCAAATTATTGGTGATCAACCAACCCAAACGGTCTGAAAGCCAAAAAATGTTAAGATGCTGATTTTCTTACATAAAAACGATTGGCTGCTTTTAAAACAAAGTGGGAAACTGGGAAACTTTCCGATTCTAATAACCTCCCTTGACTTTATAGTTTCTGGTTGCAGTCAACCTATATGTAATTGAATAAAGTTTATAAATTTATTATCCGATAGTATCGATAGTATATCGATAGTCTTTTAATTTCTGTCGATAGTTTTCTATCGATTGTTTTTTATGTTACTATCGATACTATCGATAGTTGAAATTGTCGATAGTTTTCCACCTCTAGTATGTACGTATGTTGTGTATATTTGATTTTATAATTTTTGACTCTAACCTTTTTGTTTTGCTTTTTGCCATTTCGAATTTGTTGTTCGGTTTGGTGTCATCGCATCATATTATACGATTTCTAGCTTTCGAACTTTTTCAAAAAAAAAAAAAAAAAATTCGTTATACCAAGAAGTTTTTCATTTTATTCGAAATAAACTGTATACATAGAATTAAATTATTTATTTATGCAATAAAAATATTTATTTCATTTCTTTCTTAAGAATAATACTAATAAAATCTACAAATATTTCATTTTTGTTTTTAAGAAATAACAATAAATGTTGCATGGTATTGTTGTTGTATTAGGTGCTTGTAGATATTTTATTGATTCATGAATTTTTATTGACGAATATTTAATTCAGGTTTTAACGATATTATATATTACGTGAAGATAATAATTAAATTAGTACCAGGAATAAATAGCTGTAATCATGAAGGCAAAATTTATATCGTAATATTACACGAGATGGGCCTAATTGAAAGCAAAAAAAAAAATAATTAAATAATTATTTAACATAATAATTTTAACAATTCATCAGCATGAGAGTTCACATTTTCTAGGTAAATATTTTATAAACATTTTATGAATATAATAAGAGTGACTGATTTTTGAACCCATATTTTAACATCGTTCAGATCCGTTTCGCCAAATCATCATGAATAACTCTCGCATTACAAACGAGAAAAACTTTTCATATAAAAAAAAAATAAAAAATCGAAATGAAAATTCAAAATTTTACAATTTAATTTTTTTTTTTTTTAATTTGAAAATGGGTTAATTTTTGATAGCACACGAAAATCAATCAATCATTAAGCGATATAACAATCTACATACATATTACATCAAATATGTATGTATAAATAAATTAATAAAATACTTTAACGAAGAAGAAAATTCGGCGGTAGGTAATTTCGATAGAAAAACAATCAGTAATTTTCACACCGTCATGATTATCAATTAATTTATGCCCGATTTTTTGCTCTAAGCTGATTGTTTATATAAATTCCGTTTATTTGATGTGATCTGGGGAAAAAAATAATTGGAAAATTTCATTATCATCAACACGAAAAATAACAAAAAAAAAAAGGTTGATAAGAAAAAGGTTGTTGTATAATCAATTGATTAAAATTATTTGATTTTTTTTTATTTCGTTTTGTTTTATTAGATTTAACAGGATAAAGCTTTTTGGAGTAATAGATAGATTGCTTTTTTGGTGTAAAGTTTGATTTAATAGAATAGTTTGTTAAATAGAAAATTTATATGTAGTGGTACAGCGAGTGCAACTTGCATTGCCATTTGGAGGTCCCATTTCCAGCTTGGTCACACCAACACTAAGTATAGTTAACCCACAATTTTGGCTAAAATCGCTAAATTGGCCAAAAGTACACCCACATAAATTTTCAGATATTCTTTACTTAAAAGGTTTGATATCTTATTCTTTGTATTTAAAAAAAAAATCGAGTGGGACTTAAAGGTAATCCTCCTATCTCCTAGCGCTAACCTATTTCTAAAAAATCCAAGATATTTAATACTCGTTTCGTTAGATGTTACCTTTAATGAAAACGGTCAATCAAATTAATGAAACACAAATATTCAGAAATTATTTTTCTTTGAAATACTGAGTTTTGAGGAAATTTGGGGGTCGATAATAGTACTTATATAAAAGTTGTGTTCTCAGAATTGCCATTTTCACTGAAATGTTTTTCTCAGAATTAACGTGTACGTGTTTAACGTGATTCGTATGATTATAATTTCTTATGAATTCGCACGAGCAAATAAGCTGAAGCTTCGCTAACTCATAAATGTATGAATATTATAAAATGTTTAGGTAAATGAATTGGACTAGCTACTATATTATTATAGTATGGTTGTGAATATGGTTGTTGGTTTGGGTATACGCATTGGTGTGGCTGTGATGAACTACTATCTATACAAGCCGCGCTCGCCCAGTACATAGGATATAAAGATGCAAATTAGGGATTCTGTTAAATTTAGCCGAAAGTTGCCAGTTGAAATTGAAAAGTCGATAATGCAGTTTGTATTACTCTAGCCGAAAGTTTCCAGCCGAAAGAAAAAAAAACGGTAATGCTGATTGTGTTATCCCAGCCGAAAATAAAAAAGTAAGTCGATATCAATCGGTAGGGTTTAGCCTAAAAATTATTAAGGATGCATGAATAGCACTGGAAACCTATGTTAATATTCTTCTATGGCAAAACCTGGCTCCAGTTTCTCGTGGAAAATTCTGAAAAACTCGTGAAACTGAAAAAAATATTTTAATTGGAATAAAATCAGCCTCTGGAGTATTATGTCTGGAGGTGGATTACATTGATGTAACTTGTAGCTATCGCAGGAAAAAAATACAGTCCAAGTTTCCCTTGGGAAATCTTGGAAAATTTGTATAAAATCAGCTTCTGGAATATTATGTCTGGAGATGTATTTTATTGAAGTTCTAACATGCCATCGCGCCGTACACATAGAATCTGTACATAGCGACTAATAGTACTAACTTTTTAACTTTTCATTACGTTATTGGGAGATCAATAGAATAAATTTTATTTTATTTTGGGTTGTCAACTAATTATGACGTTTCGGAAATGTGTATAAAATCCATTATTGTTTATATACATTCAAATTTGGATAATTTCAAGTTTACCTGTAGTCCTGTACACCGAATAACTGTAATAACATGTAAAATTGTTATTATTATCTATAATACTCGATCATTTCAATTTGATATTCAAAAGTGATAACAACAAGTGTAAACAAAAAAAAAAGTTAAATAAAAATAAATCATTCCACCACTTTCGATGAAAAAATCAGCAGTTTTGAAGCAAAGTGAAGTTGCGGAAAACTAGGACCATACGATAAAATTCTCACACATCAAATAAGTTGTGATAAATAAAATGTCATCAATTATCTAAATAGGTAAATTATAGAATTGTTTTGTTTGATAGTCTTAATATATATTTAACGTCGATTTTTTTTTTTTTGTGGTGTAGATTTTAGAGCCGAATTATAAGCATATAACGCAAGGTCGTATTATCCCATATTTAACGTGCGTACGCACGGAGCAGATTATAAAGCGATAAACATAAAAACCATCGCGTAGTGGTACAAACTGGGGTATACGACCTGCGTATTTTATTTGCGGAGTTTTTTTTTTTTGTTGATGCTAGATTTTCCAACGGATAGAAACTGTTACTCACAAACAGCATTATTATAGAAGTTTCGAGTTTAGATGACAAATTTGAAACAAAAGCCATATCCGTGTGTGTAACTTAGCAACATTGCCGGAAGCCATTTTTTTGTTTGTGTGTTATTTAATTTTTGTTAAATTTTTGCATTTTGATCTGTACCAAATAGGTCGGGTTCCAACAATCAATACAAAATTTGGTACAAAATGACGGTGCAATAAACTGGATATGGTATTTGATGGTTTTGTGATACACAAATAAAATGTTAAACTCACAATATAATTTTTATTTAATTATTTTTGCTCAGATGTGAACGCTTCGGTGATTAGTTATAAAAAGGGGTGATTGGTTTCTTTATTTTTCACATTTCAACGTTACACTTGTTGTAGCAGCATTACATGGCAATATTTTAATTTTTATGGTTCATGGCAGATGGCCAAAAATCTACACAACATTTTATAGTTTATTTATTTATTTATTCCAATTCTAGGATAACTTACAGTATGAAATACTTATTATTTGTTATCACAACAAACATGTAATGTGTATAACAGGATTTTTACAATAATAATCGATAATCAGTTTATAAAGACAAATCAATTAACATAAAAAATAATAATCAAACATTCATTAATAATTGGAAAGTGAAAAAAAGTTAACTCATTATAATAATACCTACAATATACAATTTTAAATATTCAAATTATTAACTAAAAAAAATAAAATCAAACTATCAGAATTACTATTTGACATTTAAAGACCAAAAACACAAAAAAGAAAAAATCAAAATCCAAATGGGATTATTTACTACTACGAGTAAAAAAAACCCGAGTAATTTATTTAAACACATTGTGGCATTTTTTCTTAAAAGAAAAATAAGAACCTGTGTACAGCGCCATGATTGCATTGGATTCTAAAACACGGAGATAAAAAGCCAAGATTAGTGTGCGGAGTTGGATTATAAAAAGTCTAGATGGCCTTGTAAAATAAGCAGGTGCATAGAAATTAATTTTAGATAGAATATTGGAATCAAACAAATTATTAATAATTTTAAACAATAGCAATCTTCTAATTTCAAGTGAATCGATATTAAATATTGCAAGCCTAACATTATAACTCAACTTATTTGTAAATGGTACAAAATTGAAGCATAAAAATCTAGTAAACTTCTTTTGAATTCGTTCGATTTTGAAGGCGCCTATCTCATAATAAGGACACCAAATTTGGGCTCCATAGTCCAAAGTACTTCGCACTAAATGATTCATTAAAACAATCAATAATGTAGGTGATCTAAATTCTCTACCTCTCCTAAATATAAAACCCAAAGTTCTATACGATTTGCTACAAATATGGACTATCAATATGTGCATCAAATTTTAACCCTACATCAAAAACTACACCAAGGTCTTTAAATAATTTTACTCTGTTAACAACTAGACCATTAATATTATAATCAAAAACAAAAGTATTAACCTTTTTGGTATAAGATAATACCATACATTTACCTTTATTTAAGTGCAATTCATTTGTCAGACACCATTGGAAAATCTTGTAAAGGTCATATTGTAGATTTAGAGAGTCTGGCAAATTACCTACTTCCTTAAAAACCTTAAGCTCATATACATAGAGAAGACAACAGAAGTCAATCACATCTATCAAATCATTAATGAAATTAAAAAGAGCAGAGGCCCTAGTATTGAACCCTGTGGGACTCCAGATATCGATGTAAACCAGAAGGAGTTATGTTCATTAAATACAACATATTGTTTTCTATCACCCAAGTAAGACTGAAAAAATACTATGTCAGAATAGGATAATCCGGAAGTCACTAGGTTAGCACATAATTTTGAATGACTTACTGTATCAAAGGCTTTGCTGAAATCTGTATAAATACAGTCCACTTGCCTATTAGCATCAACAGCACCAAATACATAATCAGAAAATTCTAATAAATTGGTGAGTGTAGACCTGTTTGGATAAAAGCCGTACTGTTTATTGGAAATTCTATTTTTAACTAAACTGAATAATTTTGCATGTAATACCTTCTCAAATAATTTAGCAAAAGCATTTAAAATGGATATCGGTCTATAATTGGCAATATCATATCGATCACCCTTCTTGTAAATAGGAATTATATGTGAATGCTTCCATCTATCTGGAAAGCACGACGCTTTGATGGCACGATTAAAAATTAATGTAAGAGTTTTGTAAAGAACATCTTTTAAATTTTTTACAAAAAAATTAGGGATTAGATCTGGACCAGCTCCTTTATTTACTTTCAAATTATTAGGCAAATTAAGAACATCCAATTCAGAACAGTATAAATCGGTACATTGATCAGTTTTAGTTATTAAGAAACTAGAATTATCGACCCTATATACACTTTTGAAGTTTTCCGTAAATAGATTTGCAATTTCAGATTTATCAGCAGAACTGCATTGGCGAAGGTACATAGTACATGGAAAATTTGTTTCGGTTCTAAATGAATTAGTGTACTTCCAGAATTTTTTCGGAACAGATAAAAATTGAACTTCCAGTGAAGTTAAATACTTCATAAAACAACTGTTTAACTCATTAACAACTTGTCTTCTGAATTGTAAAAAAAGTAAACGATCACAAGTATTGTTGTAAATATGCAGCCGTTTCCTAACTTTGTTTTTTGCAGAGATCAGTTTAACTAAAGAATCAGAGAACCAAGATGGAAAATGTTTATTTTTAGCTCTAATTTTAGCAATACAGTGTTTCTTAATTGAGTCAAATAAAACACCATAAAATGCATCAATCATTTCGTTGACATTCTTACTATCGAATAAAACGTCCCAATCTATTTTATGCAAGCCTTTCACGATCAAGTTATAATGTAAATTTGCGAAAATTGATTGATGAACGGGAACATATGGATTGAAATTTAATTTTGTTAAGTCGAATAGCGTAATGAAATGGTGGATGGTATGAATCAATTTTAGAAAGCACTTCCATGCTATAAACGATATCAACATTGACAGAGTAATTGCTGCATAAGACAAAATCTAATATCTTATTTTGGTGGTTTCTTACTAAATTAAGTTGGGATAGCCTAGTGAGTTCCAGAGTATCTATTAAATATTCAGTAGCTCTACCCTCAAATCACCTAGCTGTTATAACATCAAAAGAATCTAAGTGCCACTCAATACATGACAAATTAAAATCACCAACTATAATGAACTTGCAATTAGAGGATGCTGAAACCATTAGATCCGATAATGCATCACAAAATATTTTATATTCTTCAAATTTAATACGAATATTCAAATAGACAAAACCCACAACAAGAGAATCACACTTGTTCAGACAAACTTTAACAAATATGCTATCAATAACATGTGAGTTATTGAAGAAGTCCATTCTACTTGCAGATAAACTAATTTTTAATGCCAGCAAAACTCTAACGCCATCCTGCTTTTCATGTACATCAAACTTGCGATCTCCTCTAAATACAGTGTACCGATTATCAAACAATTCATTAGAACTTACAGATGGATTAAGAAAAGTTTCAGAAACAAATTACGTAAAAATTTGATGTTAAAATCTGCAATTTAACAATTGATTTGGTTTAATTCACTTTTTTAAGCTTTTTTGTTATAATAAAATAATTTTATTTGGTTTTTAGCTTAATATTTTATTTTTTTATTAATTATTTAATATAAACCCGACGTGTCGACGGTACATTCCGTCATTCTCAGGGGCACAATTTTTACTGCAATTTGAAAGAAAATTTTTATTTTTTATTTTTTTTTTTTTGTTTTTTGAAAAAATAAAAATTTTCTTTCAAATTGTAGTAAAAATTGTGCCCCTGAGAATGACGTAATGTACCGTCGAAACGTCGGGTTTTTATTAAATAATTAATAAAAAAATAAAATATTAATCTAAAAACCAAATAAAATTATTTTATTAATTGATTTAAATTTCATATTTCAGATTGCTTAATTCAGAAATTAATAATATGGGTTTTGTAAAGATAAATACAAATAAATAATTAAGTGATTTAAATAGAATTCAGTTTTAATAAAAATATTTCATTTAAGGTTAGTTTTGGATTTTATACAACAACAAATCAGATGGCCTCGGCTTACAAATTTATAATCATCTTATCTCAAACACTTTTATTTAGTATAAAAGTATAACTTAAATTTATAGTTTGTTTGTTAATTTTCATTAACGTTAGTGCGAAGTGAATACTTTATTGTATGGTTGAATATACCTACCTACATTCGGTGCAAGCATTTTTTTTAGCTTTCATAAATCCGTTTTGGAGGGATACCTTGAGCGCTCGAGTTATCCGACCAAATGTGGTAAGTTTTTAATTGTTTATATTTACGCTTGTTATTATCATATTCACCAAAGGTAAATTATTCATTTCTAAAATTTTCATTAGCTTAAGATTTGTATTATATTTTTACAAAGTTAAATTTCAACCCATGATATGATATTAGAAATGTCAATAATGTTATTATATTAGTGAAATACATTTAAAGAAATGTATTAATTGTTTTTATTGAAGCACACTATTAATTGTTTGTACATTGTCAAATCGGTTACACATCAGAATCCTCCCAGCCGACATAGAGATTATCCTACTAGAAGTGTGCGAATGAGCCGATATGTCACCAAACAACAATGTTACAAAGTGACTTGTCAATAGCTATCGCAAGAAAAAAATTTAGTTTACGTTTCCCGTGGGAAATCTCGGAAAATTCGATTTTCCAAAAATCATTAGAAAATTTGAACTATTTTTCTCCTGAAAGCTTTTAACATGTCACATCATTAAAATACATCTCCAGACATAACCCTTTATAGGCTCATTTTTTACAAATTTTCTAATGATTTTTGGAAACTCGAATTTTCCGAGATTTCCCACGGGAAAGTTGTACTGAATTTTTTCCCTGCGATAGCTGCGACAGGGCCAGCCTTTCCCTTCAGATAATCCCTTCCTTCGTTGTGGGTTTGAACAGCTCCAAACTTTAAATCTCCAGGTAATCGTAAATTATCTCCAAACATAATTTTAGCTGGAGTTATTCCGGTCGTGTCATGTATTGCTGATCGATAGGCCATCAGGAACATTGCGTCACGTGACTTCTTAAGTATCCTACACGCCATTTCGAAAGCTGTTGGGAAATCGATTTTTAAAGTGTGAATGAAAATATACTCACTTTCCATAATAAATTTGTAGTGTTGTTGTTAATTTGTATGATAAGTTGACATATTTCTTTGTTTAGAACTAATCAATAAATACCGTTAGTCCTTAATTTTGAGAGAAAACCTAATAACTATGAAAAATGCCAAAAATGGATATAGGACATTCTCCATGTAAATGCCATACAGACAGTTTTATTTTTTGAAGTTATACTTCTTTAGGCGCGCTATGAAAAATGAATGAGAGTGAATTTTTACGATGCAACAAAATTTAACAGGATGGAGTTGGTCGCTAAGCAATTCACAAGTATTCTATCGATCAACATGTCTTTGAAATTTCAATCATTAAACTGTTATAAAATGTCAATAAAACGTTACAGAAATGTCAATGCCATAGAAATGGGAACTTGCTATATTTAAAAGCTCACTAGATATAATTAATTTTAAATGTTAACAATATTATTTGCCACCAGCAAAGTATTTTAGGTAAATTCAAAAACTTAAATTCCATATTAAACGGTAATCTATTCATTTTATCTAGACACCTAGGGAACAATTGTTAGAATTTGCTAAGTGTATTAACTGTAGAAAAATATTTCTTTGGAAAGTTCGACCTTGCCTCGGTAAACAGATAAACAAATTTATATTTCTCGTTTTTGTCAAAATGACCCCCACGAAATGTTTCAATCGACTTCAAATTTTGTGAACAAGTAGATAATGAATTATGAAAATTATCATCAACATAACAAAAAAATCGTCGGTCCCGTTTTTGAGAAAATCATCAGTTTGGCAGTTGTTTCCTCCACTGCAACCCCCTCTATTCTATACCCGAATGGATCTAAAAGTTAACACAAACTGATTATTACTAAAATCTATCTTTGTTCAAAATTTCGACCAAAATTATCAATATTTGTGCGACTGGAAGGACAGAAGTATGGAAGAACAGAAGGACGGACACGACATTTTTCTGATCGGTGTTTCGGGATCTTGGTAAAATTCTTCGAGAAAATTAGGAACAAAATTGGTTTGAAAGCGTTTCAAAATCTCGGTTTTAAAAAATTTCGGCTTTATTTATTTTTATTTTAAAATTAAATTTTCAATTTTCCAGAATTTGTAAGTTTTGGTTATTTTCGTTTTGAGAATAAAATCCCCATTTTCCAAAATTTATAAAAACCGCGATTTTGTAGCACCGAGATTTTGTAACCAACCCGGAAAATTATTTAATATACAACAATATTGAAAATATTTCGAATAAAAAATTTTCAAAATCAAACTTTTGATAACAGCCATATTATAGAAATTAAAAAAACCTATAATTTATACAGGAATCCCAACATAACAATTATTGACAAAATATAAATGATCAGTGAATACAAATCAAACAATCTGAAAATTTTCCATTTTTAGATATTATACAAAAAATTTTAATAAATTAAAAAATGTGAAATAAAATACAAATTTAGAAAAATAAAAAAATTTTAGTAACAAAAAGTGTCAAAATCTACAAAAGTGCAAAAACATAAACTATCAACTGAATCTGTATCGGATCAGATAGAAGTGAACGTTTTATGACTTAATTTTCTAGACTCTCCTAAGATTGGCCAAAAACTAAAGAAAAAAGTTGCTCGACATGTAGCTGCTAATAAAATTAGTAACACTGCCGTACCGATAGGAAGAAGATCAGCAACTATTCCACTTAATAACAATAAAACGATAAATGTTAAGCGATCGTGTCTACCTTTAGTTTGTGCTTGTGCAACTACGATTCATAAATTTCAGGGAAGCACATAACCTGAAATCGACTAGTGACTAGTCTGCAAGGTTTGTATATTACAACAATGACAAAACTTTCTATCATAGTCGAAGAGTGTCCACAGCTATAAATAATCTTCAAGATGAATTTCGTAAACTTTCGCTTAATCGCTTACAGGCTATCAGCAGAGATACGTCAGATTTTATTAGACACATAAAAAAATTGATAGTACCTACATATAGTTTTAATTGTCAAAGTCTTTGTGATAATTCCATTGATCTCACTGATTTCATTATCCACAAATCGAATGTTTTACTTTTAAATGAAACTTGGTTACCCAATAAAGAGTCAATCAATATCCCTAATTTCAATTGTATAATTCAGTATAAGCGATCAAACGTTCGAGATGGACGCGTTGCCATATATCAAAACGCAAATGACACTATCAACATCATTACTCCAAATAACGATATGACAGTGAGACAGTCTGAATTTATGAGATCCGCAGTGTCATCAGTTGGTGAGTTTTGTGTTGCGGATTGCAAAATGGAAGACGACAAAAAATTGTTTTAATAGTAATTTACATAACTCCAAATCAAATATAGGACGACATTATTTATTTTTTGAAACAGTTAGCATGGCCATACAGAATAGCCGGAGGAGAATTTCTTGGCAGAGAAGATAAGTTATCAATGGCTCTCAGTGGAGACTTCAATGTCAATTTTTCCCGAGAAGATGCTGGTATTGACTTTCTCCAAAAACATGTGAATTTTACTATCAGTATAATGATTCTAAGATTTCAACAACACGACATTGCACCAGCATTGATGCTGTATAAAAACCCTTCACTTCTTATTTTAGTTACCATAAGCCACTTGTAACAGATGTCCCAGTTCAATCAACACCGGAAGAAGCTATTGCAGTGGAAGTAATTTAGGAATTAAATGTATTTGTTTCTATTTTTTCAATATTAATATAAAATATATTTTATAGAAATATTTATTAGATGTTTATGTATATCAATTTTTTAATTATTAAATGATAATTATTGTATTCTTAGGTAATAAAATAAAATTTATTTAATCATCTGTGTGAGAAAATAAATATTAATTTTTGAAATTTAAATTATTGGATTGAATTTAGACTTTACCAACCGTATCTATAATCATACTCTAGACTTTTAATTATCGCCAAAGAATATAACTTCTAGTGCGCGTACATAAGTACACACACAATTTTTCTTCCCCTAGGGATATAGGACACAAAGATACAAAAATTAAATTAAAGAATCTTTTTTGATAATTTAAATAATTTTTATTTCAATTTTTTTGTTTTTAAACGTTACAATATATTTTATGTAGGGGAAATAGGGGTTGGTTGTAACAGGGGCAAGTAGTAACAATCATAAAAACAAATAACATACATACATAAATAATGTAATAATGTACTATTCTGTGTATTTACTTTTTAGAATGCGAACATACAAACGGGAAACCAAGCGTGGGAAAATTTCGAAAGACACCTTTGAAAGAGCTGCGATCGTCTTACAGGAAGACAAAAATAGAACAATCCGTGGCGTTGCAAATGATTTAGGATTGTGCCATGTCACACTTTATAGATATTTAAAGAAAAGGAAGGATAACAATAATAGTGGCGCAACCATCGAAGTTGGATACAAATCTAACAGGCAGGTGTTTAATAGAGAGCAAGAAGGAATTTTAGTAGATTACCTTATTAAATGCAGCAATATTTATTATGGACTTACGCCAAAAGATGTAAGAAAGTTGGCTTACAATTGTGCAAACAAGTACAGTATGCCCATGCCCAAATCATGGGGTAAAAATGAAGAAGCTGATGTAGACTGGCTTAGGGCTTTCTTGAAGCGAAATCCAAATATTTCAATAAGATTACCAGAAGCCACTAGCTTAAGCCGAGCTACGTCGTTCAACAAGTCGAACGTAGATAATTTTTTCGACAAACTATCTTCGTTAATGATAAAACATAGTTTTAGTCCATCCCGCATTTGGAACTGCGACGAGACAGGTGTTATCACAGTACAAAAACCAAGAAAAATCTTAGCTAAGAAAGGTTCAAAACAGGTGGAATCTGTGACTTCTGCGGAAAGAGGTACACTTGTTACTGTCTGTGCGGCAGTGAGCGGTTCTGGAAACTCAATTCCCTGCATGTTTATATTTCCACGGATTAAATATAAAGACTTCTTCATTCGTGATTGACCATCAGAGTCTGTAGGAGCTGAAAATGCTTCCGGATGGATGACTAACGTCGAATTTATTAAATTTATGGATCACTTTATTAAACACGTAAAGCCGTCCAGATCTGATCCAGTACTCTTATTGCTCGACAACCATATTTCTCATTTGGATATCGGTGTAATTGATAAAGCAAAAGATAATGGAGTGGTGATGTTGTCATTTCCTCCGCATTGCTCCCACAAACTGCAGCCCTTGGATGTAGGAGTTTATGGCCCTTTTAAAACATACTGTGCTAATCAGCAGGATGCGTGGCTACGAAATAATCCTGGAAAAACTATTACAATATATGATATTCCGTCCATAGTTAAAATTGCTCTTCCTATGGCACTGAACCCAGTAAATGTCATCAACGGTTTCAAAAAAACTGGTATTGTTCCATTCAATAGAGAAGTGTTCCAAGAATGCGATTTTCTCTCTTCATTCGTCACTGATAGACCATTACATGCTACTGAAAACAGCCCTAAGCCTGGAGATAGACACCCTGAGGTGCCATTCGTTACCGATGGACAACTGACTGTAAATGAAGCAGTTCTTCAATTGGAAAATATACAGCCTGAAGTTTTATTCGTCACCGATTCATTTTTAACTGTAAATGAAGAGGTTGTTAATTATCAAAATGTCGAGTATCAAACGTCACAGATTTCTAATACAATGCCTGCATTTAAAGAGATTAATAAAACGGCCAGCTCATTACTACCGGGCCCATCTAATTTCAAGGCGAATATTTCCTTTTCTCCAGAAATAATAAGACCTTTCCCGAAAGCCGCGCCAAGGATAAAAAAATATACACGGAGGACTAGAAAAACGGCTATTTTAACAAACACTCCTGAAAAAGAAGCACTTGCGAAAGAACAATTTGGAAAGAGTCGAAATAAATGTGATAAAATAAAAAGAATAACGAAAAGGAAAATATTACATGAGTCCACAGACGATGAAGATGAAGAACATTTTTGTTTAATTTGCTGCGAATCTTTTAACCCTTAATTACTCACCTCGGGTCAAAATGACCCAGCCCCATTTTCTTTTACCTTTTTTATTGTTTTATAATGTTCAAAGAGTGGGGATATTTTATGTAGTCCCATAGTTCTTATTGTAAAACATTTTAGTAATATTTGGTTAGTATTTGCGTAAATACTACTTGTGTTATCGTGAATTTGACCCGAGGTGATTAGTTACGTTTTACTTTTTCACTTTATAATAAAGAGATCACAAAATCCACAAATTTTACGCAGAGTGAGAAATAAAATTAAAATTTATTTGCAGGATCAAGGAATTATTGTTCTCAATCCTGAAACTTTAGAGGAAGATACTTCAGAAACAACTAGAGGAGTTAAGCGTAAACGGTGTAGTGTGTTTCCCAGTACTAAAGATAATAAACACATACTCTAATTTTTGTTACTTGTGCAAGAAAACAATTTGCAAGGAGCACTCAAAAATAAGTTGTGTAAATTGTCAAGAAGACAATAATTAGAAATTATTATGAATATATAATATTGTATGAATTATAATGTTTTATTTATTATTCTAAACATCGGGGTCGTAGTGACCCGACGTGAGTAGATGTATAATTATATTCAGGTGAGTAATTAAGGGTTAAAGAAAGTCTGGAGAGAAGTGGATTCAATGTATGAACTGCAAAAAATGGTCACATACTAGCTGCGTTAAAGGCGATGTAACGTTTTATACATGTTTAAATTGTGATTCAGATGATTTATCTAATTAATTGCACGATTGTGCTGCCAAAGTTTCCTTTATATGTCATTGTGATGCTAAAACAAGATATTATTTATTGAATTGTTACTTTTTATGTTTTTATATTAAATGTTACTTTTATAGACTGAATAAATTAAAATATATAATTTTGAAATACAAAGAAGATTTTGTTACTATTTACCCCGGGAGCCGTTTAAATGGCAAACGACATTTGACAAAGTTACGTTTCATCAAACTATCTTTGGCAAATTTGCATATTTGGCAAATATCATTTGACAAAACAAATTGAATGGCAAATGTATGTTTGATCAAAAAATGTATTATACATTTAACCTAATTAATACATTTAGGCACGATGTAAATGGAATTTTTAAATGATTTTGGATACAATTTTGGAATATAACTACTAACTAGCCTATAACCTATCTGTTTCTTAATCTATTGTGATTAAGTTTAACAGATACGGTGGAAATAGGATTGTTAAATGATTTTTGGGTGCATTTTTGGAATGTCGCAAATTAGTTTGTAACTTGGCTATTTCTTTCGGGATTATGATACATTTTGACACGTACTGTGGAAATGGGATTGTTAAATGATTTTTAGATGAAGTTTTTGAATATGCCCAATTAGCTTGTAACTTGGCTATTTCTTTTCCGATTATGATGAAATTCGACAGGCATGATGGAAATGGGATGCTCAAATGATTTTTGGATAGACTTTCGGAATATGGCCAATTAGCCTGTAACTTGGCTATTTCTGAACTGAATTAATAAAAATATTTTTAAAAATGGAGATTTATTAGTAAAATTAGAATGGAAATCTCCATTTTCCAGAATATTTCAAAATTACATTCTGGAAAAGGAAGATTAAATCTTCACTTTCCAGAATTTAAATTTTCATTTTGAAGCAAAAATATTTTTATTAATTCAGGCGCGGCACGCGGAAATTTTGTTCAAATTTTAGAGTAATCACTTTTTGGCAAATTATTCTTCAGGAATTATGAGACATTTTGATCGCGCCATCAAAATGCCTCATAATTCCTGAAGAATAATTTGCCAAAAAGAAATTTGTCAAACAAGTATTTGACATAGGTGAATTTGCCATTCGTACTTCGTTGCCAAAGAAATGTTTGCCAAACGTGTTTTTTGCTAAAAGTAATTTGATCAAACTTTCATTTGCGAAACATTTTTTTGCTAAAAGACGTATACCCATTTACCCCGGACGTTGTTACTTTCAACCCCGAGATCGGGAAGATAGATTATTACATAGATCTATTCGGAGGGCTCCGAAGCCGCAGAATGCAGAGTATACCACTGGCTGGAGTTTGAGTGGAAGGGTAATCATGAATAGTGAAGCTGTAGACTTGTCTTTTTATTTTTAATTTTGATCATGTTAAACCACCTCATCTTACACAATCTGTTATGAATGAGCATCTGCTCAAAATAGATTGTGTAAGTATGGGGTTGGTCTCTAAACAAAATTTATGTAAATAAACAAATAAATAAATATTCCTTTGAAAAAAAAAAAAAAAAAAAAAAAAAAAAATATTTCGGTTTTGCGGAACACACGAATCTGACCACAATATAATTTTTTTCACACCAGTATTGTCTTTAAACATCGCCTTTAAAATTTTGATTAATCCGCTGGCAATATCTTAGCCCGTTCGGCTACTTTGGCACTTGTGCCATATTGCGCAATATGTAATACCATTGTTGTGACAATAACCGATTATAAAAGTTAAGTTTTTTTTTATAGAAGAAATTGGAAGCATTTCCTTTTGGTAAAGTAAATACTGCTTTCTTCCGTTCCTTAGCGCTTTGATTCAATACTGTATGACGTTGGCGGTCATCGGTCTGTGTGGTATTTGGATTCGATAGGCTTCGATATTTGCAGCAATAGGCGATAGGCTTCTATATTTGCTGTTTCTTCTTTGTAAAGCCAGCACATTTTTTTAATTGAAAGCCCGGCTTCCAGATACTGTCGTTGGGTCCCAGCTCGTAAATAATGTCAATTCATGCACGGGAAGGATTCTACATGTTTCCGTATTTTTTGACGAAGGCCCTTGACAATGGCTTTCTTCACGTGTTTCCCTTTTGTACTTGACCTTGGTGCCCCAGTATCCGGATCGACATTACATTTAAAGAGATCCGGATCGATATTACATTTAAAGAGATCCATTTGATATAGAACAAAAATAAAATAAAATGTATTTTGGTTAGTTAACACTAACGTATGTATGTATTAACCCTTGTGTCAACACGACATATCCGGGTGTGTTTTTGATTTTTTTTAAATGAAGTTTTTTTTCTCATAAAGTTAAATTACATTTTCATTATGATATCGTTTCAATATTTAATGTTTATTCGTCTATGATGCAAAACACTTGATTAAATTCATACACACCAGGGTTTGAACGTTTTGGTAAGAAGTCATTTTATTCTCGTGTTGATACAAGGGTTAAATATATTAAAATTTATCCAATTTGTTAATTTGGTCCTAAATCCATAAAGTGGATGTAGGACACTTAAAAACAAAATCGAAATTATCAGATAATTTCATATAAAAATGCCCTATTTCACAGAAATTTGGTTTGTGGGACAATTAAGATCTGAAAAAATATTTTAAAAATACGTTTTTATGGTCTTTAAGAAAAAATGAAAAAACGCTATCTCGAAACATATTTGACTTAGGACAATTTTGATTAAAGATTCTGAAAGAGTGCAGTCGAATTGGTAGGAATCCACTCATAACTGATTTTCGCAAAAAGTCGTCTATGGGACACTTAAGAAGTCACGTGACGATTGGTATATGTTGATCCCATTCTATCATCGACTGTCTACATCCTACCCAATAGAATCGCTGACTTATCTTAGCTAATGTTATTTTAATTACTAGGTGTCCCACACTTACTCCTGATACCCTTTCAAGATTTCCGCAATCCGGCTCTTCGGAGGCACCAGCATCAATTGTTACACTTTGCCATCCGTGCTTTCCCACATTCTTTTTAACACCCATGCTCTATTCGGAGGCCGATGTTCCTTTTCCTTCTATTAATGATAACCGACAAATCCGTGTCATCTAATTACTCTTTCCTGAACATTTCGTCAGTCAACTCGACTGTGGTCCTCTTGATAATGTGTCGACATTTCCGTATGCGCTTCCCTTTCGATGTTCTATCTGGAAATCGTAGTTTTGAGGACGTTTCGATCCAGCGTGCTACTTGTCCTTCTGGATTCTCAAATTGCAACAGCTACCTTGAAGCGCCGTGATCCATCTGTTAATTGAATTTTTGGCCATAAAGGTACTTATGAAAATGCTAACCGCATTCCACTATCGCAAAAAATAATTTCCGATTCATGCAATAAATACACTCCGGTTGTGATAATTTTTTGGAATAGTACGCAATAGCTCGTTCCTGACCATTAGTCAAGGTGTCCAAAATAAATTTTACGTTGGGCATAGGAAATGCGAGGATTGGCGGGACACATAATCGTCTCCTTATTTCGACGGATGCCTCTTCCTGGTCATCCTTCCAATCGAATACCTTGTTCTTCCAGGTTAACTCGTGTTAACTCGTTGCGATATTGCCGAATCCTGGCACGAAGCGTCTATAATAGGTGCATAATCCCAGAAAGCTTCTTAGTTTGTGTAAATTTTTAGGTCTTAGCCAGTTCTTTACCGCTGCGATCTTTTCTTCGTCGGTGTGAATTCCATTGGTCTTTACCAGATGTCCCAAATATTTCACTTCCGTTCTGAACAGCTTACACTTCTTTGGGCTTAACTTTAATCCGGCAGCCTGTATCCGATCGAAAACTTCTGGCAAGTTACTTAGATGCTCGTCGAAATCCTTGCCAATTATGATGTTGTCCAAATATATTAGGCACGTCTTCCAATATAATTTATTTAGCACGCGTTCCATTAATCGTTCAAAAGTTGCAGGGGCATTACATAATCCGAACGGCATAACATTAAATTGCCAAAGCCCGTTACCCACACTGGACGCCGTTTTCCCACGATCTTCTTCATGGACTTCCACCTGCAAATAGCCGCTTTGTAGGTCTAATGTTGAAAATATTCGAGCACCTGATAACGTGTCTAACGTGTCATCGAGCCGTGGCAGTAGGTAGCTTTTTTTTTCGTAACAGCATCGAGTATTCAGTACCGTCCTTCTTTTCGACCAACACTGCTGGTCACCTCAATGGGCTGCTAGATTGTTCGAGAACTCCTCTGCTGCCTACATAACTGTTACCATCCGATTGACTTCTTCATGTTTTGCTAATGGTAACCTCCGGGGTGGTTGACGAATCGGCATCTCTGTTCCTGTATCAATCCGGTGCTTTATCATTGGCGTCCTTCCGTTATTATCCGAAGTACTGCAGAATATGGGCATGTACTGTTTGAGTAGTTGATGTGCAGAATTTTACTGTGCCATGGTAAAATGTTCGGTCCAATTTTGTATGAGTTGTTCAACCGCTTCTTTCTGCCCTTGGATGTCAGCGTTTCCAATCGGAACCACCGAGTCCACCGGAATCACCAAGCGCAAGAAGTCCACGAATTATTTCATCAGAAGTGTTCGGATAAAAGTATCGATAATAAATTTCTTTTGGTCATATCTTTCCTTCAGCTTGTTAACTGCGCCAATGCAATTACCCTCAGTTACAGTTACGTATCGGAGTTACACAGCAGCTGCTTACCGAAGAAGTTCTTTCAAATATTGGAATTTTTAAATATCATTATGATTGTGTTACACCAAATAAAAATATCTAAATAAACACAAAGATTATAAAACATTTTTCAGATAGATGTCTCGAGCAATATTACAATAGTGTTTTAATTTACAATTAATTTAAAAATAATTAATTAAGTGATTTTATTAATTTTGGCGTCTCTTTCTTTTACGTGACTCTTTTGTTGTTGCTCTGGATACGAATAATTTTCAGCTATTCCACTGTACAGATCAAGTTTCTTGTGCAGAGCCCGGAAAAATCAGTTTCATTGGGTTCAAGGGCCACTATAAAATTTAAAACATTTGTATTAATCAATTTGTGTTGGACTCCTCTTATGAAACTTAACGTGCAATTCCCATAGGAAGCAGTGACTAACCAAAATAAGCCTATATCCAGCATAAAAATCATTTGGTGGAAATACTTAATTATATAGGTTGTTTTAACAATTATTCATGTTATATAAAATATGTTTCGTCTGAAATATGTCAGTGATAACTTTCGGGTGAGATAGCCAAGACACAGTTATATCCTTTATTAATTATTCTACAGAAATAGAACCTTGCGCAGGTGTGTTACGCAAAACCAGCTTAACGCTGCCCTGCATTACAAATATCCTATATCATATCATATAGCAACCGGCAATATGTTAAAGGGTTAAGACATTATTATCCATTCGGTTCAGATCTGGAAATCATAATGACCTTAACCAGTCAACTGCAATGCAAACCATTGTTTTCAACGACTCTGGGTGATGAATGCCTAATCATTAGGCTCTAATTCTCTTTCAGAAAAAAGCATTGTAAATTGCTGAATTTTTGATGTGAAAACATCTTTAGCGGCAGGAGTAAGTAAAAAATTGTATAGAAATCGGGTTACGGAAACAAAAGTGCCGAACAAAAAATATTGCATGTATGTGTGAATATCGGCAACAACAAAAAATAAATAAAACGTAAAATCAACGTAAAATCTACGCATACACATACAATATACAACATCATCCGGCATTTCAAAAACATCGTGAGCCGAATACAAAAAAAAATCCAAAAAAACACCGCCTACTTTAATTTATTTTGTTGTGAAAATATCTGCTATATATGGCCGCAGCAGCAAGTGTTTTTGAAAATGAAAATTCCAATCGAGCACAAGGACCACAATTTATGGTTGTTGCTTGTGTAGTGTAAGTAACTCAAAATAATTAAATGGAAATCGGAAGCGCGCTGTGGAAATTGCACATATACATTGATACATAATAAAATAATAATTTTAAAGTTGTTTCGCTACTGTCGCGCTACTATCTTTGCAATTGCAATGATTTTACGGTCAACATTGCGCCCAAATAGAACCGCTTTATTTAATTTACTTTAAACTAATCAGTGAAAAAGCGATGCGATTTTGCTTTGTTCAGCGAGTTTGCCGTGGCCATTTACTAGAATCTTGAACAAGATTGCCGTGCGTGAGTAATGGTATATTTTAAAGCGTACTTAGCAGGTTTAGGTGATTAACTTAACAGAACTGTACTTTTCTCATGCTCCATTAATGTCACTAAGGTTCGTCCTCCAAATTCAAAATAGAATAACTTATTGACTTTTTGAACCAAAAATGTAACTTAGTTTAAATACTGAGCGAACAACAGCCGTCTTTATGCAAGGGTTTCTCAGCCTCATCGAAATAACTTGAAATGATTCAGAGATATGTACATATATACATAAAAGTTTTCACATAAATATTTTGCGAGTTGAGGGTGAATTCGCTCATTGTTTTTTTTTTTATAACATGCTGAAATCCGCTTAACCTATTTCGTTTTACTACTAACAAACTCTAATACCAATGAAAATGTTTAACCAAAGTGTACTTGAATTTTTTTTTTAAAGAATTTTGAGTCGTATTTACAGCGACAGCAGCAACAAGGTGCTTTCTATATTTTGTATTACAACAATCCCTTTTCAAATCAATCAATATATTTAATTGATGTATGTTATACTTACATATTTCAAATTTTAAAAATGTAGTGAGAGCATGAGGTAGTGTTGAGTTCAGTCGCAACTCTAATAAAGCAACGAAGTCGATTTGCACCCGGTACTTATCCATGTTCTTCATTATGGCGGGAAAGATAAAAACCGTTATTAATGTATACATTTCACTTATGTATTATATGTTGATTTAATAAAGAAACATAATCTCTATTTTAAGATGAAATATGATTTGGGGAGCAATATTTGTTTGAGTTCTGTAGATGATATATCAGTTTTTTTTTTTTTTTGTAAATAAATAGGATATGTCTATTAAAGACTATTTTGATTGCATATCATATTTCCAAAAAAAAAAAAAAAAAAAAAAAGTTGATTGTGATGCCGATTAAATTAGTGGCGAAATGCTATTTTGGGCTTATATATCTCTTGCTAATATGTATTACGTATATGTATATGTTGGGATCGATTATATTAGAAACATAATTCGACCAAATACACTTAACCGATATCGAATTCATAAATTATATTCTTAATAATATAGAAGCAGAGAAAAGAGAACTCAAAAGATCAGAAGCACAAGACAATACAAAGTTTATAACACACACCGCAAAGTGTCATTCAAATTTTATTCCTTTTATCATAAGTAATACATAAAGAGATATGTCGACATGTGACAGTTTACTTTAGAATGGGGGTACACACAAATGATGTGGATATATTGTGTAGATACAAATATACATCCTCGTATACTTGTTTGAGTAATAAGATGATCAACGTGTTTTTGTATAACCACCATCCACCATACGGCTTTATAATGTAAAACATGATGAATTTACGTGGAAGTCTCGGCTTATAAATTTGAAAATATTTCCAGAAATATAATAAAAAATCTACTGTGCAAAATTCCTAACAGGTTTTCTTCGAATTAACAGTGGGTGGGTTCCAAATGTGATAAAAAAATTCGATTTTTGCTTGTAAGTATTTTCATTTTATGTTTAATAAAAATGTATGTATTATTATTATGTAAAGACATAAATATAGAGAGTAAATATTTATGATATACTACCAGACACACATCGGCAATATAAACAAGAATTGATAATCAATATTGGTTTTTGAAATTTGTTGGTTTTTTATTTTGTTTGTAAACGACGTTTTTAAGGCTTTTATTTAGCTGAAGCTTGTACCAAAAATAAAGCACTTAGATGGTACAGTACGATTAACGAAAAGTGTATGGATTTATATTTTAAGCCGTGTTGTGAACTGATTTTCGATTGATTAAAATTATTCTTGCTATTCAAAGGTATATTCGTCTTCGCGTATTATGTCTGCCACAGAAAAAAAAAATTGCTATTGTTTTTAAGTATTTTTGCAGGTATATTATCGAAACCACATCCCGATTTCAACTTGGATATACCAAGACTGACATCTTTTTCTGAAATATAAGGTATTCCCATTTAAATTTTGGTGATGCGAAATAATAGGTCCTAAGGTAATATCAATAGCATTATCATTGTATTTTACCGCCGTGCTTAATTAGTTTTGTTGTGTACTGCGGGTAGTGTTCCGTACTGGGAGGACGCCTAACATATTGTCAAGATGTATTGTATCGCCGAAAAGAACAATTTTGCTCTCATCTGTTCATAATATGTTACGCCATTTTTCTTTTGACCAGTCGAGATGTTCTTCAACAAATCATATGCGAGCAGCAAGATGTTTGAATAAGTCAACAGAGGGACTTTTCGTAGACGACGTGTAAAAAATTTTGTTCCAATTAGCCAATGCCGTACCGTAACATCACTAATAGCTAATTTTGGCTCGTTTATAATTATTTTTGATGAGGTATTAGGGTTAATTTTACAATACCAAATAATTCGTCTATCAACAAAGTCTGACGTTTTTCTCTTTGGCTTACGAGTTTCAGGCTTGTTCTTAATGTTGACGGCATTAGTAGTCATCATAGCACTACAGCCAATAATATTTTGTACTTCTATATAGGTTTCCCTCTCAATTTTAAAATTAGTTTCCGCTTTTCGTTCATGCAGTGTTTGGAGCTTAACATTATTCAAGTAATTAAAAATAATAAATTTTGACAAACCAAAAAAAAAAAGAAGAAATTTCCTAAAATTACTTAAGTTACCAGACATTTTATTCAACGCTACTATTGGGGCCGATTCAATGCAAATCTCTTATTTTTCTTTTCTTCTATTCTTCTAGTATTTCAAGGAAAACTCGATATAATTTTCAAAAAAAATCTCGGCCAACTATCGAAAACAAACCTAAGAGCCTTGTTTTGCATCCTCTGAAGCACACCTCTCTGAGTCTTGCTTATCATATCATACCAGGCCGGACAGGCGTAAGTAATCAGTGGACGGATATATAGTTTATATACCAACAGCTTAGTTGATGTCAGTGTTGTGCGTCTACACGTAATTTAAAATTTTCTACATGTAAGTGTCGACAATAGCGTAGACAATAGTTTTTGACGTAGACAATGTAGACAATTTGTAGACAATGTAGAAAATTCGTAGACAATCAAATTTTTCTTGTTGTTTTTTCCTTTGTATAGATTTAATTACTTCTGCGAAGTACGCTTATATTTGAAAGCTTCCTAAATCAACCATCTAGCTAGAATTGATAACCTAGAGCAAGGAGACCAAAAATAAACCATTTTAGGTTTAACGAAGTACTATATGCTATAATTTCTCAGGGATACGAAAAAAAACGCTAAGAATAATTATTTAGATTGTTGGTACAATTGGACTGGGTACAATTTCATAACCTCACA
This sequence comes from Tipula helvola, assembly GCA_963556165.1. Lineage (NCBI taxonomy): Eukaryota > Metazoa > Arthropoda > Insecta > Diptera > Tipulidae > Tipula > Tipula helvola. Next base: position 134,653,491 of record OY744482.1, on the reverse strand, counting down.
AATTCAGCACAGAACTTTAAAAAAATTCAATAAAGCAAATTCAGTAGTTGCAAAATAATTTGACAAATTGAGTGTAAAAGAAGAGATGGAGTTAAATGAGGAATTAGCCAAATTAGTATTCGGATGAAATCTGCCCTTAAGGTTGGTGGAATCGAAACATATTAAGTCATTAATTAAATAGTTAAGACCAGCTTACACTACTAACCTTCCAGGAAGGAAAGCACTATCCACGACTTTATTAGACAATGCATATCCAAAATGCATTTCATGTGCTAAAGCCAATATTTCTGATGAGTCAGTGATATTAATAGATGGTTAGAAAAACAGTTCTAGCAACATATCTATGCTGCATCATGCCATTGACGAGCAATCCTTGTTACAAGCTTGGTACCTAACAGATGAAAGCGAAACAGGAGCAAGATTAGCCGAAATTTTGTTGGAATCGGTAGACATTGCTAAGCAGCTATACAACGCTAAAGTATATACGGTTGTTTCCGATAATGCAAGTAGGTACTATGGTCAAAATGGGAAAACTTAAAAACCACGTTTTATTGCATAGTACTTGCAATAGCCATACCGCCAACTTGTTGGCAAAGAACGTATTGAATATAGCAATAACAGGAAAGTTTACAGATGTTCGAACCAATATGCAATATCATTAAAATTTGCCAACCGTCTTCATTTTCAATTACCGATGCGGATAATTTGTGGTTAGATCTTAAATTGCCAATTAAATTTGAACATGGCTGAAATAAAGCATCCCATTTTATCGCAAATGGCAAAGGAGTTCTTTTAAATTCCGGCATCATCAGCACAAATTGAAAGAGTATTTGCTAGCTGGGGACACGTGCATTAGCTAATAAGGAATCATCTAACTTTCGAGTGATCGAAAAAATTGTTTCACGTATATTATTCCTTCAGGATTAAAGATGAATTGTGTACAGATATCGAGAAAGATTTATGTAGAAGCAAAATTTTCAGAAAACTTGCCAAACCAAAGAAACAAACCAAAAGTGTATTTACGTTTAAAATTGAGTAAAACTATTGACGAATATGGTACGATCTACGATGTACTCCAGCGGACAGAAGTGAATTACAACATAAATTTGCTTTCTGAAGTTACACGGAAATAGTGTCCGAGTAATTTTTATTTTTGGGGGAATCTAATTAATCCAATACATTATTAAAAGTGTGAGTTTTATATATTTGATTAATTTGGTACAGTTTTACCATTTTAAATAACAGGATACTGTGCTTAAACTTTGCAAAAATTTAATGAAAAATTTAATAAATAAATCTTTAGGGCACTAAACGTTTTTGAAATTAAATTAGATCATAAATTTACTATATTTCAATACATACAAGTTAAACTTAAACATTTTTAAAACATTTTTAATAACACAAGACACTTAATATGAACTTTTTGTAACTTTAAAGCACAGTATACAAATATCACACTTTAAACTATGCACGTGCATATTGAATTAATTCCACTTAAATATGAAGTTATCAACAAATTTTGTTGCTGTGTATTGTCGCCACATTGTTTACATTGCCGACATTGTCTACATTGTCGACGTTATTTTTTGAATTGTCTACATACATTGTCTACACGTGTAGACAATCGTGTAATTACGCCATGTAGATTACGCGGCACAACACTGGTTGATGTGTCCAATTCACTGCTACGATTCAAAATTGGGTACAAGACTCTAAATGCCGTATCTTCTGATATTTTCAATATGTGAAATTTAGTCTTTTGGATAGAGTGATACCAAGATATTTGGCTGCATCAACAACCTCAAGAGCTTGCCCATCTATAATAACTGATTCTGCTTTCTTCAGTTTATTCTCAAAATGAAGGTAGGGGTGGAAATACATCATCTGGGTTTTGGAAGCATTTATTTTGACATTCCATTTTTTAAAATAGGCAGAGAGTGCATCTAGATATTTTTGAATTCGCTTGGAGCATTGAAATTCACTATAACTGGCAGTGAAAACTGTAGTATCATCTGCATAGGCCTGCACTTCAGTAAATGGCTAGTTCAGCCTTGGTAAGTCATACATGAAAAAAACATATAACAGTGGTCCCAATACAGAGCCCTGCGGCACGCCAGAAGCAATATTTTTAATTCTGAATTGTTGCTGTTGTTGATGCAGACAAAGAACTTTCTGTTAGCTAAGTATGATTCAACTAACGATATTAGAAGCGGTTCAACACCACATCTGATCATTTTATATAAAAGTCCGTCATGCCACACTGAGTCAAACGCTTTCTGAATGTCGAGGAACACAACAGCCGATACCTTGCGTCTTAACTTCGCATGTTTCAAATGATTCAATAGCCGCATTATTGCATCCGTCGTTGATCTTTGTTGGACAAAACCGAACTGTTCATTTGGAATAAGGTGTTCAATAGATTCCCAATGCCTTTGAACTATAATCCTTTCGATAAGCTTTCCAAGTCCACTCAGCAAGCTGATCGGCCTAGTGTTTTCAGGAGTTCCTGGTTTGCCCGGTTTTGGTATTGCCACCATTTTTGTTAGCTTCCAGTTGGTTGGGAAATAGGCAAAAGAGAAAATGGCGTTCATAATTATCATCAGTTGAGTCATACCAGATAGTGGGAGATTTTTAATGGCTTTGCTTGAGACATTGTCAACTCCTGGAGATTTTTTATTTTTTAGTCTACGAATTATGCTTAGTATTTCACTAGTGTTTGTGTGGAACCTACTTGATTCATAAGGAAATTTCTGAGCTAGGTTAAATTATTTCACCTCATTAGATACAGATGGGTCAGCAGTATGAGAATCCCCACTGAAGGTCGACTCGTAGTGTTGTGCTATCTTCTCTGAGACAATTTTGGGGTCAATTATAGGTCCGTCTTAATCTTCCGGGACTAGGCCCGTACAACGGGAGGGTCTTACTGACCTCATGTACCTATACCAATTATCCTGACGGTGCTGGACAATTGCCTCGTGTATGAGATTAGTAGTTCGATTGATAAGAGTGGAACTGAATAGATTTGGAAAGTAGCGATGCTTACTACGATACATACTCCTTAGTTTGATCAGTTGTTTGATACTGTCAGGTAGTTGCCTGGACTTTGGTTCGATGATTGGTACAAATCTGTCAGTGGCCTCATTAATCAGATTCGTAAATACTGAAACCCTCTGGTTGACTATTCAGAGGAATTAGCCGGGAGTGCAAATAATGACTGAAGGAATACCAATCAGCATTCCAGAAATCGCTAACAGTATTGCCTTCTATATATTGGTGCAAGTTGAATCGGTCGGGGATGTTGTAAACAACCGGAAGGTGATCCGAACAGAATTCATCTAAAACTTCTATGCCATCTTCAACAAAGACTTCGTTTGTGATCATCATATCCAGAACAGCATCACCTCTAGTGCTGTCAGTGGGGTAGCAAATTTGAACATTGTTCGTTTCACAGAAATCAAACAACTTTTTGCTATTCTCATTTTCCGACGGACAATTCCAGAGGACATGGCGAGCATTGAAATCCCCACAGATAACAACACGACTGTGGGAATGTAAGAAGTTGATTAATTCCGAAGGTATAAGTTTTCGAACGTAAATGGATACCAGTAGAATAGAGTTCTGTCCTTCCCCTATGAGAAGCGAGGTTACTATGAAGTTTCCCCGAACAAAGGCCTTAGAGTTTCTAATTTTAGAATTTGTTCTATATACCTGATAATTATCAAAAAACAGTGTATGCTTATTAGAGAGCTTGGTCTCACTCAAACATACGATGTCAGCATTGTGCCTTAGCAGAAGAAGGGCGAGCTCTTGGCGCCGAGCAAGGTTAACTAGACTATTACAATTAATAGCAATTACCTTCATTTTAAGAACTGAACTATGAAATTAAGGTACATTGCCTTCTGTGTCGCAGTGTCCTTAATGGAGTTTAGTTTTGACATAAAGTTTGAGACTTTTTGACATTTTTTGAGACATTGCTTGCCAGTGAACTAAAATCCATCCCAAACAGCTGCTGTGACTTCGCAAGAATATCACCCAGTGAATTATTGACGTCAAACTGACTAGTCGGTCGCAAACTACTGCTTTTACCCGGCCAAGTGGCAGAGGGCTTTGGCTTCAGAAAGTCAGCAAACGAGACTCCCTTTTTAATAAAATTTGAGTTGAAATGTTTAACTCCCGAGTTAATATTTGAGCCGTTTGAATTGAGTTTGTTTAACTTACCTAGCTGCTTTTGTCTCACTGGACAGTCTGAGAAACTCGCCACGTGTTCACCTCCGTAGTTGGCGCACTTCAGTGGAACATCAAGTCCGGTATTTCTGGGGCATTCCCCCGGTGCATGAGAATTAGCGCATTTTACGCACCTATTGTTCATGTAGCAGCCGACAGCTACATGCCCAAATGCTTGACATTTCCAACATTTAGAAACAGGGATTTTTCTCTTTATTTCCCAGCTCACTTTGTATCCACATCAACCATTTATCAAGTTGATGTCTGTATATTTTGTATCATGATCGAATGATACAGTGAATAATGGCAGCTTGACAAGCTTCTCCACCCCTTTGTCATCCTTTATGATCTTACTCATCGGATATACGTTTTTTATTTTGACTCCTTTTGCAGCGATGTCATTTTTTATTTCATCTGGTGTCGTTTCTTGATATATTTATTTGACTACCATCACCTTGGGTCGATGTGTTTTTTGAATGTTTGTAAAGAATTCAAGATCCGCTTTCTTGAGCTCATTAGCCAGGCTCGTGTGGATCTCTAGGTTGAGTGCATATATAGATGTGCTTGTTGGATATGCGCGAAGCAATGTGCCTTTAATTGGTTTGTTATATCCCTCAATACGTTAATTTTTTCATAATTGAATCCCTTCATTATGATGGGCGGTGGTTTGCTAGCTTTCGGTTCAGGTCTAGTTTCATGAGTATTCTCCGCAGGCATATCCGTGCTGAGGTGGCAAAATTGGCAACCTACTTCCGTTTCTGGAAAATTGAAGAGTTGCTCCTCTTCCATTCCGTTCTCTGAGTCAGATGAAGAGTAATCTGAATTGTTGCTTAATATTTTTTTAACTTATCGTGCTGCCGTTTACGACTGGCCCCACTATTTAAGTAATATTGCTTTGTTTAGCCGCTGACTTTGAATTATTATTTAATGGTTTTTCATCACATGTTGGACAGTTGCTGCTAGCGTCAAATGATGCGTTTGCAGTGAAATTAGTTATATTTAGTTTCTTAAATAATTCGTCCGAGAACGATTGGATTTGTTTATTGATTATTTTATTCACTGATTTCATAAAAAAATTTATTTGCCTATCGTCAAAAAGTGGCGCACCACCAGATTTTTTTTAGGCATATTTGCCTTTCGCAGTATTCTGCGTGCTTCAGGAAGCAATTTCGCCTTTTTCAGTTTAATGTTTATTAGTTTATTCACTAATATTCACTTTAACACATTTATTGTTCAGTTTATTAGTACTACCATAGACAATCATAATAGATCTCTCATTTGACTAAAAACAGAAAATAAAAACAAAAATTTTCCATTCAAATATTATCGGTGTATTGCATATACGTATTATATTTGCAACGCATTCTAAAATCATTGCCTTATAAAATACACAACACAACGATACATTGGAATTATCAGAAGTTTTTGTTTTTTTCCTTTAGCTACTATGAAATGAGAAATCTATTATGAATGTCTATGGTACTACTATTATGACATTCTTAGTTAGTATTTGTTTATATTTTCTTCTCCCCCTTTTCAATGGTTTGATTTTTTTATTTGTTTTTTTTTCAGGAAAAATTTAAACAAACGACCTACGACGTGAAAGTCTAGGGCTACTGTGCCCAATTCAATAATATACCCGCATTTATAAAAAAAATCCCAGCAAGCGTGAGTTCACTATTTTTTGTTTGCAACCAATTTTTTTCGTACTCAATTAAAATAAAACGAAACGAAACTATGTAAAAGTACTTGTATCTCATTCTATAGCCTCCTTTATAAAAGCATAAACGATTTGAATGTTTTTTTTTGGCATTAATAAACATATGAAGGCAGGGAAAGGAGCACTAAACAAATTAAAGCTTTTCAATGCTGCCCTATTCGGTAAAAATAATAATTAAATTAATCATTACGATACATTAACATTTTAAATTCATTTATTAGATGCATGCGGTAGTCTGCTGGGCAAAGAAAATTTTGAACAAGAAATTAGAATATTTATTCAACGTGCTCGTCACAATACATTTTTTAAAAATAAAAATTAACTATTTATACAATTATTAATTAATTGTGATATACCGATTTTTTGTGATAAATTACACTACCCTGCAAAATTTTAAAAATTTGGTGCCACTTGACAATTAATAGTTGTTTCCGAAGTAATTTTTTACGCTGAATCCGAATCTGGGCTCAGAATTGCTCTATCACGTCAGGTTTATGAGATATTCTAACCTAAAAGTGCAAAAAAACACTGTTTTTTGACATATTTGAGGTTATCTAGCACCACGATTTTTTTTTCTTCAAAAGTTCATGTGCGGATGTATAGTATAGTACAAGTCAAGTGTATAGTACAAGTCTTCTTCTTTCAAGTGCCTTTGAGTTTGCTCAAATATGTTTTTTTTCGCCGAGATATCGCATTTTCAAAATTGCATGTTCGTGAATTTGTCGGTATACTGTAAATACACTACCTTTTATACCTACGGTATATATGCACTTCTAGGTTAGAATATCTCATAAACCTGACGTGATAGAGCAATTCTGAGCCCGGATTCGGATGCAGCGTGAAAAATTACTTCGGAAACAACTATTTATTGTCCAGGGGCAAAATTTTGCAGGGTAGTGTTATTATTATTATATTATTATTGATATTTATTCTTTTAACCTTGCTTGTGCATATCAAATTTAAAACCTAAAAATTTATAAAATAAAAATATTTTATTTAACCCCGTAGACAGACACAGAGTTAATCGCGATTTTCAGTTGTCATTTTTGTCAAAAATCACGTTGTGGAACAAAATAATCCGGTTTAGGTGAAAATCGTGTAATGACAGATGACTGTCATTACACAATCTTCACAAAAAACTGGATTATTTCGTTTTACAACGCGATTTTCGACAATCGGGATAAATGAATATCGCGATTAACTTTGTGTCTGTCTACCGTATAACAGTACAATTGTGTTTTATTTAATGAAAAACTAAAAATGCTCTAAAAGTGTGGACGTATTATTACTTTCAAACTGCCTATAAAAAACTACCCAGCAGATGATTCAGGCCTGACAAAGACATATAAAATGCGTGACAAAAATGCCTGGTAATGCCTGACTTTGGCATTTATTGCAAATGGTAATTGAGCTCTATGTCCCGCTGACATATATGGTGGTCAGGCCTGAACGTAAGTAATATAAAACAGCTGACAATAAGGAACCGAAAATGCACTACGGACGGCTGACGTTGATTAGTGCTCAGGCCTTACTATTACACCTGACGGATAAATTACAGATTGATGACGCAAACGGCTCGAATTGAGAATGTAGGATCCCAAATGATAAAAATAACAAAATATTACGAAAATAAAATTTAATATTTTTATTATAAATTTCTAACGTTTATTTATCATTATACATATATTTTCGGTCTTCCGCATCCTTGACTGCTTCTGGTGATGCTTATTGTAAATTCGGTGAATCTCGTGCTTTACGAATTTCACGTAATCTTCAAAGCAAGAAATATTTGGATCGCCTTTGAATGCTCCTAATAGAAAAGAAAGAATGAGTGTTAATATTTTAAAAAATAAATAACCAATTACTTAATAAAAGCTTACCAAATAACGTTTGATTTAAATTTTTGAACGATGAAAAATTCTTTTCTCCAGCCCAGTTGAAGTTCAAGAGTAGATACCTATTCCTGGATGATTTCCGTTAAACGCCTACATTTTGAAAAAAGAGTAACCTGTAAATAAAATAAAAATTCAATTAATTAAGACAAGTTATTATAAAACTAATTAATTTTATATAAATCCCTCACCAATTCTTTTTCGGTACACTGCTTATCTAGCGAAACCAGTTCTGGTATCGTAGTGATGGTGTCATAGTGACTATCATTAACATTATTTACTTTACTTTTTACATCACAACTTAGATTGTCACTTAGATTGTCTGTCTCATAAATGGCACCAATATTAATAAAACTTTGTAAATCTCCTGGCTTTTTCTTCACTGCCATACACTGTTTTTAAAAGATTTTCTTTTATATTTCGTATCCGTCGATTTAATTGTCTCTTAGAAATATTAGCAATATGTTTTCTTTCCATTTTCGAAACTAATTTACAAACAGAAATATTAAAAATTTTAAGTGACACACAAAACTCGGAATGCCTTCGATTGAACTTATAATTTTCAGATGCATTAAAATAAGAGCAAACATAACGCCTGCCGTTTATATGACGGTGCAATGCATTTAATGCAAAGCTGATATTTTTTGAGAATAAGGTCTAAGTCAGTAATGACAGTCATATCAATATTAGGTTTAGATTATAAATAGCTCCTTGTCACGTAAATTGTTTGGCATTACAGCCGCCCTTATTTTATTGTTTTTGTCAGACCTTACAATTAAAATGCCGGTAGCTCACAAAGACATTTTTGTCAAACCTCTTATGTAAAGCTGACAGTAAGCTTTAGTGACAAATCGTCTGCTGGGTACTTTAAAAGTGCTACGATAGAACTAGTTTAAAAGTACCTTTTATATACGGAATTGGCTAAGAGTGTGAAAGAGATAGCTGATTTTTTTTATAATAAGTGGAAAAGAGAAAGAAAGATATTTATTTTTTTAAAACTCATGAATTTTTTCCCGACGTCCTATATTTGTTCAGTGGAGAAAAAGTATTTTTTTCACAACTTTTGCACCACTTCTGGAAGTACTTCTAATTTCTTTTGACAAGAATTTCAATATTTTGTTCTATTTAGACCGAAGTACTAAAGCTTTACTATAATAGGGGCATACAATTTACCTTAAAATTCGCCCTATAATTATTATAAACTTCATCGTAGATTATCATCCTAAAATTCACTGTAAAATTCATTCCAAATTGATCTAAATTGAATATAGAATTCATTCCCAAATTTACCATATAATTATTATTATTATTATTATCACCAATTTATTATATACTGGTTACATTTATCAAAATTTAATAAAATTATATACATACATAAAATAATTCAAGTATAAATATAAATTAACATAAAAAATTAAAATTTACCAAAGATCTAAAAGTTGCTTCGACATCAATTTCTTAAATGCATCTCTAGACTGATTAAAGTCAAAAGCCGACCGTACTATATTAAAAGCTGCTGATGAATGATAAATCGGCTCACATTTACCGTAGTTTTTCTTGCAAAGTGGAAGCTTAATTTGGAAATCTTTATCGCGCAGCACACGCAAAGGAGTATATATATCGAGCAAACACAATATTTCTGAACAATCGATTTTTGATACTAGTAAGTCACGAACAAAGTTTGCGCTAATCTCAATCCTACGAATAAAAAGAGGCTCAATGTTTATTAATTTACACCTACCTCGATACGCTGGAAGTATGAAAGCAGGTACGCTTGTATCTCTAGGTAGCCTTCGTAGAGCATACATTAAAAAGCGCTTTTGTACTCTTTCTATGCGATCTGAGTATTTAATATAATACGGACTCCATACGGCAACACCATATTCCAACAATGAACGAACAAACGAGACATATAAAGTTTTAATCACGTAGGGATCCTGAAAATCTTTGGAAAACCTTTTAATAAACCCAAGCATAGAATTCGCTTTAGAAATGCAACCCTCAATATGCTTATGAAACGATAGATTCGGAGTAAAAGTTATACCTAAATCCTTAAACATATTGACACTTTCAATAATACAATCGTCAAAAAAGTAAACATAACTAGCGGGTAAGCGTAATCGGGTAAAACCCATTGTTTTGCATTTAGAGATGTTTAGCATTAAATTATGAGATGTACACCAAGCTTTAAAGTTTGTCAGATCAGATTGAAAGTCAATTGCGTCATTGGAGCAAGAAATAGTTTTGAAAATTTTTATGTCGTCCGCATAGATAAGAATATCGGAGTGACTCAGACAATTTACCACATCATTTATAAAAAGAATAAAGAGCATGGGGCCCAAATGACTACCCTGAGGTACTCCTGAAGAAACATCAATCACTCTTGAAGTGAAACTACCAATTTTAACAATTTGAGTTCTAAATTCCAGATAAGACCTAATCCAATTAATTGGCAAAAAATTACAATCCAAAGAGTCAAGTTTCTGGAGCAGCAATTCATGATCGATCTTGTCAAAAGCCTTGCAGAAATCAGTGTAAACGACCTGTAGAATGTTACCACTTAATAGTGCATTTGAAATACAGTTTGTAAATAAAACTAAGTTAGTAACGGTTGACCTACCAGGAAAAAATCCATGCTGTCTGGGAGAAATAAAAGTCTTAACATGAAACCACAAATGTTCTTTAACTAGTTTCTCAAATAGTTTTGGCAAAACTGAAATAATGCAAATACCTCTATAGTTCTCCACATCGCTACGAGACCCAGATTTGAAGATCGGCTTAATAAGAGAGCGTTTCCATAGGATAGGGAAGTAACCTTCAGCAAGACTTCGATTAAACAGGAAGGAAATATGGCCACAAATTGCATTACTCGTTAATTTCAGAAAAATGGGTGGAATGGAATCGAATCCGGCACTTTGATTAATATCAAGATTTGATAATTCGGATAAAATAGTATCTACTTCCAGACGAAACATTGAAAATGTTGACTTACATGCAAAATTATTAAAATTAGAAATATTAGTTTTTGAATTATATACACTCTCAAAGAAATCGGCAAACAAATCACAAGTATCACGCACGTTATCGCACGAACGATCATTTAAAAACATTGTAGAAGGGTACCCATTCGATTTTCTTTTGTAATTAACAAAGTGCCAAAATTTATTTGGCTTAGATTTAATCGTTGATTCAACTTCCAGAATATAACTGCTATAAAGAAATCGATTTAGATATATATACTTCTTACGCAATACAACGAGCGAGTTGTAATTAACAACATTAGGACGTAATTTATATTTTTTGTGAGCCTTGTCTTTTCTATTTTTTAAATTTATCAGCTCATTATTATACCACGGTTCCTTCTTTGCACATGAAGCTTTCACCTTAGGGATAAATCTCTCAATACCTAGGTTAATGATCCGATAAAATTCGCTCAACATATCGTCGATATTATCACAGGCATAAAAAAACGACCAATCATACTCATCCAGAAATGCATTTAAGGAACTGTAATCGCCCATTTTAAAATTAAAATTCCATGAGTTCACATTTTCTTCGGCCAACTCGCAGCATTCAAATAAAACTGAAATATTCAGCGGGGAGTGGAAAATACTAGACGATCCAGTTAAATCCTCACAAGCAGCAACTGTCACCTCATGATCAAACGGTACAAAAGCCAGATCCAATACGTTGCCACTATTATTCCTAACATTGTTACATTGTTTTAAACCCAATGAAAAAATTTCAGAGATGAAGTTTTCCATCTCGTCGTTCATGTTAATAGGGGTCAAATTGTTATCAACAATCTCCCATACAATATCTGGTATGTTAAAATCTCCAAAAATAAAAAGCCGATCCTCCGGCTGAAGCAATGGAACAATATTAGATTTCACAGTGTCCGCAAACCTGTGATATACTGCCATGCTTGAATGACAGGGTATATATGTGACACAGATTATCAACGAATATGAATGGAATCGTACACGAACAGCAACAATTTCGTCATCGCAATTAGCCAACGTTATCCGACTGGATGGATATTTATCAGAAACTGCCACTACAATACCACCACCCTTGTTATAAGTGTCCATTTGCAGATATCTATCTCTCCGAAAAACAGCATACGACGACGGAAAATATTCCTCAGTTTTGAAATGGACTGTTAACCACGACTCAACGATGCAAATGACATCATAATCTTCCTCTAAAATTGACATATACAAAGATTTTGATTTAGCTCGGATACTATTTGAATTGTGGTAGTAGATATTTAAAAATGATAGTGGCTCGAGAACCGCTTCACTGCTACGACGGATAAGTGATGATGGAGTGTTGAGTGCCGGAGAAGTTACTTTTGATGTTGAAAAGTGATCCCAGTCCGGTTTTTTGGTAAGCGTGGATAATTTGTAAATGGCCGGAATAATACACCAGGAGGCCAAACGTCGGAGTTATTGAGTAAGTCGAAATAGGACTCCTTCAATCCAATTTTGAAGGAAATGAACGTCAGTGAATTGTCCATTACCCGATCTTTGGAGAGTAACAGTTTACAATTTATTTCCTCCGGTGAGCAGTTTTGCAATTTTTCACAGATGTAATTAACAATCTGGTCAGGTGACACGGATGGATCAATACGACTGATATATAAATATTTCTTATCAGGCAACGAAACAGTTTTAATCGAATTGACGGGTGTACCCGTCCCCACGACAGCTTCCACTGGCCTCAGCGGAGTGCCCTCATTGGAATTGGAGCCAGACTGAACAGCTTTTGTCAATAAAGGCTTAGTGGTGTCATCAAACCTATTTATCAAAGCATTGATTAATTTGCGATTTTCAGCAACCTCCGATTCAATATTTTTTAAGTCCAAATTTTCAGTGGCCTTGTCCACAATCACGTCAATTTTCTTCAAAATATTGGACATGTTCTTATTCGCGACCAATTGTATACAGCAGTTGCCAAAATAGCGCATACTTGAATACTTTTTAATTGAATTGATCGCAGCACGATCAATCCCACTGCAATCATAACAAAATTGGTTATCGCACAGAGTGCATGAAACGATGTCCATACACGTAGCAGCAAAAATTTTTTTACAAGTATTACAATTCATTTTCGGTGTTATGTACATTCAAAATTGTTTAAAAAAAAAAAAAAATATTAAATCTATAAAAGCTAAATACTGCAAGTAGGCACAACTTTACTGTATTATATTTATTGTTAAAATTGTTTTTTATTTTTTATTTATTTTATTATATGAATGAACTATTAATGAATGATTTATTGTATGTATTAAAAAGAGTTAAAAGTTTATTAACTGTTGTGTTGTAAATTATTTGATTATACGGGCAGGTAGAATAATGTTAGAATAGAAAACCCTCACAGTTATATGCACTTATAGAATCGTGATAACGTAATACACAGTATGATAGTTATTAGTAACACGTTCACAATGATTTCTATGCACAAACCACATCAATATAAAAGTTCTTAAATTAAAATCAAACAGTACTTAGCATAACACAATTATCATATATCACAGTTAATATGGTATCACAAATTATCACTACTAGAGTCAATTAATTAAAAATCACTTAGTCCCATAGCACACAAACACAACTGTATTTATAAAAACTCAACAAAATATGATTTATTTAATATTAATTATAAAACGCAACTTGATCGCTCGGAGGTTGAAATACGAATCCTTTTTCCTTTTTCTTTTAATGTGTTCCTAACTAAAAATTCACCTTAAAACGCACCTTAAACTTCACCGTACAACCAAGCCTTGAAATTCATCCTAAAATTTTCCCCAAAATCAATCCAAATTTTGTATCAAATTCATTATAAATTTACGCCAAATTTACTTTAATATTCTTCCTAAAATTACGACAAAATTCTAAAATTCACTCCTAAATTTAACCTACAGTCACCTTTTATTTCAACCTACCCTATACAAATCACCCTAAAATTCACTGGAAAACCCTCTCTAAAACTTCACTCTAAAATTCATCGTAAATGCCAGGAATTTAGAAAGCGAAAACTCTAAGAAGCTTAAATAAGAATTTTATCAAATTTAAGGATTCTGGAGTTTGGAAATTTTTTATAGCGGAAAAATTAATTTTGGATTTTACAAATTTTATAAAATCGTTAAATTTAAATTCATCATTTATTTGGAATTTGGAATTATTGATTTTAAAGATTACCGAATTTTGTAACGTAGCTTGGAAAGAAACGAAATTAGAAAATCTAGGGAAATTTAGAATTCGGAAAAACTGAATAAAACACAATATTTTATTTTTCTTATAGTGACAATTTTATTTATTTATTTATAGGGTTTGCAATCCAAATTCAATCTTTCACAAATCAAATTCGTCTTTATCCAAATCAATTTCACCTTTATCCAAAACATATTCATTCTTTTCCAAATCAAATTCAAATTCACCATTTATGAAAATATCACATTGAAATTAAAAACATCGAATTGAAGTCCTGTGACCCACTGATAATTCGTATTTGGAATTTTTGAGATACTTTGTGACCAATATTTTTGAGATTATTTCGAAATTATTGATAATTTTTAAACTAGTCCAAGTTTTTGATATTAGACAGCGGTGTAAAAATTGTTTTTCTCGATTCAATGATGAACCAGGAAAAAACAATTGTTTGTACCGGTAAGCGGTGGAGGAACTAAACTTACCTGGCATCCCATTTTTCCTTAACCCGCGATTAAATGGGCGAGAGTCTATCGCAGTTTCTCGTGAAATGAGTAGCTGTTGGTTTCTAAATTTTTTTCTTTTATACCACAGAACCATATAAGTACTATACATATTCTAAAAGCCTGCTTCAACATCATTGGCAGGTGATATTGGTAGTGTAAACACAAATGTTTCGAATTATGCGCAAATAGTTGGAACTGGTGTAACATCGGATGCTATTCGAACCGTGGTTGTAAAGAAGAATCAGTACCTATATGTTAGCCATATTCATCCATCAACAGTTGCTGATAGCATGAAATCATATGTTAGTTCCAAATTAAACGTGTCAACGTCGAATATTGACTGCTGGTATTTGCTTCCTAAAAACCGAGATGTAAATTCGTTAAATTTTATCTCGTTTAAGGTTGGTTTACCTGAAGAAGTTTTTGATAAAACCCTAGCACCTGATTTTTGGCCAACGGGAACATCAATTCGGCACTTTATCTTAAACGACCGGCAAAAAAACTTCAAGTTTCCTGTTATTCCATAGGCAGAAGTTTGTTCATGATATTCCTGTTAAGATACCTGTAAAGAGCCATACACCACATGCCATTAATGTACCAGCAACTCAACGCAATAGTTTCCAAGTGTACTACCATAATTGTAGCGGTATTCGAACCAAAGCTAAAACTATTTGCTCCTTGATACTTTTAAATGACTACGATTTAATACTTTTTGGTGAAACATGGTTAAATATTACGTTTAATGTTGCTGAATTTTTTCCATCTGTTTATACTGTTTTCCGTCGTGATCGCTACTATGTGGATTCCAGTGTATCTGATCATCGAGGTGGCGTTATCATAGCAGTTAGCAATGAGTTAACATTCCTGCAATTAAATATTAGATGCGACATTTGCGAATTACTGGCTGTTAAGGTAAAGTGCGGTTCCTTTTGGCTTTTTATCATTGGTATTTACCAATAATAGCAGTGCTGGGGATGTCTATATAAACTTTATAGAATTGTTCACGAAAGAGATATTGCCGTTGATGCTACAAGACGATCAAATTTTAATAGTTGATGATTTTAATTTACCTAAAATTGGGTGGATCCATATAGATGATGCTTTTGTTGGATCTTCTAACGATTTGATATCAAACAATGTTTTGGATGTATTATCAAGTTTTGGCGTTCAACAAATTAATACTGTTCGGAACAACATGGGTCGTATTCTCGATCTGGTGTTTACATCAATTCAAACAGTTCAAGTAACAGCTTGTGCTGATTTGGGAGGGAGTTCCAGTATCTTTCATACACCATTGCTCATCGAGATAAATATTTTAGAATATATCACAGCTAAATTTATTGTTAAGAATGTTAAATTTGATTTTTTGAATGCTGACTTCGTGTCCCTTGATGAATATTTTGGTAAAATTGACTGGTCAGAGTTTCTAGTGAATAATAATAATATTTCCGAGATTGTTGAACGGTTTTATGGTGCTGTGAATGCAGGATTTGACCAGTTTGTTCCCAGAAAGGCGAGACGCTGTGAGTACAGTGAATCGTGGTTTAACCATTCGTTAAAGAATCTTGCTAACCGCAAATCTAAGGCTAGTAAGTTATTTATGCGTTCTGGTAATGGTACGGATTATGAAAAATATTGTATGTTAAGCAAAGAATTCAAATATATTAATGATTTTCTCTACAATATTTATATTTTACGAATTGAGGATGAAATAAGAAGTAATCCTAAAAGATTTTTTGATTTATTGATGGTAAAAGAAAGTCTGTAGGTTTTCCAACAGTAGTGTCTTATTTGTCAGGTTTTTTATGTGTTGTTTTGTTTTTTTGAATAAAAGTAATTAAAGTTATTAATGGAGTAGATTCGTTTTTCTATTGGTCGATGGTGATGTAAGAGCTAGATAATGAGAGGATGAATTGCGTTCGCTTCAGGTTGTTTTTTTTTCAGCAACACGATGGATTGTGGTATCCCAGAAATTACGACAACAAAGAACCCTCCAATATCCGACCGAAGATATCCAAAATCATAACGTGTTGGTTGTCGTAAAGGATACGTAACATGGGGACTCTATTTCCGGTCCTGAGGCGATATGTAATGCTTTTGTATATTTTTTGAATGGTTTTTTTGAGAAGAAGAATGATTCTAGTTTCGGTAATGGTCCGTCAAGCGATAAGTTGAATGTCCTTCAACTTACGAAACAGGAAATTTTGGTTGGTTTATTAAATCTAGATACGTTTAAAGGCACCGGTCCGGGTGGGATTCCATCGATCATTTTAAAAAATTGCGATCATTCTTTAGCTGATCCGATGTTTAACATTAGTCTTCATACTGGGATTTTTCCTGATTTATGGAAAACCAGCATTTGTTCGGCCTGTGTTTAAGTCTGGTTCAAAGTGTGATATTACATGTTATATACCAATCAATATTCTGTCCGTCATTCCTAAATTGTTCGAAATGTTAGTAAAGCAAAGACTTGAGTTTATTTCAATGGATTACGTTAGCCCTTTACAGCACGGATTTGTGCAGGGCAGATCTACCGTAACTAATTTGATGGTATTTTCTAATTACTTGTACGATGTTTTAAGCCAGAGAGCTCAAGTTGATGTAATTTATACGAATTTTTCTAAAGCTTTTGATAAGTTGGATCACGTCTTATTAATAGAAAAACTTGATTGTATGAATAATGAGTTTATCCCTCTTAGTTGCAATGTGTTAAAATTATGGATGGGCAGTCATCTTGGCCCGTTTTTATTTATACTTTTCATCAATAATATTGTTGACTGTCTCAATTTTTGCAAATGTTTGATGTATGCGGATGATATAAAGATATTCGCAGAGATAAAATCTGCTTCTGACACTATACGTGATCAAAATGAATTAAATTTATTTTGTGACTGGACTGTCCGTAATAAACTGAGGTTAAACATCTCCAAATGTAAGATAATGTCTTTCTGCAAATCTCGTACATCTTGTGTTGAAGTACCGTATATACTGTGTGATGAAGTGGTGAGTAGAGTATTAATAATGCGTGACTTAGAAGTTTTATTTTCGAACAGCTTGTGTTTTAACAAGCATATAGATTTAATAATTAATAAAGCTAATTCAATGTTGGGGTTTATTAAAAGGTATGGCAAAGAATTTCATGATCCTTACACATTGAAAACATTATATGTTTTCACGAAAAAGAGTGAATTTCACGAAAAATTTTAGGATTAATTTTAGAGTGACTTGTAGGTTGAATTTAAGACTCAATTTTAGAATTAATTTGGCATAATTTCAGGAAGAATTTTGAAGTAAATTTGGGGTTAATTTATGATGAATTTGGATTGATTTTGGGGTGAGTTTTAGGATGAACTGTAAGGTTGGGTTGTACGGTGAAGTTTAAGGTTAGTTTTATTTTTACTTTAGACGACATTGGGCCAGATACTCGATACTCTAGCAATTCGCAACTCTGCAAATATGGCGGATTTGCTAATCGAAAATTTGCTTGCATAAACTACTAGATTATTTTAGCAAAGTAAAATATATTTTTGTATTCAGCACAAACGTTAAAGTGCATTAAAGTAGCCCATTTTCTGAAATTCAGAAACAAATTGGATTGCTAAATTATCGTGTTTAACATTTCTAGCAAATTCGCAAAAAATAACTGCTTATCTGCTTATCTGAGTATCGAGTATCTAGCCCATTATATGGTAAATTTGAGAATACATTTTCTATTGAATTTAGATCAATTTGGGATGAATTCTACAGGGAATGTTGCGATGATATCTATGGTGAAGTTTATAATAATTATAGAGCGAATTTAAGGTGAAGTTTATGCCCCTGTTATAGTAAAGGTTTATTTATTTTATTATACATATTGACTTGTTATCTTGTATCTTGGATTTAAATACTATAAATATATTAAATTAAATAAATTCTGTTGGTTTTATATCGTCTACGGTTGAATTTCATTTGGAAAAGGATGAATATGTTTTGGATAAAGATGAATTTGATTAGTAGAAATGCGAATTTGGATTTCCAAATCGTCGTCAAAAAACTTTTTAAAGCTTGAATTGATTCTGAGCGCTTTCTTGCTACTTCTAGCTTCATTATAGACCAAATATTTTCTTTGGGATTTAAGCCTGGACTGTACGGGGGCCAGCTCAACACATCGATATTTTTTTCTTCGAAGTACTTTTTTACCTTTACATATATGAAGAGATAAGAAAAAAAAACAAGTTTTTAACAAATTATTTATGTTTATCTGAAAGCCAATTTTTCTATCTACAATTCAAAATTAATTACTTACAACTTTGGCGGTATGGCACGGAGCGCTGTCCCGTTGAAAAATAAATGTGCAAGTCTCGGTAAAAATCTTTAACTAAGAAGGCCCAAATTCGTTATGTAGGACCTGCAGATAAACAGCTGCTGTAATTTTGGAACTAAGGAAGCACAATCGACCGGTTTCATTTCTAGAAAGTATCCCCAGACCATAACTCCTTTATTTTTCGGTGGAACTTTTAAAAGACATTCGTTGCTAAGCCTCTCGCGAGATTCTCTCCCTACGAGAATTCTCCCATCTCCAACATGCAGCTTGAATTTTGATTCATCGGAGAAAATCACATCATTCCACATCTCTTGAGTCCAACAAACATGCTCCTGGGCCCATAGCAAACGTTTTCTTTCACTCGTAATGTGAACTCAGGCTTCTGGACTGGTTTAAAAGCTCTCAAACCAGCTTTAACAAGTCTTTCTGTCACTAAGCTGGCTGAAATTTGTTTTCCCGTTACTCGCTCAAGATCCCCTCTTATGTCCATGAAGTTTTAAAACGGTTCCAACGACATTGTAATATTAAAAAATGCAGAGACTGGAACCGAAACTGAACCGAAAACTGGAAACCGTAATTAACCGCTATTTTCAATGAACCGAAAACCGGAACCGAACCGAAATAAAATAAAACATTGAACCTGAACCAAAACTGGAATCGAAATTAATTTTCGTTCCGGTTCAAGTTTATGCTATCTGAAAAAATGTATACAATTATTTCCAGTTTTTAAATTGTGCAAATTAAACTAATCGAACTATCCAAGATGGTAATTTTTTCGTTTTAGACGGTTCCGCTTCCGACTTACGCAGATTTTTGTAACTGGTCAGTGGGCGCATTTCATAATTAATCCGGTTGTTCACACAAAGTTAGCACTGCAACGCATTATTACCTCGTGTTTTACTTCTTTGCCTATAAACTAACTGGAGGGGAAAAATATTCTTGTTGAAATTTTTAATAAAAAATTTGGAATCATAAATAGAAATGTTTTATTAACAAACAATTCTTGAAATGGTTTTGGAGCCGAACCGGAGCCGAACCGGAACCGAACCGGAACCGAACCGATATTTAACGGCCGAACCGGAACTGAACCGAACCGAAATTTAAAAATTAGGAACGTAACCGAAAACCGGAACGAAAAACATTTCGGTTCCAGTCTCTGAAAAAATGATCTTCCACTGGCATTATCTTTTGGGCCTTCCAGAGCCTTCCTTTGTTTGTGTACTACCCATCTCTCGCATTTTTTTAATATTCCATGCGACAGTACTTTTAGGAATGTTTAATCTTTCTGCTATTTCACACATGATTAAATTTTCTCGCGCCAAAATCAACATATTGCTTTTACACTGCTTACTAACTTTTCCCATTTTTTTAAATAAAATTGCACTGTATTCTTTATTTGACTAGCATCACCTACAGAATAACTTAATCTTACAAAACATGCAATATTTATACGCAATAAAATACTTGCAGGCAATAAAACATCTGCACCCTAATTACGGTCAAGAAAGGTAGGCGTAAAATAAACTAATTGTTTCACCAATTTTTTTGCACGTCAGTTGCGGGGTTGTATCACCGTAATAGAGGCAAAAGGCGGTTCAACAAAATATTAATATTGAAGATAAAATTTTCACAAACCAATAAAATACAAAAAAAAAAGTGTTTATTTTATTCCATTACATCCACGCCCTTAAGTGTCAAATGGGATATTTTAATTATTTTAGCAACTTATCGGTTTTGCCCCCTAAATTTCAGGTAAATTTTTGTTTTCAAAAAATTAGGTCATACATATATTTAAAATAAAATGTTAAGTCAATTGCTTTCAAAAGTTTTGTAATTTTAGCAAAAAAAGACTCCAATTTGTAATAAAATATGTTTGCCCAATTTTTTTTCCCAGCACTGTATATGTATGTATGATTTTTTAGTATAAAAGAAAAAAATAGAAACCAACAGCTACTCATTTCACGAGAACCTGCGATGGACTCTCTCATTCAGTCGCGAGTTAAGGAAAAACGGGATGCCAGGCAAGTTTAGTTCCTCTACCGCTTACCAGTACAAACAATTGTTTTTTCCTGGTTCATCATTGAATCGAGAAAATCAATTTTTACGCCGCAGACCAATATCAAAAACTTGGAATGATTTGAACATTTTCAATAATTTCAAAATAATCTCAAAATTATTGGTCACAAATAATTTCAAAAATTCTAAATACGAATTATCAGTGAGTCAAAGGACTTCAATTCGATGTTTTTAATTTCAATGTGATATTTTCATAAATGATGAATTTAATTTTGGCAGATGGAATTTGATTTGGGTGAAAGGTTGAATTTGGAGTGCAAAACCTATAGTTTGTAGCAAAGTAAATTTAAACTCAATAATGCTCATACACATTCATATATGTACTGTGCGAATAGGTGTTCGTCGGGGTGTTGAATAGGAAATCGATTTTCTTATAAAAATTGAATTTGAAGATAATGTAAACAAAAGCCCCTTTAAAAAATTACATTACTATACGAATATAACATAATTTGTATAGTGTGTATGTGTATATATGAGAATGTACACATTCATGCCTTGTTCAAATTAATTAAAACTTTTACGAAAACAAAACAAAACATTTACTTTGTGTGCTTCCTATGTTCGATCAGAACCATCTTGATGTAAATAGAGCCGGCATGTGAAAAATGGACTTAAAATAAGGGAAAATAAATTAAAAAACATTCTGCAACAATAGCAATATGAATTAAAAAGCTAAAGTTCAATTTAATGACGTCATCATATACCCTCATCTAAAGCCAATGATAAGAAAAAAGACAACACGTCTCCGCTCAACAATCAAAATAAATTAAATCAGAAAGAGCCACAGAAATAAATAAATCAATACAATGAGTGCGAAGAAAACAAAAAATCAAAACAATCTAGTATACTTTGCAAATTCAAAATAACAATAGCAAGATATTCGAATTCAAATTTGAATAGAAGCGAAATGATTTTATTGTATTGTCTTTTTAGAGTTACGTTTATGACGTTTATTACAATTTTCAAAAATATCTCATTTTTCATGACGATTTTCACTAAGAAATAAACATTTTAAAGCCTTGTTTTTTCAATCAAATAACATTACATGTTTCATGAATATTTTCGTATAAAAACAAAACAAAAGCTCACATTTCCAATAAACTAAAACTGTAAATGAAAATAACCATTTCCCCATATAGTTTCATAGTAAAGAAAAAATTATACGTACCTTATTTTAAGCTTAATAAAAAATACTGTTGGTACTGAAGGCTCATATTTATACAGTAGGCTCTGGTTCGATATACCTTACTCAACTCATTCTGAGAAAATCTTATTGGAAAATGCGCAAAAACATTGAAGTATTAGGGTAGTAAATACATGTTAAATATATTTCTGGATAATACGCGTATGTACTATGTATATAGGGAATTATTACGGTTTCGATAAAACTTATGATAATAACATCAAATGAAATTTCTTGTGTACATAAAAATATAACAACATAAACGAAACTAAAAATTAAGCAATTAATCAACCTTTGAATGTTGTGAGATGTTAATAATCCTTGGGAATTTCGGTTAATTTTTTGTGAGTTTATTATTTTTTTTTCGCTTTTGGCTGCTACATTTAGATGAATTCTTAATTGTTGTAGCATAGATTATGAATATTGATTATACAAATTAATATACATAGTATAGAGGTGATTGGAGCGGTGCTTTAGGGTGTGCTACAATACTGTTGATTTTCTCACCTAGAACTTCTAAAGAATATACTTAAGCGATAAAGTTTTCGAAAATGTCTCCATAAAATGTTTTATCCATAACATCATGCAAAAAGCTTCAACCTGTAATTTAAACACTTTGGCTGCTGAATCAGGATTGTTTGACTTATTTTAAGAAGTGCATGGTTCATGCAGGAAAATCTTTCCATTTTTGATATCGAAATAGATAAAGGGGTTCATTTCTCTTCTTTAAAAGTAAAATGGAAAAATGTTCAATAAGAAATACGCATTTCTGCATTTCTGCATTTCTGATTCTTCTGCCTTGAATTATAGGAAAATGACTTTATGGGAAAAAGACATGCACTATGGTGAAAGCTGTGGAATTTACGTCCAGGAGTATGACCCTCTGCTGGAGTGCAGAATTTATACGGGTCGATCCACCTGCCATGTCAGAACTGTAGACTGCCACTGTGCCATATGCAATGTGCAGGACGCCTACCATCTTGGTTGTTGGTAACCGGTTGTTTGTTCCCGAACCCATAAATGCTGTCACAATATTGTGAATTTTGTATTATGTAACACCAAAGTAGTGTATAATTTTACACAATATTTTGAATCGGCAATAATAATATTGTACTGTCGAAACCACAATATTGCATTTACTATATATCGCTTGTTTGTTTGTTTTCGCACTTATAGCCGAACTTTTCTTTTAAATTTGGCAGTTTTAGGGGAATCACTACAAAATATATTTTAATCTACTGCAATTTTGTAGTTAAGAAATACACGTTACACTTGTGTACGATAGTGCCATTTTCATGTAAAAATGTGTAGAATTTTTGTCAAATGCCAATAGACAGTACAGTCGGGGTTCTTACTCGGTCGCTTATGATAAACGACTCTTGGGTTTGTTGCTAGTGGTTGTAAGACTTTGTACTTTGTAATGTACCAACATTGATTCTATCTGTAATTGTCGCGTCATGCCGTTTAACTATAAATATGTTTTAATTTTGTTAAATGTGGTTATATCAATTTATACAGGTAACCGCTATATGGCGTATTTTAATGGTACTTTTCCTAATTGGCATATTATGTTCTTGCGGGTCGTCGTTAAATGATATTTACCTGTGCATTCCATGACAAACGGTGTATTACAAAGATATGTTTTTTTTTATTTTCATACTTTGTTCATTTGCAATCCTAAATTAGATCGTTGTGGATGAAACTAAAATTTATAAGTGGCCCAGTAGTACGGCAATATATTTTTAGTAAAGTTTATTTTTTTTTACTGGATATAAGTTATTTATTATACAGGGTGTTCGGCACATGGGCTGACACAATTTTTTGGGGAATTGGCTGGGTCATTAGCTAGTTTTCACCCATAAGACCCTACGTCCTAAGTGACACGGTAACTGAGATATGAATTTTTTTCGTTTTTTATTTAAATTACCTGAAATTTCGCCTTTAAATCGTCATATTTTTTTTGTTTGTGATTGTAATAGCACGAAATAACTTTTATTGTATTCTGCAATGTATTTGTAGTCTAAATAAATCACTATTTGGTACAAATGGCTTCAAGAAAATAAATTATATGAGCTTCGAAAGTCTTGAAACTGTGTAAATGTATAAACAATTTCTACTTCTAAATTCAATATAAAAAAAAATAAACATTATTTTGAACATAGGTTTGTTTTAAAAAGTTGTCTAGTTTATACTCTTTCCAACGGTATGCTACATGTTGGAGAAATTATTTATAGTATGGTCAAAATAAGAGATAGAAGTTCTCAGGGTCAAGAAAATTCTTTTTATCTTTATTATGTTTTTATTAAATATGAGTTATAATATTTGTTCGAATTGTTCTCCTCTACTCCGTATGCATGCACGACACATTTTCCTTATTTCAAATGTTATTGTGCGAAGTCGCATTTCTCTTTTCATTATTTCAAATGCAGCTGTAATTCGCTCCATTAAAATTTCTCGTGAGGGCACCTCTGTTGCATAAACCATTTCCTTTGCACGTCCCCAGACGTAAAAATCGAGCGGTTTCAGGGACGTAGGGTCGTATGGGTGAAAACTAGATAATGACCTAACCAATTTCCCAAAAAATTGTGTCGGTCCATATGCCGAACACCCTGTATTATTGTATTACTGAAATTGTAACCAGATTGTATATAAGTATAAAGTTGGTAAATAAATAAATCAATAAATGAATTCTAATTCCCAGAAAATTCCCAAAAAATTTCCAGAAAATGCCCAACAATTTCCAAAAATTCCTAGAAAATTCCAAAGAAATTCCAAAAATTCCCCAAAAATTCCAATAATTCCCAGAAAAAGCCACAAACTCTCAAAAATTCCCAAGAAATTCCAAACATTTCCAGAAAATGGCCAAGAAATTCCAAAAATTCTGGGTAGTATTTTTTTGGTATTTTTTGGTTATTTTTTGTTAATTAAAAATTTCCAAAAATACCAAAAATTACCAAAAAATTCCCAAAAGAGCAACAAAATACCAAAAAATACCACAAAATACCACAAAATTCCCAAAAAATTCCAAAAATTCCCAAAAAATGCCCAAGAAATTCCAAAAATTCCCAGATATGCCCAAGAATTTCCAAAAATTCCAAAAAAATGCTAAAGAATTTCCAAAAATTCCCAAAATATTCCCAAAAAATTCCCAGAAAATGCCCAAGAATTTCCAAAAATTCCCAGAAAATGCGCAAGAATTTCTAAAATTCCCAGAAAATGCCCAAGATTTTCCAAAAATTCTCAGAAAATGCCCACGAAAACAAAAAATTCCCAGAAAATGCCCAAGACTTACCAAAAATTCCCAGAAAATGCACAAGAAATTCCAAAAATTCCCAGAAAATGCCCAAGACTTTCCAAAAATTCCCAGAAAATGCCCAAGAAGTTTTAAAAATTCCCAGAAAATGCCCAAGAATTTCCAAAAATTACCAGAAAATGGCCTTGAACTTCCAAAAATTAACAGAAAATGGCCCTGAACTTCCAAAATTTCCAGAATGGCCTTGAATTTCCAAAAATTCCCAGAAAATGGCCCTGAACTTCCAAAAATTCCCAGAAAATGGCCTTGAACTTCCAAAAATTCCGAGAAAATGGCTCTGAACTTCCAAAAATTCCCAGAAAATGTCCTTGAATTCCCAAAAATTCCCAGAAAATGGCCTTGAACTTCCAAAAATTCCCAGAAAATGGCCTTGAACTTCCAAAAATTCCCAGAAAATGGCCTTGAACTACCAAAAATTCCGAGAAAATGGCTCTGAACTTCCAAAAATTCCCAGAAAATGGCCTTGAACTTCCAAAAATTCCCAGAAAATGGCCTTGAATTTCCAAAAATTCCCAGAAAATGGCCTTGAGCTTCCAAAAATTCTCTGAAAGTTGCCTTGAACTTCCAAAAATTTACAGAAAATGGCCTTGAATTTCCAAAAATTCCCAGAAAATGGCCTTGAACTTTGAAAAATTCTCAGAAAATGGCCCTAAACTTCCAAAAATTCCCAGAAAATGGAATTTTTGGGAATTTTCTGGGAATTAGAATTCATTTATATATTTATTTATTTACCAACTTTATACTTATATACAATCTGGTTACAATTTATCTGGCTTATATTTACGACCCTACGTCCCTGACACCGCTCGATTTTTACGTCTGGGGACGTGCAAAGGAAATGGTTTATGCAACAGAGGTGCCCTCACGAGAAATTTTAATGGAGCGAATTACAGCTGCATTTGAAATAATGAAAAGAGAAATGCGACTTCGCACAATAACATTTGAAATAAGGAAAATGTGTCGTGCATGCATACGGAGTAGAGGAGAACAATTCGAACAAATATTATAACTCATATTTAATAAAAACATAATAAAGATAAAAAGAATTTTCTTGACCCTGAGAACTTCTATCTCTTATTTTGACCATACTATAAATAATTTCTCCAACATGTAGCATACCGTTGGAAAGAGTATAAACTAGACAACTTTTTGAAACAAACCTATGTTCAAAATAATGTTTATTTTTTTTTATATTGAATTTAGACGTAGAAATTTTTCATACATTTACACATTTTCAAGACTCTCGAAGCTCATATAATTTATTTTCTTGAAGCCATTTGTACCAAATATTGATTTATTTAGACTAAAAAGACATTGCAGAATACAATAAAAGTTATTTCGTGCTATTACAATCACAAACAAAAAAAATATGACGATTTAAAGGCGAAATTTCAGGTAATTTAAATTCATATCTCAGTTACCGTGTCACTTAGGACGTAGGGTCGTATGGGTGAAAACTAGCTAATGACCCAACCAATTCCCCAAAAAATTGTGTCGATCCATGTGCCGAATACCCTGTATATGTACTAGTTTAGTGTACCATATAGTTTATATTGGAGTAAATAAATAATATTAATATTATTTATCGCTATTAAATAGGTAAAACACCATATTTTATTTTTTTTTACTACCATTTCCCATTCTTATGTTTATCATGTGTTTCTTTTGTAGTTTTATACAACGTTTTCGATAACGTTAGCATAACACGCGGTTGTGATATCCCGGTGGATACAAAATTCACCAACACCATCCATACGTTATACGTAGCCCGGCAAATAAATCAATAGCCGAAAAGCCATTAAGGCTAAAGGGAACACGAACCGCGTGTCTCATTTACTTGGATAATCACAAATACCGTTTCTTTTGGTCGAAAAAGACACCAGAAACCATTAGTATATGGGTCCATCAGATGTACAATTTGGATATCTTGTTTCATCGTTAATTACCGCACTTACTGGGGAATTACGTGATTTGTTTAGGATTAAGAATTCATCTATTTAAGGGGGTAACCTGGTGTAGCGACTTCAAAAAATCGATTTTTCTTTTTTTGCTAAAATCGATAGTATATTATCCCTAGAATATGCACCCAAAACGAAAATGACGAAATAACGGCTTTTAAAAGTACAGGTAAATTTACAACGATAAACTTTCTTCAACCTTTTTCCTTGTTCGGAAACTTTAAAGGCGTTTTTCTCAAAAACATGTTTTTGAAACTAGCGTGCAGGATAACTCAAAAAATTCTCGATGGATCAAAATAATTCTTTTTTCAAATTAAAGGTAATTTAATCGCCTTGAACTTATACCACATATTTTGTACTAAAGACATTATTAAGAAAAAGTTATAAACAAAAGAACGTGCAAAATGTATGCAAAAAAAACGATTTTGTTTTCAAATCATGATTTTAATAATTGTTTGTAATGAAATAATCAATTTGTTAGGTATATCTATAAACTACACTCATAAACTTTATAAAAATATATATTTTCTTTTTATCGGATAATTCTACGAGGTACTAGAGTGCACGCCGTAAAGAAAAAATTTTTATAGGCACCTTCATACTTTTTTTAATAACTTGCTTAAACTTTCATATAATAATATTAAAAAATTAATTTGAACTCTTCAATATGTAGACAATAAACATTAATATTTGCAAAAATAAATATTGAATATTTTTTTTTATTTTTTTTTTATAAAAAGTGCTTGTTTTAGTTGTTCTACACCAAGTTACCCCCTTAAATGTTTTTCTTTTGTTGTTTATTTCATCATAATTTAGTATAATATCAAGTTTTTTTTTTTGTTCTTAAAGTAGCTTTTATCAGTGATTTCATTATTTTGTTTTAAATTGAATATTTAACTTGTGTAATAACTTCGGCTGTGGATATTAAATTTAATCTCGCCGATCCAGAAGGCTAAAATTAATTAGTCTATTTTTGTACAATATGACCATTTTGGGTGGATACTTGAGCGCTCTGGTCTTCAATCAAAATTGGTAAGTGATTTATGATTATTTTTTTTTATTTTGTTTATTAATATCTACCTATAATTACCGAATACACACGCATAGATATTCAATTTAATTTAGAGTTCATAATAAGCAGTTTCAGTTTTTACGTGTTTTGTTTAAAATTCTTATTTATGAATAAATTCAAATTTGGCATAAGTCTGTGATAATGTATTAATGGTATTTATTATTTTTGGATTGAGAGTTGTGAGAAGATGACGTGATGACGATCGGTGCATAATTGGAAGCAATTTTCCGCATAGTTTTGTTACCCTGCCCCAACTGATGTGCTTTGTCCAGGTTGAAAAGATAAATAGGGCGTATCTTCCCTAAACTCAAAATGATACAAGATTACAACTTTCCCTAAATAAACCCCAATTATATTGGCCGAGCGCCAACGTCTTGTTATCATTCACTGTTCTTGCTGAAGGTGTGCTCCGTTGTGTCTTTTTTCATATACATATTTGCCGTCTTACTTTGGTAAAAGTTATTCCTATCCCGATAGGAATGAAATTTTGCCCAAAGTAAGAACAATTCTTCTTCAGAATAATTTTTTTTTTTTACTTTCAACAGTTGGTACCAAGCTTTAAAATATAATTTATTATTTAGAATTTTAACAAATATAAAATAATGATATCAAATTATTGAATAAGGTATAATTATTCCAAATGATAATTAATAAAATTTTATATTCTGATTTATCGAATAATTGAAAATTGTTATTTACTACCAACTCATAAAACTAAATACATATTTGTAATATATGTACTCTAGTAGTAAACACTACAACTACGAGAAGAAGAGAATTTTGCTATTCCTACTTCTCAGCGGAATGAATCTCTTCATTCCGGAATGAAAATACACAGCATTGTTGTTGGAAAATTGCCAAAGTAAGACTACAATTAATTCAATTTAAATTCTCCGTACTCTACGTTAACTTGTTTTTTTATTTTTATTTATTTTTTGTTACCTCTTGATTGACACAAGTCAAAAACCCGACTAACTCGCCGAACATTAAGAAAAATATTTTTCTTATTTTGTTGACCAGGGCGCACGAATTGAAAATGTAGCAGACACTAGCACTATAGTACTTTCCGACGTCCACATCTATGAATTATCGACATTAGTTAGTTATGACATGGTGGTACATAATTGTGTTGCTACACATACAAGTACACAAAATTGACAAGTCGAGTTATCAAAACGGAATGAATGATGAATTGGTCAATTTTAATTGTAATTTCGTTTTAGGTAACTATGATAGGTAAAATGTTTGTGGGTGTACTTCAAAAGAAGACTCTTGGCCCTGAGACTCATGCTCTTAAATCTATCCATACAAGAAAATTAGGATTAGCCATGGCAAACAAATGAAATAGCGAAACCCAACCGATGCCAACATTTTATGACCATAAAAAAATTATTTCAATGAATTATGTCTTTAGCATGGTAAATACCTAATGACTTATCGTATGAATCCTTCAATTTATATGCGACATTTCCGACTCGCCAGGTTATCGTTGCCGGTATGAATTTTGGAGCTAACTTAGCATTGTAGTGCCGTGAGGCATCACTTTCCACATACGTTCGAATGAATACTGCTTGTCCTATGTTAAACCTACGAGGTAGATTCCTGGTATTGTACTTTTTTTGCGCTTTCAAATGTGCTAATTTAAGTTGTTTTAGTACTCTTGGTTGTACTAATGCCAAGCGATTAGTTAATTCTCAGCATGAATAGCATTATCGTTTTCACAATTGAGTAGGCGACGTATTTCATAATCAGAGCCATGGAATATGAAGTGCTGACCAAATACGAGGAAATGAGGCGAATATGAGGTTGGCGAATGAATAAAATTCCACAAGGTTGACGCCAATCGTTGTTGCGATAGCATGAACTTACATAAAGATGCTGGAGATGCTTCTCTCAATGGCTTTAACAGGACAAAACGGCTGTATTGGTCTAGCATAATTAACATGTAGCAATTCCCGGTCATGGAACGCGGATAAGGACCAAGGAAATCCAAAAATATACGTTGAAAGGGACGCTTGACTTCAATATATATACCCAAAGGGGTCTTGTGGAATAATTCACTGCCTTAGACATTTTACATGTTTGGCAGGATTGATATATTCTCGTACTTGTTTAGCCATTCCTGTCCATAAGAAGTATCTTTATGTAGTTTATCCAAGGTCTTATGAATTCCCATGTGACTACCAGCCTTTGGATAGTGTGCTTGCTCTCATATGCTCTCACGGTTAGGCTCATTGGCATAACAAGTTTCCATGGAGAAATGTCGGTTCCCACATACCGCACACCATATGCTGGAGAAATAATTAACTTGCCATCTTCTACTCGTAAACTGGTAGCTGATTAATTCTTGCCAGGTATTGCTCATCACAGAAAGCCAGAGAATTTATGTCTATGTGTAGTGCATCATTATCACGGGTACTAGATGATCCAATCTGATGCAAAACCTCATAGAAGGTACTTGAAAGGGCATCTGGGACGACGTTCAATGAACCCTTGCGGTACCGGATATTGAAGTTAAACCCCTGTAGTTTTAGGCTCCATCTAGCCAATCGACCGGACAGGTCTGTCTGGTCCATTAGCCAGCGCAGACTAGCATGATCCGTGATAATTGTAAATTTTAACTCCTCGACGTAATGTCGAAAAGCTTTTACACAAAGAATTGCGGCTTAAAGGCGGGTTTTGAATTGCATCCGTTCGTTCGTTCTGATTTTTTTAATCAATCGTCTTCCTTGAAAATGACGTTATTTTCCGTTCGTGTTCCTTTGATTGGATAAAAAAAATTCAGAACGAAAGAACGAACGAACGACTGCAACTCAAAACCCGCCTTAACATTCCAGTTCCGTTGTGCAGTACTTTCATTGTGCAGGATTAAGTTTCTCTCTTCCTTCGGTCACTGGAACAGTACTCCGCCAACTACCTGTGATAACGCATCTACCTGAATATAAAAAGGTAAGTTATAGTCCGGGTGCACAAGCACAGGTGCTGTCGTCATAAGGCGTTTTAACTCGTCCATTGCTTCCTGAGCTTTTGCGGACCACACAAGTTTACTCTTTTTCTTTAAAAGATCTGTCAACGGAGCAGTGACTGAGACATAACTAGGAATGAACCGACGATACCAGCCGGGCATACCAAAGAATCGTCTAAGTTCCTTAGTGTATTTTGGAATTGGAAATTTGTTTACCCCAGAGACTTTCTCCGGATCAACTTTTATGCACCCATTGCCAATGATGTAACCTAAATACCGTAACTCTTTCAGTACAAACTTGCTCTTCTTTACGTTTATGATTATATTGGCCTCCCGCAACCAAACTGACACGCCGAAGAAGTCCACGGTGCTTCCATAAATCGCTGTATGTTACAAGAAGATCGTCTAAATACACGAAAATTGTATCATGGTAGCGATAGGGAACCACCTTGTACAACAATCGGCACATCATTTGTGGAGCGTTACATAACTCGAAAGGCATGACTTTAAACCGATAAAGGGGCCACCCAGGTACGTTAGCCTTTCTGTTTGGTTTTTGTCCCATGGTAAGGAAGTGTCCTCACGGAGCGTCTTACTCCTCGTGAAGTGATTTCTCCACTGCTCGTGAAATCGGGCAATGACGCTGCTTTATGGTCTTGATACTATGAGATACCAGGTTTGTATGTCTCAATCCTTATTTCAGTGAATAAGGAAATGAGTTTATGATTGATTGGAGTTCCGTACGTTCGTAATTTGTCAATGAATGCCACTCGGTACCAGAGGTTGAAGCCGAAATAGAAGATGTATTTGTATTATTTGGATCTTAATATCAAATATATGGAAAAAGTCGGTTCCTAGGTACAATTTTTGCTACAGATTTGGAGCTAGGAATAATTTTAATGACTTCTCCTTTCATTAAATCGTCTTTTGGCATAAACATAGCTTAATATTTTTCCTTTTGTCCATTCGTTGTGGAAACTAATGATGGGAAATGGTGGCAATTTTTGCCAAGTTTACTGATATTTGTACCAGAATCCAGTAGTCCACTGATTTAATTACCAAACAGATTTACGGTGACATCCGTCCAAATCAGTACATAATAATGGGGAAATAATTTGTTTACAGAGGCTCCTCTTAGACTTTTTAAATACTTATAAGCTCAATTAAACCTGGCTAAGAGACAATTATGAGATATTTCGGTATAGGGAATAGTAGAATTTAGATTATGCGTTGGTGTTGATAAAGTTCTGGATCCGTTTTTGAAGCGGCATCCTCAGTATCGGCCTCTTGGGGATCGGCGTACTTGAAAGAATTGCCTCCCGAATTAACAAACTCTTCCTCGAAACGTTTCCCGAAGTCGTTGGTTTATTCTGGCAATCATCGCAGTCAGTATAATAAACATTATCTCTACCATAGCCATAAGAGAAAACACGCTTGGACGAATTCTTACCCTGGTTAAATTTATATTAAACAGTTTTACAGTCCCAACATTGAATATTAACTACTTCTCTGGGCTTGTAATTAGCCGTTGACTGTTTATGGAATGGATTCCGAGTGACTTATGCGATGCGTGTACTACCAGAGCACTAATTTGATCGGTAGTTTGATAATCTGACTTTGGAGTACCTAGCACGTTCGACACTCATCTGTTTTTTGGTGTTAGAGAAAAATTCACATGCTAAAATACGAATATGGGCGATGACTAGGCTCCCATTCAAACTAGTTGACACAAGTATGTATTAGATACTTCTAGACAGAAAGCCTCATCGCAAATAATCGTAACAAAAATTACTACGAAATTGTTTATAGAATAAAATATACAGGTTGTTAGATCCATTTTTAACCCGTCTCGCATGTTATCTATTAAAGTTTCTAACATCTCGAGTCTGGAATAAGGCTACTAGCTTGTAATGCTATTTTTTGAATGGCATCCTGGAATTCTATGAATTTTTCCTTACGATAGTTTTATTTTCGTGCTTGTAATGCTTTTTTGATTTCCCTATCAGATCTAACAAAATTAAATCGTTCGATCAAATCGGTCCTAATTTGGCCCCAATTTAACTGACGATAATTTATACGTTCAAGGTAGGTCCAGAAGCAATCAGACGCAATGCCGGTAAGAAGTAACCCTAGATGTTCCCCCCAGTGAATCCAAAGGAATATTTGCTGCATTTGCTAAGTATTCTATTCGAAAAATAAAGCGATCAATAGGTAAGTAATGATACGTGAATGTGAGGTAATGATATTTTATGCACTAGCTAGCTATTCTCTGTTTCCTACAAAAACCCGTGTTCAGAATCATCACCTGAAAATAGTTAATTAGATTAAAACATTAAATATTTAGATTTAGAAATTTTACTTAACTTTTGGTGTATCCTGTGAGTGAACATTTGTAATTTTCCTATTGCTATTAGATTTACTACACATAAATAAAAATATTGTAAATAATAAATGTAAATCGATAATAGGCCCAATTCTGCCTTCCAAAATTTTATGTTATGTGATGTTATTTTTGTTTTTACAGTACAAATTCATATAGGAAGCGGGGAAATAAAATAACATAACATGAATTTTATCGTTCCAGAATCGGGCCGATTGTTTCATTTAATTTGACATTAAGGTGGTGGTGTAACGACCTGTATTATCAATTTGTTTCTGTATTATTTTATTTTGTGTAAAGCAAATAAAAATAATCTGGTTATTATAATTTATTTGATATAAAGTATAACACTTAATTTTACCACCATCTATTGTTTAATAGATGAGTAATTTTGCTCAGCGTAAGTTTAAAATTGCCGCGGATTTATATTTATTTTTATTTCGCGCATCTAGCTACTTAGTTTTATTACAAAATAAAATTGCTCGATCACTTTCCTTGACTCACAAGAGCCGTCAACACCATTTTTATAAGAATAATTAAAAACAATTTGTGGATTATTTTTACGTTGAATTTATAACGTTGTGAACAAATTGTTTCATTTGTTTTTGTAAACCAATTATTCTGTTCCTGTATACCTGCACCCTGATTCTCTAAAAAATAAAATAACGGGTAATGCTGTGTTTATGACATAGGAACATAGGAAGATAGGGAGTGTGACACGACCAACCAAATTATTTAAAATATCACCAGCTCCGCCTACTAGCCTACTTTGATCAAAAGTAAGAAATTTTACAACCAGAGCATGGAACTAAAAGGCGGGGCTTGTGATATTTTAAATAATTTGATTGGTCGTGTCACACTCCCTATCTTCCTATGTTCCTATGTTCCTATGTCATAAACTCAGCATAAAGGCGGTATTCCACTAGAAAAAATGTACTGCCAGTAAAATTAAAGGAAGAAAAAAATATATATTTGGTTGATGGGGGAATGAAACAAAAAACCTTCTGAGTACAAAAATATTTGTGTCTGTAGTAGTGTACACTCCTATAAAAAGTATCAAATCGAGAACTTTTTATAGGAGTGTCACTAGCACACGTACATAAAATTTGTATATGATGAAAATTAATTCTCGCATACACTAATAATTTTAATAGGATGACGATTTTATGGTAGAGATTTTTTTAATTTTTTATTCTGTGACGGAAATTGTTCAAAAAAATTAAATTCTGATATGAGTATTAATAATGTTTAATTTATTAGATAAGTTTGAGTCGAAAAAATAATCGAATAAATACTAAATTACTAAAGACTTAAATTTTCTAGCAATTATAGGTTATGAAGTTGTTTAATGTCAAATTTCCCCTTAAAATTTTTGCTATAAAACAATAAAAAAAAAACACGACGTTTTTTTGGTAGAGATCTTTTTAATTTTTACGAAAAATATACTAAAAACTATAATTCTGATATGAGTATTAATGATATTTAATTTTTAGATAATTTTGAGCTGTAAAACTAACCGAATTAATATTAATATTAATTTTTTTTAAATATTTATGGGTTATGTTTTTGTGTGCTGTCAACATTTCTCCTTAAAATTTTGCTATAAAAAAAATAAACAAAAAAACGTGGTCTTTGTCTATTACATAGAGTTTCTGATTTTTGGCTCTTTTCCTCTTATTTTTACTGTGAGTAAAATTTTAGGAATTTTTCTAGTGGAATAGTACCATAAACGTGTAAACTCGTAAAAAGCAAAGCTTTCTTTTATTAGTTTGCAATTTTTCGATTTTATTTGAAGTAGTAATCAAATCGAAATATTGGAAATTCGTTAGAGTAGGCCTCGCTTTTTGCAAGTTTACACATTTACCCGTTATCTTATTTTTTAGAGAATCAGGGTGCTGAATTTGTGGAAATTTGGAAATACACACATTTACGCACATTTGTTTGGTCCTTCGGGATCCCGAATATAAAAGGAGAAAATTTCCATTGGAGCATTATCGTGGGCAAGCACATGGACTCATCACTGGAAAATCAAAGCCTTAAGTATAATTTTTCATTATATATTTGAACTGGAAAAAACATTTAGTGTGGTGAAAAATAAATGTGAAATCATTAAGGTCCCTAAAAATTAAATACAATTTTCTTAAGCCTTCACCTTTAAATTACATTGTTCCGCCATTATTTTCTTTCGTCACGTGTTTAATTCCATAAAGGGCTAATAGACTCATTGCTTCCATATTCATAAGTTCGTTCATCGTTTAAAATGGTTGACATATTCCAAATGGAGAATCTAAAAAAGAAAAGAGATTATGTTAAAGCTCAAATAGATAAGTAGTTTAAATTTACACAAGAAGTTGCTGAGTCTATTGCATACGAAGAAACAAAATTGCGTTTAGAAAGAGTCAATGAGCTATATAAGGAATTTATTGAAATCGAAAATAAAATGTTAGAAAAGGTTGCTGTAATTGAAAGCAACATATGTTACATAGATGCAGTAGACGTGCAATATTATTTTATAGTGCTAAAACTACAAGGTCTACGGCTAACTAAACGCTTAAAAACACGCAAGCATGCGATTCAGAAGTTAAGTTGCCACGCACTACTATTCCGCCATTTGATGAAGATTACCGGGAATGGCAATCGTTCAATGGCTTATATGTAACGACTATACATGAGAACACCAAGATCCAGTATCTCAAGGGACTTCTTAAAGGAGAAGCGAGTGCTTTGGTTAGACATTTTCTAATAATTCTAATTACTTAGAGGCATATGAAAGATTATGTAAGCGGTATGATAAGAAACGTTACATCAGGCGCGGATACAAGGGAGGGGTAGAGGGGGTAATTACCCCTCCCAAAATGAAACAAAAACCTCTAAAAATATACATTTTGCAAATAATTCAACTATGTACATGTTAACTGTCTAAGTGTATATATGCACTTGTTAAGTTCAGCGAGGTTAAAACTCGACATTTTACAGAAATAATGCTAAAAAAATGGATTAAATAATGTACTAATGAAAAAAGTTTGATTACATTTACCAGTCAATTAAAAATAAAATGTAAACAAAAAATTTAGTATTTACGCATATCTCATATCCTAATTGAAAGCAGCAAACTACTAACACTAATCGTCAATCCATGAAGGTATTTTATGCTCATTAATTCCATGAATCAGGATCGTTTTCGTCTTTGCGCTATAAAATCAACAATTATCAATAAAAAAACCTTAAATAATTCACGGATTATCTTTAGGTATCCTTATTCAAGAAACAATCGTTTTTTCTTTGCTCCCAAAAAAAACTAATATATCTTTTTTTAAATTCCATATGGAGCAACTTTCGGAAAAATTAGAAAAAGTAGTTTTGGCCAGGATGAAACCGGCCTTGATTCATGGATTGAGGGCTAAAGAAGAAATAATCATAAACTCCGTGCGACCAAGTACTTCTTAAATACAATATTTATAAATAATATAAATTATAAATAATTAAAAACGGGTTTTGTAAAAAAGAAATTTCTATTAAGGTATATAATAGTTACACATTAGTTAAAAATTACCACCCCTCCCAAACTTAAAAGCTAGATCCGCCCATGCGTTACATAGTGAACTCATTCATACAGACATACTTAGATGACCCTAATTTCAATAAAGCAACTTCTACCAATTTAACTCGTTTACACGATACCTGTAATGAGGTCATACGATGTTTAAGGGCATTAGGGACCAGCGCAGAAGGTAGAGATCCTTAGCTAATTTTTGTAGCATTGCAAAGGGTGGACGAAAAAAAGGTAAAGTTGGTTATTACAAAGAGCCGATGAGGACTTCAGCAGTTTTAGGGTTTTTTTGGGCAAGCGGATGGATTCTCTACAAGGAATGAAGGTAGAAGTTAAACGTTCTCCCAACGCATGCAGTTTACCAATGCAAGTCAAAGAGATGGTGTAACAAATGCCAGAGGAAACATCATGTCCTTCTACACCAAGACGAAGCCAAATCTCTATACCATCAACGTCAGGGCAAACTACGACGATGATCGTGAAATCCATTAACTCAGTCATCAGTCATTCTGCCAACTGCACAAGTCCTTGTAAGGAATAAGTTTGGAGAATAGAAAAATGCTGAGTATTACTTGATTCTTCTTCATCATTTGGTTTACATAGAATCAATGCTCGCATTTCCATTATGGGTTTAAACGATATGAATTCAGGAGTATCCAGAGGTCTAGCAACAATAAAAACAAAATCAATGATTGATGAATCCTATGAAATCGAAAAGGAAGTCTTGATAGTGCCAAAAATTAC
Source organism: Tipula helvola (assembly GCA_963556165.1). Taxonomy (NCBI): domain Eukaryota; kingdom Metazoa; phylum Arthropoda; class Insecta; order Diptera; family Tipulidae; genus Tipula; species Tipula helvola. Next base: position 134,615,390 of record OY744482.1, on the reverse strand, counting down.
CTCATATCAAATAAATTCTAATTTTAATTTAACAAATTTACAAGAATTTAGAAATTTTCAGCTAGCGGATCCAGGGTTTTACCAATCGGGACGAATCGATATTCTTTTAGTCAGTGATCATCTCTTTGAGGTTATTTGTGATGGCAGAAAAAGAATGTTAAATAGCAATTTAATAGACCAAAATACAAGGTTTGGTTGGATAATGGTTGGGACCCCAATTCAAAAGGAACGTGGTAATGAAGCTCCAGTTTATCTGCAACTAAACATCGATGCAATATTATAGAGATTTTGGGAAACAGAAGAGATCGGAGAGGCCTCACAAGTATCTGAAGAGAAGCAAATGTGCTTAAACCATTATCAAGAAACGGTTGGAAGATCAGAGGACGGAAGATACATAGTGCGTTTACCGTTCACGAAGGCTAACCCCAAGATTGGCAACCTAAGAGCTATGGCGATAAAGCGATTTTACAATTTGAAAAATTGTTTTAATAGAGATGCTTCATTTCACGAATCCTATAAAGAATTTATGAAGGAGTACAACGAATTAAAGCATATATGGAACTGGGCAATTTCGCAAGTATTGATGGATATTATTTACCTCACCATAGAGTGGTGAAGATGAGTAGCAGTACTACGAAGTTGCAAATATCATTGAATGATGAGTTGGCTGTGGGTCCAACCCTTCAACCGACTTTGTTTGAAATTTTATTAAGATTTCGCAGACACAAAATTATATTTATTGCGGATATTGAAAAAATGTTCCGTCAAATTTGGCTACATCCAGAGGATACGAAACATCAACGAATCACTTGGCGAATCTCAAGCAAGGAACAGCTGCAATCATTTAATTTATTAACGGTAACTTACGGAACGGCAAGTGCACCATTTTTAGCGGTCCGAACACTAGTATTACTCGTCTCAGATTACGAGGAGTAGAATCCGAGGGCATCAGAAATCATCAGGAGAGATTTCTACATGGACGACTTAATTGCAGGGGCCAGTTCCGAAGAAAAAGCAAAGAAAGTGGTATTAGACATAATCACGATCTTAAATAAAGACAGATTTAAATTGAGAAAATGGACATGAAATTCGCACGAAGTGTTGGAAACGATTACAGAATTTAATTGGCAATTCTCAGTCATTAGCTTTGAACAAGAATCTCAACCTGTGTCTGTACTTGGTTTAAGATACGGCCCAAATAAAGACACATTCTGTTTTAAAGTGAAACAGTTTTAAAGGCAGCCAAGGTCTTTGGTCCAATGGGGTGGTTATCCCCTGTCACAATTAAAATAAAAATTCTTTTTCAACACCTGTGGTTAGCCAAATTAGAGTGGGATGATCAATTACCGCCTGGAATTCAACAAGAGTGGACATCAATACGTAAGGAAATGTGTAATTTAGAACACATTGCCATCAAGAGATAGTTGTTTAACGAGGACAAAGTGGTTGAACTACACGGGTTTGCAGATGCTTCGGAAGATGCTTATGCCGCAGTAATTTATTATAGAGTTGTATTAGCCAATGGTTTCAAAAAAAATATAATCAGTTCAAAAACAAAGGTTGCGCCCATAAACACAATTAGTATTCCGAGACTGGAGTTATGCGCAGCAGTGCTTTTGGTTAAATTATTGAAATTGGTAGTGAAATCAATGGATGGGGATCATGTGATAAGATATTATTTATGGGCCGACTCAAGAATTGTTTTGAATTGGATTTCGTCTAGTCCAAGAAGGTGAAAAACATTTGTCGCCAATCGCGTATCTTATATTTTGCAACATACGGATAGAAGTAGTTGGATGCACGTACCATCAACGGAGAAACCTAAGAAGACTGTGCATCACGTGGATTGTGTCCAAATGAATTGGTACACTTCAAATTATGGTGGAATAGACCCGAGTGGCTAAAAGAACCTAGCAATACATGGCCGCCCCAACACAACAAAGAGCAAGTTGAAATTGATGTAGTGATGAGTGAGCAGAACCCGAGCCCATTCGTATAATTGGCTAATCAAGAACCCTATGAGTGGTTCAATAATTTGGTGTCCAGATAGATCATCAACAATGAACAAGATAGTAAGAGTTATTGCCAGAATTAAGTAGTTGTTCAAAACGAAGACTTTGAGGCCAATAAATCAAGGGGATAAACATCCCGGATTACTCACTGAAGAAACCCATGATGCCTTTATGTTCTGCATTAAACGAATTCAAGAAGAATATTTTGGAACGGAAATTCAAGCCTTGAGAGCAAAGGAAAATGTAAGTAAGCAATCCAAACTTATAGCTTTGTCTCCTTTTTTAGATAACAATGATGTGTTAAGAGTAGGAGGACGACTTCATAATGATGAAGTGTCATTTGGAGTCAAGCATCCGATCATCCTGCCATCAAAGCATCGCCTTACGAGTTTGTTAAATTATTATTTGTCCTTAAATTCAGGTTTCGTTTTATTACAAAAATAAATAATCGTTAATTAACTAACTGGGAAGTATTTGTATGACCGTAGCGAAAAAAAAGTAATTTCCATTTTTTTATGCAAACTCATAATTTACTGATAATTTATAAATCCATTTTATTTTTTATGTTACGTCTAAAGATGTAGGAGTATTTTTTTTTTGTTTTATATTAAAATGCAAAATACTTAACTTTCAATTAAAAATTTCTGTTTTAAATGTCGATCAATGTCAAATTAAAATATTTTAGATTTTTCTATCGTTTCGACGTCTATACAACGAGCGTGTATAGTGTATACCTATAATAATAAAAACGACAATTTATACAATTGACATTTTCTTAATTTGGTATGGATTTGTCACTTTATCTAAGCTGAAAATTATGAAATATTATAGCATGATACGGGTCTAGATGCGGGGATATAATCAATTTTCAAAGTTAAATGATGTGATATTGAATAAATAAATTAAGTGGGTACTCTTTATCTGAATAAATTATAGAGGTACTTACGTAATTGTTTCAGGATTGAAAGTTTAAAATTTGGGGATTCATTGCTTTAGCGAAATATAGTAAGTATATTTAAAATTTTCAATGGTATGTCTCTGTGCATATTATCATTTTATCGTTTTGGTCGTTTTTTTGCTTAATAGTATTTTTTTATTTATCAAACCTAGGACTAGGGATTGTAGAAATTGTTTTAATTAGTAAAACGGGTTTTGAAATAGAATGAAAACCGAACAACCAGATTTAAAACCGTTGCTTAATAATTAGATCTTAATAAAAAAACAACGCAAAAATTATAGTTTTCATATCTTATTATACTTATAGGCGATTTCATGTCTGTCTGTATTGAATAGGCGCCTAAGCCGCTGAACCGATCGACATGAAAATTTTACCATGTATGAATTTCACCTCAGATTGAATTCTACCGTACGATTTTTTTTTAAATTTCGTTTCCTTTGGGTACCTCCCGTACAAAAGTTCGTTAAAGTTGGATTGGAACAGTACATCCTGAAGGAAATGAATCCAGACAATTTGCCCAGATATACGTATTGGACCCTGATGATGCAGTTTACCAACGAATGAACCTTACAGAGAACAAGCAGTGCTCAGAAATGTACATGAAAAAATTAGCTGATATAATTAACAAACATCCACTTGCAAAATCAATTAAAATGTTTCATGAACTCAAAAAACAAGCTATTGAAACTGTCGAAGCAGATGGCATTGAGCCAACCACGGTGGCATGATCACTAATTTATGATGCAGACAATGACCAAAGGCGGTACAATGCTCCAACGGTTAACGAAGTGGCCATAGTGGTTTAAAGTAAAGATGGAGAACCACCGGTTTCATCGGGATATTGTTATGCATTTACGCTCTAATCAGCCTGAACAAATAAAATTTAAACGGATTGACATTTATTATCCTCATTTAGATACCATAACGTAACCGATTTTACTTCCGACGGGTCAGGAAGAATGAAGCACACAAATTTGTCGCTGTAAAAAGAACGAGACACATAAGCGATCCCAAGTATCAATGAAGGAATATTTTTCTTATCATTTGTCAGTTAGAGAGGTGTTTCCCAGTTGCTGAACGCAGAATGTTTAACCAGCAGTATGTAGTTGACGCTTATATTCGCGCAGAGTCAAATGATCTTCAATGGATCCGAAACAATCAACCGGCATTGAGAGCAGATAGCTATACAGCTTTAATGGAATACTTAAATTGTGATGCAGATTCTGAAACAAGCAGGTTGGACAATTTGTAATATTGCCATCTAGCTTTCAGAGTAGCCCTCGTAATATGCAACAGCGTTACCAGAATGCTATGGCAATTGTTAGAAAGTTTGGAAAGCCGGATCTTTTTGTCACCATGACCTGCAATCCGAAATGGGAAGAAATCATAGAAATCTTGAGCCCTGGCAAAAAGTGGTACATCGGCCAAACTTGGTAGCTAGCATTTGTCAGCTAAAGTTAAATAATTTAGTAACGGACATTATTAAAACATCTCTTTTTGGAACTGTGAAGGCAATCGTTCATGTAATAGAATTTCAAAAGCGAGGATTGCCACATGGTCACATTTTAATCATTCTGGATGACGATTCAAAATTACGAAATTGTTATTGCTGAAATTCCTGACCAAGAATTATCGCCTGATCTTTTTGAAATTATTGTTAGAAATATAATCCATACACAATGTGGCAACCGTAATCCAAACAGTCCAAGCATGGTGAAAGGGAAATGTCCCAAAGGTTTTCTAAAAGAATTTCAAGATGTTACATTGGGAAATGTACAAAAAAAGAGAGGCAAACCTAATAGAAGTTTATATTGATAACAGTTGGGTGGTCCCATATAATCCATATCTTTTTCTAAAATATAACTGCCATATCACCGTTGAAATATGTGCCACTGTAAAGAGTGTGAAATATTTGTTTAAATAATGTGTATAAAGAGGACATGATTGAACTAATGTTTAGTACACTATAGCATCCAGTCATGTTCTCAATACAATTGACAAGTTGCTGCAGGAAGTTATGCAAACAAACGTCCCGTTTAGTGGAAAGGTCATGTTAATTCAAGGGGGATTTTCGGCATTGTTTAGCTATTGTTCCACATGTAATGCGGTCTGCTGTGGTTCAATCAAGCTTCAAATATTCGCAAAACTGGCACAATTTTGAGAGGCTGAGTTTAGTAGAGAACATGAGATGCGTTGATCAAGACTGTAATAATTGGTTGTTACAACTTACAACTGAAACACTTGATTGTGGGAACAACTTACCACCTGGCACTATTGAAATTCCCGAAAATTTTATTTGTGGGGATGATTTGGTGATAGAAACTTATGGAAAAGCAATTTCTTTAAACAAAATCCCTTCCTTATCAAGAAAAGTAATTTTATGCCGAAAGAACGTTGATGTGGAAAGAATCAACAATCAAATTATTGGCTTGCTTTCAGAACAAATTCGAGTGTATTTAAGTACAGATGAAGTCGATATAGAAGATGAGAGTGAGCGAGATCCTTGGCTGATTTATATCGCGTTAAATAAGCTAGATAATGAAACCAAATTCCTCTGAGCTCAAAAAACTGCAGATAAAAATTTTTCCAACTTCGATGAATTGCTCAAATTCCTTGGGAAACGAATCGATATGATTAAATCATTTAAGGAATACTCAAGGAAAAATCATCCTACTCGAGTACCAGCATACCACGAACATATGCCGTCACCACTTCTACAGGGATGAATTATCCAATATGCAAGCAAGATGTACACAGAATCTATGATTGTGATACATACAACCGTATGCCGTCGGATAAAAGATCGGAAGTTGTTCCGAGTCATACCAGATGCATTAATTGCTTAAACGGAAATCACAGAGTGCATGACTACAGATCGAAACCGTGATGTCAACAATGCCAAAGAAAATATCACACATCCCTACATGACTCCTCAGATGAAAGGAGGTTATCTAAAGTTGATTAGCAAGCAAAGCCGTCAGCTTCGAAGGTTGTATTGCCGACAGTCAAGGAAACAGAGGAAAATAAAGAAGATATGAAGATTCAAGCGCATACGACAACGCATACAAATTCCTGTAATACTGTTTTACTAACCGCCATGATAAGGGTAATGATGGCCAATTTCAAACTTTCAGAGCGCTTCTGAATTCCGCCTCACAAGCAACATTATCAGAATCATGTATGCAAGAGTTAAATCTCGATGGTCGTAATGACACAGTGTTGGTGAAGGGACTTCTTGAAATCGGAATGGGAGCAACCAGGGTTACCACCGAATTACCCATTTGGTCATTGGACAAAGTAACTACATTAAAGGCTTACCGGCTTCCTCACAGGTCACATCACCTTAAGGTATCACCTTAAGAAAATGGGCCTAAGTTCGACGGATAGATGTCGCTTCTGCGACCTAGAAGCGGAATCAGCGGAACATGTTCTGTGCCATTGCCCAGCCATTTTCTGCAAAAGGTTACAGCATCTAGGAGGGAGAGTAATGAGCGCGGATAGTATGCATCATATACCGGCCGACAGTATTGTCAGGTTCATTAAGAGCCTGAATATTGACTGGACGGCTCATTAAGTAGGGTCCATGCATAAAAGATCTTTATGTCGCAGTGCGGGGTGGCTTGAACGCCCACATGGCCCTCAACTAATAATAATAATAATAATACCCATGGACCTGCCGTTATTAAATTACTTGGAGTTAGCTGATCCAAGCTTTACTTAGGCATGGCCAATATCGATATTGTTTTAGGGGTGGATATATTTTTTAAAGCGCTTTTGCCCGAAAAGCTAAAATTATCAAATAACCTAACAGCAATCAAAACCATTTTTGGTTGGGTAATAGCCGGTGGAAGTGCAAACACAAGGCAAACCGAATACGGCAACTTTAACATTCTGCTAGATAAAGATAAATCTCTTCACAGGTTCTGGGAAGTCGAAGAGATGCCAAAAATTACAAGAATATCATCAGAGGAACGGACATGTGAAGAGAAATTTCAAACAACTACCAAACAAGTTGAAAATAATAACTTACAGTCAAATTACTATTTAGACAACCAGGAGATATGATTGGAACATTATTTAATTCAACTTTCAATCGTCTCAAAGCAATTGAGAGGAAGTTTGAAAGAAATACAGAATTTGGGCAGCTCTACAAAATTTTCATAACCGAATATGAGACCCTTGGGTACATGGAAACGATCCCTAGGTGCAACAGCTCCAATAAATATTACCTTCCACATCACAGTATATTGAAAGAACGATGTTTCAATGGTGGGACCAACCATACAGCCAGCGATATTTTCATTATATCTTCAGAGATGTTGAGAAAATGTACAAGCAGGTGTGGGCAGCCAAAGGCAATTCCAAAATATTTTATGGCGAGTTAAGCCAAAGCAACAACCGGAGAATTATCAATTAAAACCGCTTATATATGGCACAGCATCGGCAGCATTCTTAGCAACGTGTTGCTTGAAGGAAGTTGGAAAACGATTACAACCAACACAACCGGAAGCAGCAAGATCCATATTGCAAGATATGTACCTAGATGCCATAATTACCGAGGCAAATTCCTTAGCACGGATTAAAGTCATAGCAATGCAAATAATGAAATAAGTAGAGGATTATGGTTACAGCCTTCGAAACCTGTTGACGAATAACAATGAGCTAAGATCAGTCATTGAAGCCACCGAGAAAGATGTCAAAAGTATAGGAGAACAACCACTTGGCTGGTTGACGCCTGTAATAATAAGAGTGAAGGTTTTATTCCAACACCAGCTGTGGATGCATGGTGATAATTAAGAATTTGTAACGTTTTCATTTGAAAATTTGTCTTAGTAAAAGAAAATGATTTCAAATATGTTTAATGTGTTTTACTATGGAAAGTTTCGTTTTTTTCCTCGTTTCTATAATTCCCCTATAAAAGCTTCGTTTTTTAAACTATGGCTTTGTATAATCTAGATTGCTTTGCATTTGTTAGCTTTGCTAGAGCCATTCCCTATTTATTGTTCAAATTTTACGTCAATCGGTTTTGGCCGTAAGAATTCTGAGCGAAACACCGTCAAATATTGAACTAAGAGTGCAATAACGCTAATTTGGTGATTTTGCCAAAACATTACTATTTATGCAAGCTTTTCTTATTTGCACTCTGGAGAGACCAGTTTTTAAACAAAATCGAAGGTACTTCATCGTAGCCCGTAGGCTTATTCGTAGTCCTGTTACTATAACACACTGGTTCACTTGTTTGTTAAAAATATAAAGTCAGGTTATTTTACAGAGAAACCCAGGACAAGAAGAGAGAATTAAACAAACAAACAATTTATCTATTTTATTTTCCAGCAAATACCATTGAAGCTTCACAGCTCCATAGTACATAATTATTTTATTTTGAGAAAACAAATTGCTCGAAGCATTTACGTTATTCAAACTATACTTTGTAACTGATTATTTGGATTTTCTTTTCTTTTATAAACCTCGTAATGGAGATAGATTTTTATTTTTAATTAAACAAAGTTAATTGTTTTTTCTTTAATAATTATTTTGTAATTAAATTAAGGCGTGTTTTCCATGAGAACTGCACTAGAACTCGATAAACTTTAAATTCATTTTATTGTAAGTAAACCGAAAAAAAATAAATTCATAAAGCGCGAATATGTAGTGTATTTAGCATAAATACATATTTTAAGTTTAAAAATTTACCCCTTAAGTTATTTCATCAATATTTTCTTATTTTTTGGTGACGTCATTACACGCGACTGCACTCGATAAATGTATGGGTTTATCAAGTGTAACTAAAAAATATGCTATAATTGTAATTATTTATTGCTGTAACATCTTAAAATATGTATTTATGTTAAATGCACTACACATTCGCGCTTTATGAATTTATTTTTTATGTCGGTTTACTTACAATAAAAGGAATTTAAAGTTTATCGAGTTCTAGTGCAGTTCTCATGGAAAACACGGCTATAATAATTGTTTTAAGAAATTTATTTTTCTACAGAATTCGTGTGTAGGTAAAAACATTTATGTGAAACATTTTGTTTATGCTGTACATTTTAATCCTATACTTATACGGACCAATATTATTTATTATTGGTAGTTTACAACGTGATAAACCTCCAAAGTGATCTTTAAACTTTTACATTATTAATCAGACGTTATCAGATCATTCTATTGAAATTTTTTACAAATGATACGTGGGTATGTCTTGCAAACACCAGGAAATTGAACGTGTATCAAGAAATATTTATGCAACACGATTTCTGAGAGGCACCCTATCGGTACTTCGTCGAAATTTGAATACTCGTAGCGCTAATAATTTACTGCAAGCGCCCCAATCGAGGGCTAAATTATAACTTAATAAACGGCGTGTCAATTGCGGACGCGATAATTACACCGGCACACAACAACAATAAAAATTCTGAGCTTGAGGTCTGACATATCAATTCTTATGTATTTTGATGCTCTGAATACGAATCCGATATCCGTTTTGCTCCATCACCCACCAGTTTTCCACAAAACGACAATTTTAGGTCAAAATTCCCAAGAAACTACCAAAGTCTATTTTTTGAACCGTTTACTCCAGATATATCGTTTCCGGAGTATTTTTAACCGCAAATAAGGATTTCGTAGTTCAAATTTACTTCTAAGTCTTCATTATCCCAAAAAAATACGTGTCAACAGCAAATTAACGTGTGGCTGAACACAGGGAACCTCCACGCGGTGACGATGCAGACGAGGACTGGTGCAAAGAAGATGAAGTACTGTCTCTTCCTCCTCTTCATCCTCGCAATTACGACAGTAGTCATGTGAGAAGAAACCAAGTCTACTTGCATGTCTGCCTATGATACAGTGCCCCGTAATCACTCCAACAACCACACTGATCTGACTCCGCTGAAGTGAGATCAGCTGTTTGGATCTCGCCAAGTTCAACTTTGGCCAAATCTGCCGAGTTATTACGCATGAGGTACTATTTGACCATCTGTCATTCGTCAACTTACTGGCTTCCTCCTGAAGCAGCAGTTTACATACCGCAAAAGGCATTTCAATATCCTTTTTGCTGTTTGAAATGTGGTCCGTTGTACCACGTCGAGCCAGTGCATCGCCTTTAATGTTCCCCTTACTAACGAAATGTCCTGGCACCCATATGATATGTATGTTGAACTGATCTGTTATCTCGTCAAGAGATGAGAGACAGTTTTGGACTACTTTCGACGTGAGAAGGTGTGATTGAAGTGCTTTAATGGCAGCCTGACTGTCCGTATATATGCGAATATCACAAGTCGATATTACAATATACCTCAACCAGTCCACGACTTCTTTTATCGCAGTTACTTCAACTTGAAAAATTCTACAGTAGTCAAGAGACAGAAGGAAAGGTTTAACATAAGTTCCTCGCAGAACACCCCAGCCCCTACTCTTCCATCCCGTTTTGAACCATCAGTGAAGAAGTTTAAAACTCCTGGTTCCAAAACTGCATCCAACATAAAGTCCTCTCTGGATGGGATAATAGTCCGGAACTTTCTATCAAAAGTTAGTGACAGGACAGTATAGTCGGTGGTCTTGGGAAGCCCTTTGTTATAAAGTAGAGATGACTGTATTATTGCAGGTCCACATTAACGTGGATTTCAGTCGTATGGCAGTGCAAGCTGCCCACTGTTTTCCCAAGATATCCAGAGGAGTCAGAAATAGCAGAGTCTCCAGTACCTGAGTGGATGTGCTCCTCAGTGCACCACTGATCCACAGAGAGATTGTTCTCTGAATTTTTGTCAACAACTTTAGGTTGACAGTTTTGTCCAGAGCATGCCACCAGACTGTTACCCCATACAGAAGAATGGGTCTAACTACTGCTATATATAGTCAAAGGACCATGTGGGGCTCAGCCTGCAGCCTTTCCCAATGGCATTTTTGCAAGAGTATCCTGGAGAAGAGAACCAATTCGGCTTTGTGTGGATTCACATTCAACCCACAACCATTGGCCCATAATGAAAGGATGCCCAGAGCATTTTGAATAAACTCAGCCCAGAGCATTTTGAATAAGTGGCCGGGATATTTTCCACGGACACCAATAGCGACGTCATCCGCATAGGCAACCACCTTGAAACCACTATCCTCCAGTCTCAGCAACAGATCATTTATGACCAAGTTCCAAAGCAGGGGGGACAGTACATAATTGGGTTTATATATCCCCCTGTGAGTGGAGGGACTATCCTCATTTAAGCTTATGTCCCGTTGTTTGTTTGTAGGTTTAGAGGTAGGCCTAAAGACCAGAGTCTCGTTCTCTACATTTTCCGGTTTTGTGAGAGAACCGGACTCTTTTGTTTTTTGTGTTTTTGGTCTCCTATATTGGGTCCCACGAGTAGCGGAGAAAAGAGTGTCCATCTGTGCAGAGATGCGCAATACACAGACAAGGCTACTTAATCCGGAGGGCGCCAGGTATCCGGATTCGACGGATCGGTTAGCGACTGAGCTAGTTTTTAAACTGGGCCCCCAGCCTGGCCGGTTATCGGCACGGTACGAATAATACCTAAACAGCCCAGTGATTTGTTTAAGGTTGACTCCTTTAGCGCCGTGTTTTAGCCTAGAAGCCGAAAAAATCAGCAATCTGGTTACCAGCAGTCACCACGAAGAGGTAACACGAGCACTTGCGGAAGCTGCAAGTTACGGAGCTGACAGCAAGTGTCAGCTTGAATACCTCGAGCAACTTGACGCCTGACTGCCAAAATTAGAGTTAATGCTGTCTAAATTCGATATGTCCAACGACATCACCAACAACGGGAAGTTCGCTTCATTCGACAATTCAAATATGTAAGGCAATATACCAGTCGATGAAACAATAGAAATTGTGAAAGAACTATTGACAGCCGAAAAGGTCGACACTACCGAAATAATTCAAGCCGTGAACATATTCAAGGTCATCACTTCACAAAATTATTTCAGGTACAAGAATAAATGTTACAAACAAATAGAGGGCCTTCCCATGGGAAATCCACTATCGGGCACATTAGCAGAAATATTTATCAGCAATTTAGAACAAAAATACATTCTCAATGACATCAACAATTTAAGAAAAAACATAACATATTGGTACAGATATGTTGACGACATTTTAGTATTATTTAATGGAACAACACGGCAATTTAAAATACTTCACAATTACATAAACAACCTTCACCCAAATATAAATTTCACTATAGAGACAGAGCAAAATAAACAGATCAATTTCTTGGACATCACAATAACTAATAAAAACCAAAAACACAGTTTTAAGATATATCGTAAGCCGACGCAAACGAACCATACCATCCATTCCACTTCAAACCACCCGAAATCACACAAAATATCTGCATATACACATATGATCAAGGCGATCGTTACAATGGGGCTATAAGGGCTGCAGCCCTAGGGTGCCGTATTAATAGGGCGCCACCAAATGTCCAAGACATAGTCAATTTTAACGTGCAACTTTTTATTTGAATTTCATTTTTCACTTCAAAGGAAATGGAAACCGTTTTATTATAATAAGTTTATTCTATTCGTCGCTTGGAATGCACGAGTCGCTTTAGTTATTTTATGCATTGTAAACCATCCCAAATTTAAAAATTTGTTTTCTGCTAGCATAGACATTCATACTAGATTTCTCATTTCATAGTAACTAAAGGAAAAAAACAAAAACTTCTGATAATTCCAATGTATCGTTGTGTTGTGAATTTTATAAGGCAATGATTTTAGAATGCGTTGCAAATATAATACGTATATGCAATACACCGATAATATTTGAATGGAAAATTTTTGTTTTTATTTTCTGTTTTTAGTCAAATGAGAGATCTATTATGATTGTCTATGCTGCTAGTATGCATTTTCACAATCATACGATGTTCTCATCTTATTCATTGTATCGTCTCCATTGTAGAAAATGTAAAAAACAAAAAGAAAAACAATATTCGTACATATTGCACTTGTGTTGTTACGTAACACTACACAAAACACCACTGTCGAAAATCTTTCGTCTTTAGTCTTTCTAAATACTGTTTGAACTTCATGTCTTGTATTTTCTCTAGAATTTCATGGTGTCGAATGTACTGGTTTTAAAACAGAAGATGATTCTGCACTGGACAATTTGTTTTTGCTTCGACAAAGGCGCCTAATATTTTTAGCCCAGGGCGCCTAAATATATAAGAACGGCCCTGCATATGATTAATAGATTAAATAAAACACCAATGAGCCACATAGATTACACCAACGAAATAGAAGTCATAAAACAAATAGAGAGCAGCAATGGCTTCAACAGCAATATTAGCGACGAAATGAACAAAAAATATAAAAGGAAAAATTATTTAACATCGCTCACTACGTTAGCAACAGAGAGAAGAGAACCACAAAAATACATAACAATAGAGTATGACACAGCAACAACCAATACTATACACAAAAATTTTCGTCAACACAATTACAAAATAGCACATAAAACTTCAAATAAAATCGCATCAATGAACACAATACGCAAAGAGAGTACCAAACAGGGGTATACAAAATAAGGGGTTTAAGGTTAAGTTAGGGGTAAATTTGCTGGTTGAGTTGAAGTTGAGTTGGAGTTGAGTTGGAGTTGAGTTGGAGTTGAGTTGGAGTTGTGTTGGAGTTGAGTTGGAGTTGAGTTGGAGTTGAGTTGGAGTTGAGTTGGAGTTGAGTTGGAGTTGAGTTGGAGTTGCATTAGGATATAGTGAGTAGATAACAAATTCTTTATATGATGGAACTTGCCTATTTATCAACCGATTATGATGAAATTCGACATGTGTATTGGAAATGAGATTCTAAAAATGTTGTTTGGATGAAGTTCTGGAATATGGTCAAGTAGGATGGAACTTGGCTATTCCTTAACCGGGTATCATCAAATTTGAAATGTGTGTTGGGAATGTAATTCTAAAATAATTTTTGGATAAAGCTCTGAAATATGGCCAAGCAGGATGGAACTTGGTTACTCCTCACCCGATTATTATGAAATTTGACATGTGCGTTGTAAATGGGATTCTAAAATGATTTTTGGTTAAAGTTCTGGAATATTGTCAGTTACACTGTTAGAAATATCAGTATAATTTTGTATACTACTTTCGGTATAAAGTTCTAGAATACGATTTTTCGTGTTATATTGGATGCCTGTACCCCTGTTTCTGAAGCTTTTGACCTGTTTGGCTGTTGTTATATAAGAAATATATGTTGGTTAAAATAGAAATCAGTACTGTCATACCAACTTTATGACACAGGTGACAGGTGAATGCTATCATCATCGAAAACACCAAACATCGAAGTTCTGATCACCTAGTGAGGTTTCAGCCCTTTATATTATTAATTCTCTAATAATTTTGAACAAACAACAATTTTTTTGGCACTGGCACAAATAATTGAGAGCAAACTCAAATTACGCTCACCTCGTCACGACAAAATTTAAAAAAGATGGATATTATGATGTTTTGGTTCTCTTCGTCACGAGTAATGCGCATGACCACAATCAGTTTTGTTTATGTATTCATTCCAATTTTACCCAATAAACAATAATTGGCATAAGCTCGTGCCAATTTTCTTCGTCGTGGCGTTAACGCACGGGCGTTAATTCATACCATGAATGACTAGTAAGAATTAATTAGTTCTTGAGTAGATTGATTTTAAATATTATAATAACGTTTAAATATCGACATTTTAAGGTTCTGGAAATCTATTTCGTCGAAAGTTGCAATAAAAATCAAAATACGCAACAAACCGTTTATTATGTTTTACCACGTTCATATAAACTCATATAACTATAAGTGGGATTTTAGCCAGGAAAAGCAAAACAGTACAAAAATTTGGGAATTTGGCCAAAAGTAAAATAAATAATATCTTGACATCATTCTCTATATGGTATGTATATCCTGTATGTATGTACATTGTAATGTATATGTCGTTTACATAGTACACGATATATTATATTACAGTAAAGCTGTTCGTTCCAAATACCTAATGATTAACGAGACGAAACATTTCTTTTTATTTTCCATTTTATCAGAATAAAAAATTAGGTTCATAAAAAAAAACATTTCTCCGAAAAATTGAACACACTTTAAACTTCGGTGGTGGTGAAAAAAACAAATGAAATCACATTTCTATGGAAGGGGAAAAAATTGCTCGTTTCTACGAATATAACTGTGAGTTTTGTAGGATAATTTACATTTACTTAATGATTACACGCGGAAAATATAAGTCGAATATTATAATGAAAAAGCTCAATGTCGATTTTTTTTTTTTTTTTGGTTCCTTTAATGTAAAACGTGATTTTAAATATTCAAGTACCTACTTATTATTATTTTTTTTGATACGAGTTTGTACATAATTGAAATATTAAGTAGGATGATTTAAGCGATAGCACATACGTGTAGAACAATTAAAATTTAAAGAGAAACAGCTTCTCTATTTTTGCGAAGTTTTATAATTTGCAGGAATATTATATCAGTATGTCATACACTTTAAGCGATATGTCGCGATAAAATCAAATATTCTATTATAAACCCTATGATTTAGTAGTACATACTTAATAGCAATGTATTTATGTACTGTAGTTATGACAGGTAATCTATTATTTGCCACTCTTGCCGTGTGTGGTGAGATGAGTGTGTGGTTTTAAAAATACTGTTGTAGGTATAGATAGAGGAAAGCGGTTTTCAATTTATCATAAATCCACGTTTATCGAAATATGATGATACAAAATATTGGTTTATTCATATGTAAAAATAGATTAGTTGATAAAATAGTTTTTATTGAGGTTTAATAGAAAAAAACAAAATAAAAATTGAGTTCCTGGTTATTAATATGTACATGAATGTGTGAAAACAAATATGATTTAGTAACTTTTCTGCAATCATAAACATTTTGACTGTCGAGTTTGTGTGTTTAATGACCTACCTAGGTAGTGTAGCTTATGTTTTATTTATAAAAACTGTAAATGCAAACAATCTATCAACTTAAAAACTGATCTGCGACCTTACGACCAGTACATAATAGTATATTGTATAACAAGTGAAGAAAACGAGTCATTGCAATACGAAAGTGAAATTTGCAGCATGAGCGATAGCGAGGGCTGCACTCACTTGAGTATTGCAATGACTCATTTTCACGCGAGTTGCACACGCTATTTTTTCTACGATACAATAGCCCTGTAACATTTATAAATAAGTAGAAACATAAAAAATTACAAACTTGTACGGATCAATACAAATTTATTAAACCATTAAAACATTTGGGTTTTCACAAATCGTGTAGCAATATTAAGAAATCGTCGTGTAATGAGAATATTTCCACACGATTTTAGTATACGATGCAAAGGCTCCTTTTCTTATATAATTCAAATTCAAAAATCATCATCGAAAGCATAGGTTACTGCACTATCGTAGAAAAATATACATTTTGTTATAGGCCGTTGTAACCTATCCCAGACGTGCTCTATAGGGTTTAAGCCTAGACTTCGTGGAGGATGATTTATTAAATAATTGTGGTGCTGTTGCAGCAATTGGCGTGTGTTTAGAGCTGTGTGCGGCCGGGCATTATCATGCAAAATAAAATATAAGCTCAATTTGTCTTTTCATGGAAATTTTTATTGCAATGTTTTGTAATGCAAAATTTGGTGTAAAAGATTTTAGAGTAAACAGTCTTTTGAAAAACGGTGATATGTGGGCAACCTTAAAAAATTTATCGTACAATGCTTAGTTTACAAGATAAATAAATTAAATAAAAAAAACTTTTTAATATATCACGTTTTTAAAATGGACTAAAAAGAAGAAAATAATATTTCCTTGCCTCACAGTACCTACAGAAAATTCTGAGAATTTACGATTGTAAGTTTTCAGCAACTATGAGAATATTTGGAAAATTTAAAACGAAAAACGTGGTGCGCATCTAACGAAGTTTTGATACATGGTTCATTAACAGTTTAATTATGCTCCCTGACAAGTGATGTTAACTATAATTCTTTTAATACTATAGTTAACTTTAGTATGTATTATGTAGCCATCAGATAATACAGATACCATTATATGCGCTCCACGTTTTCCGTTTTTAATTTTCCAAATATTCTCATAGTTGCTGAAAACTTACAATCGTAAATTCTCAGAATTTTCTGTACTTTGAGACAAGGAAAAATTATTTTCTTCTTTTTAGTCCATTTTAAAAACGTGATATATTAAAAAGATTTTTTTATTTAATTTGTTTTCAGCTTTTTTAGTGTTGCCAACAAGTGTGCTGATGTATTTTGTAGTACTCGGTTATTTTGTATTCATGTATTCGGATACTTGAATATTTTATGATTATGTATTCAGTTTCTTGGAGGATAACAAACTTAGAACCAACTTTTGTTCGGCAACCTAACGAACCTGTCGCCAAATAATTAATATAACTTGGAGGCGCCAAGTTATTGATCGAATTGTTTTCTTCTGAATTTTTATCAAGTCTTCGTTGAAATACACTTTAAATTTTTCCATACCTACTATAATTTTGTATGCATAAAAAATCAGCATACTATGACGTCGGTTTATTGTAACGATCTCGAAAAATGTAATTTACAGCACCACCTGGAGTCGAAATATATCGCAAACTATTGAATATTGCATTGTCATCGAGTTCTGAGCTATGTTCAAAATTTCAAGTCTCTAGGTCATCGAGAAGTTGGTTTAAAATCGACCTCAAATTTTGACCCAAACAGACAGATAGGCTGTTTTCCAAACACCGACTTATTGACTTATTCGAACTTATTCAAATAAGTCTGCTGAAAAGGTCACTTATTCTTTAGTAATTTTTTCCTATAGAAAACTTATTTATTTTTGGTGTCATGGAAACATTCTGTCTAATTATTGTGTATTGTCAAAAATTTTCAAAATAAGTCGATAAAAGCAATTGGAATGACTTCATTGACTTATTCAAGATGGCGTCAAATAAGTCAATAAGTCTGAAATAAGTCGGCGTTTGGAAAACAGCCATAGACAAGAAAGCAAGTTAAGAAAAACGTTATAAAAAGTGTACTTGTTAACGTTTATACGCTTTTTGATACGTTTTATCACCATATAGAAATGTCAACAGTATAATTTTCATGGTTTCTAAATTCTCTATTAAATGGCCAATTTGTTTACAGTCTCAAATATACTAATGTAAACATGTGTATTTCATACCACATAAACGTGTGTATTCTAATTTTGCTGCTTACAAAATTGTGCCCATATATTTCCAGCATTACTATAACTCCAAAATAAAAATTAAAAACGTTCAAGTACATCAAATAAAATCATTTATTACTTGAAACTAAATTGGTTTATGTATTTATTTACCATTAATAATGCACTGTTATAACTAAAAGTGTGAGTTCCACAAGCATCCACATTTAAAACCGCTAACCGCATTTTAGTTAACCGCTGATCCTCAACGAACGAAATCGCATACACCGCAACATTCCACACGCATAAAAATTTAAACCGCTAACCATATTATAATTAAACCCGCTAAACCTCAACGAACGAAACCGCATATTCCGCAACATTTGGTCCTTCGAGCGCCGGATTGATATTCGGCATAACAGCATAATTGCTGAATCATCAACGCATAACGCTAGTGGTGCAACTAATACAAGAAAGTTTTAAGAGAAATCAACATTTCGATAACCACCGCATAACGCTATTGGCGCAAGTAATTCAAATAAGTATTGCTGACAGCAAAGTTTATTCTAAACACCGCAAAACGCTATTGGCGCAACCAATACAAAAAGTATTGCTGACATCAAAGTTAAACTTCAATCAACACTTTACAAATCAATTAATTAAAACCAGTCCAGTTCACAAAAATATTATATTGCACAGGTGAGTCAACACTAAAATTTTATTATTCATTTTATGGTTTCAATTAAATATTCATTGTTCAATTAAATAAAAATGAGTATTCACGATAAAATCGAGTTGTGTAAAAGGTCAATAAGCGCATACAAAGGTTATATTACCAGATAAAAAAATATCACAAAACTTGCCAAAGGTGATTTAGAATCAATTTTAAATAGAGTACAATCACTGTACGATAAATTTGATATTGCTCAATCAAATTTAGAGGACATAGATCCTACCACTATCGAAACCTCTGACATTGATCGTTCCGATTTTGAAGCAATTGTAGATCTATTGAATCGTCCATTAGAAATTTTCTAGAAACGTTGAATTACAAAAAAATTGATGAACCGCCATCATCCGCTTTCCATTCCGCTTCCAGATACTTCGCTTCCTAAATTTGACGGTAGTTTCACATCGTGGATTGGATTTAGAGAAAGTTACATACAGAGAGTTCATGTAGAAAAACGATTAAGTGCAATATTAAAATTTACTAACCTTCAAAATTGTATAAAGGGAGGAACCGCTTATCATTTCATACAATCCATTCCTAACACGGAAAAAAATTACAATCAGGTTTGGGAATCTCTTTTTAATCATTACGAGAATGAGCCACGAATTAAATATTTACACATAAAAAATGTATATCATTTAAAGCCTGTTGGTAAGGAAAATTGTCCTACCGCTCTTCGAGAATTTATTGAAAGCTTCTGGAAACAATATAATGCATTAAAAGCATTAAAAATTTCAATCGAGAATTGGGACTTAATTCTAACTTTCCATATTTCCGAATTAGTTGATCAAGTATCTCGCCAGCAAATTGAAACCAAAAAGCCAAAAGATAAAATTCCGTCTACAAAAGAAATCATGGATATTTTATCTGAAAGGGCACGTATTCTCCAAGCGATATCACCTTACAAGGACAATAATAAATCAAAATCATTTCAAAATATTAATACAAAAAATGTACAATCATACATAGCAACTGAACTTACGAATCAAATTAGATGTAATTTCTGTAAGGAAGAGCATTCCTTATTTAAATGCCAAAATTTCCTAGATATGTCGATATTTGATAGAAATAAGTGGGTTCAAACAAATAAACTATGCCACAATTGCATAGGTACGCATTACATCAGTAAATGCCAATCTACATCTCGATGCTATCACTGTAAAGGGAAACATCATACCATGTTACATATAAACTATTCTAATGTTTCCAACAATAGTCACGAAAATTCACAATCAAATTTCAACAATTCAAATTCCAAATTGAAATCAACATCTGGTCTATCTCTAAACGACACTCTTATGACAGGACCAACCATTCAAAATGATTTACTATCCGTTATCATTCGTTTCCGTAAATTCCCTATAGCTATGACAGCTGACATTACAAAAATGTATCGTCAGATTAATATTCATCCAAACGACAGATTTTTACAATTTATATTCTGGCGTAAATCAAGTAACGATCCTCTGTCTAAATGTAAGTTAAACACGGTCACATACGGTACAACGAGCACACCATTTCTCGCCATCAGGACGCTA
This sequence comes from Tipula helvola, assembly GCA_963556165.1. NCBI lineage: Eukaryota > Metazoa > Arthropoda > Insecta > Diptera > Tipulidae > Tipula > Tipula helvola. Next base: position 134,594,985 of record OY744482.1, on the reverse strand, counting down.
AAGCAGTTAGCATCCGATGAATATTCCCAATATCCAAATGCATGTACAATTCTTTTAGAAGAAATATACGTTGACGATCTAGTTTCTGGCGTATACACCGCCAAAGAAGCTGCTTCTATAAAAGAAGAATTAATTAAATTATTAGCCACTGGAGGCTTTGAATTAAGAAAATGGACATCCAACAATAACAAAAATGTAGTTCCCTCAAACATAGAAAATAATACCAATCATATCGTTTACATTTTAGGTATTAATTGGGACTCTGAAAATGATGTCATCAACATATCTCTAATTAAATTTGGTACACAATCGACAATTAAAAGACGAACTGTATTATCTGAAATTGCTCAGTTATACGACCCTCTAGATCTTTGCGCTGCAGTTATATTTTCTGTCAAACGCTTTATGCAGCAATTGTGGACAATCCCAAATTTAGATTGGGACGATGAAATACCCGAACCACTCAAATCTTATTGGAGTGAGTTCTCAACTCAAATAAATACATTACAGACTATTCAAGTTAGCAGATGTATCATACACTCAAATTCAAAATCAATAGAACTTCACGGATTTGGTGATGCGTCGGAAAAGGGCTACGGATGCTGTATTTATATACTTACTATTAGTCAAAACAAGCAATACAATTGCAATCTTCTTTGTGCGAAATCAAAGGTTGCACCGCTGAAAGGTCAAACTATACCAAGATTGGAGTTATGTGCCTCACTACTATTGGCACAATTATACGAAACGGTTGTAACCGCATTAAAAATTAAATTCACGCGAATTATTCTATGGACAGATTCAGAAATTACTCTCCATCGAATTAATTCTCCTCCCGCTAAATATGCCACCTTCGTAGCTAACCGCGTATCCCAAATACAGGAAATCACACCTCCAGAAGTATGGGCTCATGTCCCTTCCGAAAAAAATCCCGCTGACTTGGTATCCCGTGGATTAATGCCTTCGCAATTAAAAGATTGTAAGTTATGGTGGCATGGACCTCAATTTTTAGTTAATCAGGAAGAATGCCCTGAAATAAAAAAATATGGTTCAAATTATAAAGATCCAGACGATAGTAAGACACCAGTTCTATTTCATATTGTCACACCAAATAGCTTCTTAGAACATTCCGAGGATTATGATGAGCTCTTGCGTTTATCTGCAATTGCTCGCCGGTTTTTGAACTATAAATGCATCATTTAATAATCAATTAACTACACAGGAAATTGAAGACACATTAATCGGATTAGTTAAATCGGTTCAATCAGAATATTACGCCAAAGAAATCAGATAATAACCTGAAAAAAAAATTAATTATAAAACAAATTGGTTAAAAGTATTGAGTCCGTTTCTTGATGAGAAAGGGCTGCTGCGAGTTGGTGGTCGATTAAGAAACTCTGAACTTTTAACATATGATCAAAAGCACCCCCTACTGTTGCCTGCTAATCATCCACTCACAACCATGATCGTAAAAAAAGAACATCGACGTAATCTTCATGCAGGTCCTCAAAGTTTGCTCAGTTTTGCCAACAAATCGTTCTCAAGTGTCTCATTTGTTTTCGAAATAAACCATTATCAATCACACAACTCATGGGACAATTGCCAGTAGAACGTATACATCCCAGTCGTCCTTTTGAAAATACTGGAATTGACTATGCCGGTCCATTTAATGTTAACAATAAAGTCCACTCAAATGTTGTATGCAAAGCATATCTTGTAATTTTCATTTGTTTCTCATCTAAAGCTACTCACATTGAGGTAGTTCAAGATCTCACAACTCAAGTATTTCTCTCCGCATTTCGCCGATTGGTCTCTAGGCGTGGTCGCTGTTCTAATGTATATTCTGACAATGCAACCAATTTTATTGGAGCAAAATCAGAATTAATCAAACTTCAAGAATTATTTAATTCAGAAACTCACAAAATGGAAATGTTACGATATTGTCACGAGGAGAGCATTCGCTGGCATACCATTCCACCTCGCTCCTCACATTTTGGAGGGCTCTGGGAAGCTGCGGTTAAAAGTGCAAAACACCTCTTAAAAAGGGTTTTAGGAGACAAAATCTGTTCATATGAAGAACTTACTACACTTTCTACGCAGATAGAGGCCTGTCTAAATTCGAGGCCCCTCAGTGCTATATCAAATGATCCTTCAGGTCTATCCCCACTAACTCCAGGTCATTTTTTGATCGGTCATCCTATAAATTTAATACCTGAACCATCTCTATCACATTTAGATTTGAATCGTTTATCTTGTTATCAACGGCTTCAATCCATGTTGCAACAATTTTGGAAACGTTGGTCAACTGAGTATCTCTGCGAATTGCAAAGACGACGGAAGTGGAACGAACCAAATAAAAATGTCGTAGTGGGATCGCAAGTCCTATTGAAAGAAGATAATATTCCGCCAACTAAATGGATTATAGGACGCATAATTACAGCGCATCCGGACGATGAAGGATTTGTGCGAGTTGTGTCAGTCAAAACAAAATCAGGTATATTTACTCGGGCAATTACTAAAATATGTATTCTGCTGCCTATTGAAATCGGAGATAGCTCATAATCCTGTCGATCAATTCAAATGTCAAATATTTTAATCCTTTTTATGTATTTATGTTAATTCTCTTAACATTATAACGAACGAACAATGAATGTTTATTGAAGCTTTATAATGATTCTGGGTGTTGACAAGCTTATTTCTTTATTAATGTAAATAATTTATAAATGATTATTATTAGTTATTTTGAAACACTGATATTTCAAGGTGGCCGGGATGTCTAAATTATTGGTATTAGTGTACTAAAATATCAACCTAAAGGAAACGTTTAGGAAAGAACTCCTCTTATTCTAAAAATATTAGTACAAATACCAAGTAGCCAGACCATCATTTTTGTTTAACGTTCATGTTTTATTTTTTTCATTCTTATGTATAGCCGCAAAAGGCGAAGCACATTCAAGTACATCAAATAAAATAATTTATTACTTGAAACTAAATTGGTTTATGTGTTTACGTTATTTACCATTAATAATGCACCTTTATAACTAAAAGTGTGAGTTCCACAAGCATCCACATTTAAAACCGCTAACCGCATTTTAGTTAACCGCTAATCCTCAACGAACGAAACCGCATACACCGCAACATTCCACACGCATAAATATTTAAACCGCTAACCATATTATAATTAAACCCGCTAAACCTCAACGAACGATACCGCATATTCCGCAACATTGTTGGATATGAATTTATTATTTGTTAGTATAATAGAAAGTTGTTTATAAATCCTAAATAAAAATTGAAAATAGGGTCGTGTCAGTTCCGACGCGCGACTGGATTTTACTCCTAAAGAACGATTGTCTTGGAATACATAGAATAGGCAAAGGGGGTTTAATAAACGCATCTCTGATAATACTGAAGCATGTATATACTTTTATTCATATTTATTTAATAGGGGATACACACCGTCCTAGGGCGGATACAATTTATAAATAATGGTGATGTCCAGCGGGCGCTGCACGGAAAAAATAAACTGGTTCTCAGCTAAGAAAACGGACTTTTAATTCAAGAAAATGTACTTTTTCTTGATTTAAAAGCTAAGTTTCTTATTTCTTTCGAGTTTTTCTTCATTTCAAGAAACATAATTCTTACATGAAGAAAAACTCGAAAGAAATAAGAAAATTAGCTTTTAAATCAAGAAAACGTATATTTTCTTGAATTAAAAGTCCGTTTTCTTAGCTGAGGACCAAGCCACCTAGCCGAATTTCTTGATGTTTAATCTGAACCGGATCAGATCAAGTTTCATGAAACGGCAAGCAATCAGCGTGTTCAGATGTATATTTTATACACGATGTATTTTCCTCATTCCCTACCTCTTTGCCTACACACTAATTTTGGAGTAGGGATATTTGTGTGGAATTTTTCCTCCAAAATTTTTATCGCGGCACGATTTGTTACACACTAATACATTGAAAAAGTAACATACAAATATTTAGGGCTGGATTTTTATTTTGTATTCGCTATTCATTTGAAATATGACCGTTGTTGAATGAAGAAACAAATTATGTTTTCGATTTTGTTTTAGGTTTCTCCGTCTTTTTATTATTTTAAACATTTTTAGGTTTGAGTACATAGCTTTATTATTACATATATGGTTTGTGTTGTGAAAGGAAAGAATTTGATATTTTTGTCATTCCTAAGTGTTCATTCAACTGGTAATCTGAGTGTTAATAAATTTGTGGAAAATGCCAGAAAATTTTAAAATGACTGAAGCTTGGAGCTGGCAACAAACGTTGCCACTCACCCAAGCGTTCCGTTATTTTCCAGTTCATCAGTAATAAATTGTTTGACAGTATGCTGAAATGACACACGTGACCGAATCCTATCCGAAAAACACGAAACGTAGAGAGTGGCAACATTATCAAGACTCCGGCCAGCTTCTCCATAAACCAGAATCGGCATTTTTAAAACAAAATACAAACAATTTCATTAATTTGAAAGCCGATTTAATCGCATGTTCCTGGGTTACGATAATAGCAAGCCATTTTTCAGTAATTGAAAATTTAAGAAGTACAAATTGTTTCGAGTATTTACAACGAAACCAACCACTTCAAGTATTTACAACGAAACCATGGTATTTTTATTGCAGACGTATTGCAGAATCGTTTGCGTAGGTTCTCAGTAGGAGAAATCGAAAAAAATTGAACATCGTCAATTACAGCGCCATCTATCATGAATCGAAAAAAATATTTCAGTCAAACCCTACGTATTTTGAGCTATAGAATCCGAATCTGCAATAAAAAATAGGTGTTCCTATTTTAGTTTCAAAGGTACCCCGCCCCATCTACAATGAGGGTGCACCCATCTACACCGAAAGAGTGCATTAAGCAACTACAAAAAAAAAATAGCAGAAACTAGAAGGCAAGGACGAAAAGTAAATTAAAATTAAGTTTGAAATATTACGAAGGAAATTTAGAGTCGAAAGCTGCACAATATACGACGAGGATTTTTCGGAATTATGAGAACGAAAAAAAATGTCGGTACCACAGAACCATTTGGTAGACGATACACAAATAAGGCGAGTGGAAGCGTCTACAGTCGAACTACCAAATTTTCCTGAAGCACCAGAAGAAATTTCATGCATAACCCTAATAGAAATGCAAAAAATGCAAAATTAACATGAAAAACCCGACAGCTTCTTAAAACTATTTTTCAAAAAAATAGACGAACTAAAGCCATCCTGCGCTACTTTGACCAAAAACTGCGAGTTTCTTCGGCCAAAGTATGCATAAAAACAGGGTCAACTACACTCCCGAGCAACTGAATCGACTAGACCATCAAAACGCATATTTTTTTAAAATGGCTGGATCGATTTTCGAAAAACAACCTTCTTTTGACAGCCTATTATTTTATCTTTTCAAGGATACTTTTATCATTAAAATCCATACAGTACTTTTCAAATTAAAGCAGTCTTAGCAAAATGAGATGTTTCGGTGAAAACAATTGGCGTGATGCAATCTCCTGTATAATGCCACGTTGACCGATATTTGTCGTCACTTATGAGTCAGACGTTGACCTGAACAAATCTCTACCAGTTTAATTCATTGTTTCCTTAAAATCATGGATACCACTCCAGAAAAATCCGCACAAGTTCTTGCTTTATTGCAAGAAGGACGCAATTAACAAGAAGTCGCTCGTCAGCTTAACATGAGCCAATCTGCTGTCTCAAGAATATTCAAAAGGTTTCAGGAAACTGGTACCTTCAATCGAACACCACAAACCAGCCGGTTTCGGTGTACATCAGAGAGGGACGATCGATTTATCGTCCTAACTTCACTGCGAAATCGCCATCTCACGAGCGTCGATGTGCAGTAGGAGCTAAGACAAGTTCGAGATGTAGCTGTTAGTCAATGGACAGTAAGAAGACGCTTAAAGGAAGCCAACCTCACTCCAAGACGGCCCGCTAGAGGCCCAAAATTGACACACGCCACCGCAAACAGCGACTCGAATTTGCTCGCGAACACATCAATTGGAGCATCGAGCAATGGACGTCCGTTCTATTTACTGATGAGTGCAGAATATGTCTCCATGGTAGTGATATGAGAGACCGGTCTACCGGCGTCCAGGAGAGCGATTTTCGCAGTGCTGTTTTGCTGAAACAGTCTCATACGGCGGCGGTTCGTGTATGGTGTGGGCTGGCATATCGTTTGAGGGAAAAACAGATCTTGTTTTCATACCTGGTGGAGGCCGTGAAGGAGGTCTGACCGCTGAACGATATATCGAGGGCATTCTCTTGGATCATGTAGTACCCTATGCAGGATATATAGGGGAAGATTTCATATTGATGCATGACAATGCCCGGTGTCAAACAGCTCGAACCACTCGACAGTTCTTGGATGAGGTCGAACTCGAGACGATGAGGTGGCCAGCACTCAGTCCAGACATGAATCCAATTGAGCATTTATGGGACGAACTAAACGGAGGGTCCGAGCTAGAAATCCGGTACCATCTAACATCAGTGACCTGAAGATTGCGTTAGAGGAGGAGTGGGGTGCGATCCCCCAAGTATTTGTCAAAACCTTAATAAGGTCAATGGGGAACCGCATGCGAACCGTTGTAGACGCAAGGGGGGCCATACTTATTATTAACCAATAAAATTATTTTTGGTTTTCTTGAGTTTTTTGTTGTAATTTAATTTTAAACACCCCCAATATTTTTTGCTTAATCATCAATTTTGGTTGCGTTTTCATTCAAAATTCATTACAAAAAAAAGTACTAAACCAATTTTCATAAAAATAGTGTCATTTTAAAGCAAAAATATCAGGCTTTCAAAAAAATAATGTCTTATGAAAATCGGTTCGACCGTTCTAACAAAAATCGCCCTTATGTGAGCGCTTAAGGTTTTAGTCGATTCAGTTGCTCGGGACTGTATATTAAAATTCTTGTGATTTAAAAAAAATATTGCGTTCTTTATAACCCCTTTTTAAATTTTGTTTTATATTGTTAGTAAAACACGTTCGTAATTTTTGTAAATGTAGCAACGTCGGTAATAATATTATTATGGATACTATTGATGAATTATTTAGATCATCAGACGAAGATGATTATTATGTTGATCATTACATTATGTTCATCAACAAATCCTAAAATTTACACAATAATTTTTGATTTTCATCCAAACTTTTTAATTTATGGAAAAATTTTCGTTTTTTTAAAACTAGTTATCTTTACTTAAATATTTATAAAGAGCCTCTTGTTTGTTAATAAAACTAGTTAACTGCAGACACCGATTTTATATGAATTTAAATTCAGATAACTCAAAACAGGATATCTGATATATTTCCATTTTACAGCATAACAAAACTGGTTTTACATAATATGTTTATGTAAATTGATTTCTGCCATCGTGTTAATTTGATAATACAAACAAAATAAATAAATTTTTCAAAATTATTTGAATTATAGTCATTTTTGTTTCAAATGCTATTTCCCAAAAATGGTCTTTTTGCAGTTAACTAGTTTCTAAAAAAAAACACAGATGTGTAAAGCCAATTCTATATTAGGCTGCGTTATTCGAATGAATAAGGAGTTTCGTGATATATTCTCATGTGTAAGTCTATTTGTATCTTTGGTTAGATCACATCTTGAGTATGATATGGTTGTATTGTATAGTATCCCCACCATGCAGTGACCATCGATAAATTGGCGTCAGTTCAGAGGCGATTTACCATTTATACTTTTAGGAAAATCGGGTTTCTCTCTGATCGTAGTCAGCCTAGCTGGAAATAGATATATGTGACCTGCCGTTTTATGTTGATAGATGTCATGATCTTCGTATTGACACTTTAGAAAAACGTCGGAAAATTTCCGCGCTATGTTTGTGGGTGTTTCTTTATGTGGACGGGTTAATTGTTTAGACCTCACCTGTACTTGGTGCATTTATGTTCTCAAACGAAATCTACGCCAAAGGGAATTTTTATACGTCCCTTGCCACAGGACCGAATATGGGTGTATGTAATAAACCGACGATTTCTATGTCTGGAATATTTAATGAAAATTATTCTTTATTTGATTTTTCGAAGTCAAGAGATATTTTCCGTAAAGCAATTCGTAAATGTGATTTTTAACTTCCAATTTTGTCTGTCAATTGTATGTAAGTTAAATTTCATTTTCTAAAATATTTCGAGATTTGGAAATTTTTATGTTACTATTCATTAGGTTTTTTTTACTGTAGAATAGTTTGTATGTATAAATAAATTAATAAAAATAAATATGTATAAATAACAACTATAAAAAATACAACAGTATCGTACTATTGGCTGTAGCAGACAAAGTGATGATGAAATTCTTCATAAAAGTGCATTTGGCGAACAAATTTTTAAGTGCAACATCTGCTGAAGCAGACATCATCAGCTACAAAAGAAAACAATTAGAATTAATCTGTAAAATATTTTGTAATCTCGTAAAATATATGTACTTATCTTTAAGTTATGAATTAATTTGTATCCAATATTGTTGTTGTGGTAACCTGAAATCATATAGGAATGTACAATTTAATTTGCTTTCCAATTAGATTTAATCCCTAAATAATAATTACCATCGTTTGTATATTTATCTAAACGTAACGAACAAATCAGTCTTGTAATTTCAAGAAATACCCGCCCAAACCGTCACCGAACCTCCATAAAATGCTACGAATGGCATCACGCAATAAGGGTTTAATCGTTCTCCAGGTAAACGCCAAAATCTGCATCGACCGTCTGATGCATACAAACTAAACCGCAATTCATCCGAAAAAAGGACATTACACCAGTCCCTCTCAATTCAGTTTTTATGCTGCAATGCATAATTTCTTCGTTGCCGATAATCATTATCAGTCAGATACGGAACTATAACAAGTCGACGTAATCTTTCAACCGATTTATTATCATCTGTTTTTCTTCGCCGATTCACACTGCTTTTCTCAGAAAAGTCTGGCTTACAACAGACACATTAATATTACAGATTCGTGCAATTTCAAGTAAGCTTATACGTGTATCTTTACGTTAAACCATATTCCGTTTGTGTATATGCCCTATTAAGTACAACTCTTCAAAGTCAATTTTCAATTTCGATTTATTGGATGAAATAACATTCCTAGTTAACGATAAATCAGTTGGTCCTTGATTTGATTTCTTGGCAATGCTCATATAAACAAGAAGGTTAATTGTTACGGAAAATCTTGAATATAATTTGTGGTCTCGGTCAGAACAGGGGTTCGATTTAAACTTGCGAAGGTCTAAATTAAAGTGAAAAATATTCACGATGTAGCAAGACCAAAAATTTGTATAGCAGAGTGCTAAGAAAACCGAGTGGAATAACAGTCTAGGTGGTTTTACAAACAAAGTTTTGACCATTCGAGAGTTCACTATTTCGTTAATGAACTATTATATAATAATGTACTATATGAAATGTAATGAACTATTGTACGAAGCCTAAGCTGAAATGGTTATAAAATCAGAATACTAAAAATTAAGGTATCTTAGTTTCTAACTACGTCCAATGGATATTTGAAATGTCTGCAACTGAAACATATTTCTCATGGAAATGATTCGCACAATGGATTCACCACCACCGGTAAAACAAAAGAAATAGAAACTGAATATATTGGGTAATATGGCAAACATTTTCAACAAACTACAAGATCGAATATTTGGAAAGCTGCAGAAAATGCAAGACCAACAGGGAAAGGCCGACAGGCGCTTCTTTATTTATCAATAAAATAGACGAACTAGAGCCATCCGGCGCTACTTTGACCAAAAACGGTGAACTTCTTCGACCGAAGCATGCATCAAAAATGGGTTACCTGTATTCCCAACCTGGGCCAAGTACTTCTAAAATAAAAATTCCAGTATTTCCAAATTCGCAACTTCCAGCCCAACCAAGTATTCCACCACGTAGGATATAAAATAATTCATCCTTCTCCAAATACCTCTTCTCCTGATCCTGTTAATGATTTTAGAGTTCAACAAGAATTATCAGATTCCGACGATTTAATCGAGGAAGATTTAGGATACGATTTCAACTCGTACCAATAAAAGATTTTTTTTAAATATTATTAGAAATTCAAATGTGACAATACTGAATTATTTTATTTTATACAAAGATTAAATTTTTTTGTGATTTTGTAAATATTTGTTTTGAATTTTGTTACGAATTAAATTTTTTAAATTATGTAAATATTTATTTAAAGCTATGAAATAATTACGAAAATGAAATTGATGAAACAAGAAAGACTGGAAAATAAATATTTAAAATGAAAAGTATATTTAAATTCGTTGAATTATAATTTGTTTCCTTAAGAATAAAGTAATTGATCAGTAACTAATCTAAAGGAGTGCCTCACGTTTTCTCTCTGCTGCCTAATTTCATCGTACCTGCCTTTGTGGAAATACTAATCTTGATATATCCCTCATTTTCGGTTGTTGAAGCTCGGTTACAGTTTCGGATTCTTCAGTCAAAGCTATTGGAAATGGCTATTTTTTAATTTGAATTATATTGTGGAGCATACACAGCAGACTACAACAATCTGTAAAATAAATTATACTTATGCATTGAAAGAGTTAGGAAGAAATATCATTAATTTATCTTAGGTACAAAAGTGTAATTCATTTCATTAAATTTTTTAAGAATTCGCCATCTACTTACGAGAAGTTTTATCGACGAAGTTTGATTTTGGGGAGAACATGGTACTTTGTTCATGTGTCCCTAAAAACAGCAAGGCAATCATTTTACTATCTACATACCCCAATGACGATAAAACCTCAGGGCCAAAGCAAAACCCGGACATACCCGAGTAACCAAAAATGGTGATCACAAAATTTTAGACCAATTTGTCACAAAATGTATTTTGTGACAAAATGAATGTTGATTTTACCACCCAAAAAAAAAATATTTTAGTCACTAATTTGTCACAAAATGTAAGTTCGTTTTTGCCACCATAAAAGTTGACAGTTTGGAACATATTTATGTAGGTATTTTGTTATAAAATATATATTCATTTTACTCCCCAAAAAAAAAAAAGATTTTGATTATTTTTGATTTGGTGAATTTATAATTCGCTAAGTCACTACGTTCTTGCCTCATGCTTAATGTATGAAGTTGGAATTTTATTTTTGTAGTTTGTGTTTAGTCGTAGCTACCTGAACCTGAGTACCTGATGAGTAGGCCGAACTTTTTGTTAGTGCGAGCTTATCTGTATGAAACCAAACTAACACATAGAAAACTCAAGGAAAGTTTTCTTTTTTTAGAGTCGAGACATTTTGTATTGACTCTCGGCTCGGGTTAAAGTACGGGAGGGGATTTTGATATTTCTACATTTTTGGTAGATAATTATTAAAGTAGGGTCATAAAAAATTTTCTTACGCATAATTGCATCCACAAAATTGTTGATAATTAAGTGAACTTTTATTATAAAAAAACTATCGAATTTGTGGTTATAATTTCAACAAATAGTTCATAATTAGTTCCACAGTTAAACCACCAATTATTCAGAAAATATCGAGAAATATTTGACATTATTACCAAAAAAACTGTCGAATTTGTGACTAAATTTTCAACAAATATTTCAAAAATATTCCACCAAAAACCGACAAATTTGATTTACAACCATCAACCATTTTTCATCCATATTGTGACAACTTTTTGTCACATTTTTTTCCACCAATCACCATTTTATGTGAAATTTTTGTTGCTTTTTTGTGACACGTGGTTACTCGGGGAATACACTATTATAACAAAACCGATGGATAAGATGCTGGCTCAGTATTTGACACTAAGAAAACCCAAACTCTGGACACTAGCGATGTTTTTCAATATAATTGACACCGCAGGTCTCATCTGCCCTGCAAAATTTTTTCAAGAACTAAAAGAGCCGCAGAATTTGTCTTTTATTACGGGCGATATAATGGATCGAGATGCAGCGGGCCGGTTCCCAGAAAGGGCAATGTAAAAAGTGCTTTTGAAAAAGCGAAAAAGACCTAAACGAAAAGTTTGTGTTCAGTGCAAAAAAACAGTTTTTTTTTTTGTTTTTTTTTCGCTGGCGCTACATCCCATAGAGGGATTTGGCCGCTTCATTTTGAAGTTTCGTAATCATTTTGTTAACGGATAATGAGTGATTAATTCATTGATCCTACCCTTAACCAGCCGTGATTTTTTCATCACCCGCCGGGAATCGAACCCGGGACCTCCAGAGCGTAAAGCAAGTATGCTAACCACTGTGCCACCAGGGCAAAAAAACAGTTGTTTGTCTACTAAACACACAACTTTTTGTTTTATTAGTTCCCTAAATTTTAAAAATCATAAAGGTTATTAATGTAAATAGAAGTATGTAGTGCAATTTTTTTTTTTATTTTTTGCATTTTCAAAAAAACTACAAAATTTAGTAACTAAGTCTACACGAAATCTAAATCCGGTAAAATATTACAGAAATATTCAAAAGTGAAAATTCAGATCTTATCTCGGGTATATACAGTCAAAGTAGGTTAAAAAGAAATATTAAAAAAAAATTCTACTGTACCCTAATAAATATAATATTTTACGTTTAGGTTATTATTCAAACGGTACGTTAATGTAGTAAAACTTTTACCGGAGGATAAGTCCGCAGGTGGTTTTCACAATTAGAACATTTTTTAGCCAGCTGAGAAGCTAAATTCCACCTTCCAACTGACTTTTCATAATAATTAAGAACTTGTTCAAAGTCTTCGTCATTTTATCTATTATAAATGTACACGAAATTTGATAGCAGCATTTTATGGATATACTAAATTCTTCATCTTAGATGTTATTAAAGCATAATTTTCGTACAAAAAAATGTTATTTATTACATTTTACACCGCCGAATGTTTTTTTTTTTGTGCAATAAATACGTTGGCCATACCATTTTGTACTGTTATAATTTATTTTAATAACAATGATAAATATTAAAATTTAATACTGTGGAGAGATCTAAGTGTATCTTCACATTTTTTTTAACAACATCATTAAAATGATATAAAATGAAAGAATCATCCAGAAAGAAAGCTCTGACATTAAAAAAAGTTTAAGCTTTATTGTTTATTCTTATACTTATTCGTATAGAAGATAAGTAAATGAATGTCTAAAAAAATTGTAAAATACAAGTTAAAATTTACTTCATTATTTAAGTAACATTCTCGTATATTGTACAATATGTTATGCAAATACCAGTGAATATATGTGAATTTGAACTTAATTTAGTAGAATATTTAAATTGGTTAGGCAAAAAAAAAACACTTTGCATATGAAACACAACAATAATATGGAAACAATTTAACTGCCTAAAGCCAAAATTTATTATTTGGTTGCCGTTTTATAAATTTTTTGTACTTCTAAATTATAAATTTTAAGACTAAATTATACTTGTTCCTACTTCCTCATCATGTTAAAATAAATGCAAAATAATAAAAGCGGGAATCATAGCATTTGTGACCCGAAGTAAATATAACTGAGTACATATATTCCATATACATCAACAATTTATAAATATTTATTTACTTACTTCATATGTTCGAAAAAGTAACAATTTCGATGTACTGGGATGTATGGTTTGTGGAACAATTTATTCAATTTCATTTAGTTATTTTGTAAGTACATACTTAAGCTATCATTAAAACAAAATAAACATTGTGTAGAGTTACAATGTCAGACTCGATCTCAAAAATAAAATAGTTATCATATCACAATAATAAAAATAAGCAAAGCATAAACCTAATTTCAAAATAGACAATTATACAGGGTGTGCCAATAAAAAATGCACCTACTTTTATTTAGTCCCATTGAACGCCAAGAAAGATATTTCTCACAAAATAATAAATAATTTAACCGACTGTAATGTTTACAATTTATTTAATTTTATTTTGTTATAAACAGAAAATAGAAATGGCCTTCTTTATGGATTTCTGCGTCATTTCATCTCTAATAAAACAAACTCGCTACTTCAAATATTCTATGTTTGAAATTTGTTACCTACTTAGGTATGAGTATGCGTTCTCTTCGAATGTTGACTACATATAGTGATAATATAGTACAATTTAAAGGATTTTAAAATCGACGTTCAACGTAGAGGCTTATGTGAAACGGTTGCAAGGATCTTAAGTTGGAACAGGATAAACCTACCGTAATAATTACTAATAATCCGGTGAAATCTAAATATATAGTCTTATGTTTTCTAACATGAGGTCGATGGCAACACGATTAAAATTGTGTACAAAATTGAGGAGCTAGGTTAAATGTCTGATTTTATTAATTATTTCTGCACCAACATTCATAATCCAACCAAAAAATAATCTTTAGCGACGAGGCCCATTTGAGTTCTTAGAGCGTCCATTGCACCAGGAAATGAGGACTTTTTGATGCGGGTTTTGGGTTTGTGGGTGTCATCGGACCCTAGTTCCTCGAGAATGGTGAGGGGCGAGCATTAACCATCAATAGGGAAAGATATTGGGATTCAAGATAAGATGACTTTTTTCAATAAGGCGGCGCTACGTGCCATACAAGTAGGGAACACCATTGTTGTCTCATTTGACACCTCAGAATATTACAAGGAGGTGAATGATTTGCACGAAAGATGTATTGTAACGAGCATCACTTATGATTATATCCTGGCCACTGCACTTAAAAAATTCTCTCAAATCCTTATAAACACATAAATGTTGCAATGGCAAAAATATTGGTAGACTAGAATAAACGTCCAGATGATTCGATTCTATTTTTCCTCAAAATAAAATGTAAAATCACTTTCTGGACAGCCTTATGGAAAATCTGGACAGCCTTATGACTTCATAATTTACCAAGATGCGCAAACAGAAAATTCGGCAGCAGTAATGGTGCTTCATATAATTAACAGAATTGAAGTACTTTGACATACAATTTATGCTGACAATTTTTTTTACGTCACATAGTCCAGTAGAAAATTTAAAACAGAAATTAATAAATGAAGAACGCATTAATCGACGGCCGCAAATTTAAAAAAAAAAAACTCGGATATATAGAACAATGTGTTGTGAGCCATTACGATTCTATATCTGTTGTCGAATGGCTCGACAATAGACCAGTTTATAAAAATAATTGCGCAAATAATTTCGAACAGTGTACATATTTGAATTGGAGTAGAAGTGGCGGATGATTCCTCAATTGATTTGTCCCAATGATCGTCACTTTCCAGGAAATGAAGTGTCTCAAATGAATTAGTAATAAAAGCATTCAGCGTTGTTCGGATGTACAGTGTATAAAGCATTTGATGAAAATATTCCAAATTGTCCAACTACTGCCTTGCCTAAATTTTTGCGTATTGCGTTCTAAGTGTAATAAGTCGAAATTTCTGCATACATCAAAGTTCTTGCAAAGTTATCTGTTTGACATAAAAGAAAAAACGCTGATAATGTTGTGTTCGGTGAATTTGTTGCTCTGTCTTTAAGGTTTGTTCCTGAAATACACTCTTGGTCCGCTTTCAAGATGGACAGCAAGATGAACGACAGTTCATCCCTCTTGTCGATTGGAAATCCTAAAATACACCACACAGCTTCAGTGCTGCTGATATATCTGCTGATTTGGTATTGAGAGATTTCATCTAAATTACTTCTTGCTGAAACTCAAAACATGGCCATATCGCTGCCATTGTTGGCGTATTTGCAAATCTATTTTATGATATGTGATTTATGTTGCTTATATCACCATCATTACTTATCGCGTCTCTCAAATGTATACATATATTCTTCTGATCTGTTTCTTTTGATTGAGCCTAATGAATAGTAGTCGTTCCGACTCTATTTTCGCGTACATATCAACGATATACTGATGGAAGAGCTGACGGGATTTCAGAATATGGTTATTGTCGTTTTTACGTTCTTCGCCAAGCAAGACAATTGCTACCTTAACAATTGTTGGTGCGTTATATCGTCTGACTTACTCACTGGCTGGAATAATAATTCTATGGCTTTCTATACATCCGAATTAAATTGTTGTTCAGTCATGTAACATTTTTTTAACGGCTGTACAATATGCCTTCTGTTTCCAGTGGAGATTTGGCAGCGTGCATTCAATTGGTCATTTTCTTCTCCAGGAAAGTAGATTTCAAGAAATGTATGCTTATTGCTGGGAAAACGAAGCAAACAGCCAGCAATGTGGAAAATTTGTTCCTGAATTTCAATATCGGTATAAAATGCTTCCCTATAACGTTAGCGCCGAATGAAGTCATCTGAAAAGAGGAATTGTAATTTCTGATGTTTTTGAGGAAATGTTTTATATTATCGGTAATTCCATTTAACAAACTATTCAGTACCTCATTTGTCTACCCAGGTTTAGGCAGCTTCACTTTTCCGCTCGCGCAGCACATTCCCAGTGTTTCTTCTTTAAATTTCATTGCTGTGCAGTGCGGATAAACTTTGTCCATTTTTCCGATTTGAACGAGTTTACGTGAGGAAACCTTCTAGAGTATTGGAAAATTTATTTTTCTATAAAGTAAAAGATGTTATTTTAAAAAGTTTCCCCAAAACACATTTAAATGCAAATTATTTTAAAACTACGATTTTTCATATACGACATTTCATTACTAGAGGGACGAAAAATAAAACACGACGCCATTCATTGAATTTTACAGCTTTTTGGCAACGCCTGAGTTTGGTCCGTGCTTGCTTTGCAAAATTGGAAGCCATCGGTTGTCGGATAGCTCTAATTTAAAGAAATGCCCATCGAAGAAAAACGACAATACATCAGCAAACCGAACCTTCAACCGCTTCAACTGTTTAAGCATCGGGCATCGAGTTAGCGAATGCAGGTCGAAGAAAAGGTGTAAAAATTACCACCGTCGTCATCTTACAGTGATTCACTAAAACAAGAGTAAGACAACGAAACAAGCGGAAAACATAGATGTTACAGTAACGTCTGCACTAAGCCACTAAAATCAGAGCGATGTTGGACTCATGCTCACAGACCTCAATTATAACGAATGATTGTATGCCTTAGGTCTCAGAAGAAGAAATACCCACATTGCAATAAAGGGAATATGTGCTATCAGTGCAGGAAGTTCAAAGGGAGTAGTTACCGTGTGTATCAAACCTCGTCTTAGCATATATCCACAGATTGAAACAATTACACTAAAGGCTTTGATATTGCCAACCATTTCGTCCAGTTTGCCGGATGTAACCATCAAGCGTGGTGATCGACAATGATTAGAAAGCATCCCACTAGCCGATCCGCACTTTAATGGCTCATTTAACATCGAATTACTACTGGTAGTCGATGTATTCTTCCATATTCTCGAGGATGGTTAAATGAGGTCTCCTGATGGTCATCTCGTAGCTCAGAAAACCTAATTAGGAAATGTCATTGGAGGAGTATGAAAGTGAAATGATCTCAACATATACAACAACAATCGATATTGACGCGGCCTTGAAAAAGTTTTGGGAGATAGAGGAGGTCTCTGGTGCATCAGAAAATTATATGGCTCCTGAAGAGCAAACTTGTGTTACGATATTACAAAGAGACTACAACACGAACGATAGATTCATCACTAGGCTTTCATTCAAAGAAAGTACGAACGAGTTATAAACACATTCAATTTTGTTTTGCATTGTCTGGAGAGCATGGAAAGACGATTCGAACGAGACCCAAACCTACGCCGCCTTTATATCGATTTTTTGGACAAATAAGAATCAGTGGGTTATATGGGCAAAGTGAACGGAGCAAGTGATCGGGATGCGTATTTCATGCCTCACCATAGGAATCTGAAACAAACGAGTTCAACCACAAAGCTGCGAGTCGTTTACAATGTAGGGACCAACGGTGCAACCGAGTTTATCGAGAGAGATATCAGGAAGATGTTCCGGCAGGTTCTTATACACGACTAGAATCAGAAATACCAGTTGATATCATGGCGAAAATCACCCATAGAAGACATTGCTGCCTACAAATTAAAAACAGTCACTTATGGCACGACATTCGCATCATTCGTAACTACATACACCATAAATCGTTTGACTGAGCACTTTGAGGACACCAACCCAGAAGCAGTAAAGGTCATAAAACAAAACTTTTTTGTAGATGTTGTAATGAAGGGCGCATAGTCTTTGAGTAATCTGTTAACAATCAAGAGAGATGCCGTAGAAATATTGAGTAGTGGGGGTACTAAAACTAAAACACTTTCCGATCATTCGGATGCGGTGCGAGTTCTGGGTATTCGTTGGAACCCAGAATATGATGCATTCATGTTCTCTCTAAATATGCCGGTCACCAAAAAACTCACGAAGAGAATTTTCTTAAGAGCATTATTAAAGAAGGGCGTATTGTTGGAGCTATCTCCGTTTTTAGACGAATGCGGGGTAATGAGGGTCGGCGGCAGATTGCAGAAGTCGTTGCCACATTATAACAGAAAGCATCCGATCATTCTTCATATGTAAAGGCCGATTTGACTCAAAAAATCGTCTATTATTACCACCAGACAAATTATCATCCAGGACCGGGACTATTGCTACAGCTTATAAGAGAACATTTTTGGATAATGCCCGGAAGAGACTCGATGCGTCGCATATTTCGTAATTGCCTCTATTTCGTAATATTTAGTTATTGACGCAGTTGACTTTATTTGTCGTTTCAGTTTCTGCGTGACATAAATACGATATACCCTATTGATAGAAACGGCCAATCGGGCTCAATAATAATGTTGGCTTTGCAAAGAAGATACGAGTTTCATAACGCTATCAAATATTTATTTGCCAACACTTTTCTAACATTGATTAAATGATTTTTTCAAAGTTTGCCTGTACAGTCATCAATGATGGTGTCAACAAATTATGTAGCATTCAAATAATTTTATGAATTGAACTTTGTTAGATAACTTTTAAAACGTAAATTCAAAACAAATAAACAAACAATTGTTTGAATAATTAATATGCTAACTGGTGCTGCCGCTAAGAATAATTTATTATATTTGGATGGGGAATCCTAATTTTCAATGTGTCATGGTTGTAGTACGATGTACATTACACTTGAATCGATGTACACTCGAAAAATTCACTATTATCCGTTTTATTAAATCCCAGCGTGTCAATAGCAGCTCTGCGGTCTTGGATTCTTATGTGGGTTTTATAAAACGGTAGGGGAAAAATTGTAGCACTACAGCTCGTTATAATATCAGATCATTGTCTTCACCATGACAGTATAGAAGTTTACTTGTTCATCGAGAAATTGATAAAGTTTTTGAAAACTACAACTCCCGATTTATCTAAAATTTATTGTATGAGCCTAACTTTATAATTTTTGGAAGTTTTTTTTCTGTAGACATAAATACAACGCCACGTGCAAGAAATTTTAAATATTTGATATATTTGTATCTTAAAAAACACAGGAACCAGGTGAAACTGACTGCATGTGTGGATCAGAGATCTCTTCTGCTCTACAAGAAGGCAGTGGAAAGACTAGGCGAGGTATGGCCCGGAGCCAGCCTTGCTGTTAAAGCTAGAGATGAAATCCCCTGTAGGCCAAGAGCCAGGGTGTGGATTCCTTCGGAGCCTAGCGATCCAAAGGTGATACTCCAGTTGTTGCAGGTTGGCAACCCAGATTTGCCAACGCACAACTGGAAAGTTGCTAAGCTCGAGGAGCCACGGGCCGACTACAGGTCGGCCGTCATAATTCTAAACAGAGAGTCACTGACTGCGCTGGAAAAAACAAATGGTATGGTAAGCTATGGTTTCAGTGCAGTCACACTCAAAATCTACAAGAAGGATGCGGACAAGCCGGATGCTCCGGAATCTGAAGAAGCTGCAGGAAGCTCATCTGGGCTCCTCCAAGAGGGGAACAGCCTGGTGGAAACCATCTCTACAGATACGGAGTTGACAATGTCCTTGGAGTCATTAAGAAGAATCTCAGAGGACTTCACATCATCAGGGGAGGACTCTGATGATACATTGGTAGGGAAGGAAGTCTAAGAATGGTGACGTTCTTGCAGATTAACCTACACCACTCAAAGGCAGCATCAGCTGCTCTACTTTTAAAAATTGGAAAGGAAGGGACGGATATTGTCTTGATCCAAGAACCTTGGGTTGCTGGTGACCGGGTACTTGGACTCAAGACACCCTGTTATAGATTAATGCACACGGAACAAGAAGGTAGGGTTCGGTCGTGCATTCTCGTTAAAAATAATATAAATTGTTTTCTGCTATCGAATTTCAGCAATGAAGATGTGGCAGCGGTCAGCATTGAGGTCAATAAACGAAGCCTCTGGCTAATATCAGCCTACCTAGCCTATGATGCAGTGAACATTCCACCAGTCATTCTGGGTGAGGCAATTTTGGAGGCTCAGAAGCGCAAGGTTGGAGTCATCCTGGGGAGTGATGTAAATTCTCATCACACAATCTGGGGAAGTACGGACACAAATGAACGAGGTGAGTTACTCCTTGATTACATTCTAAGTACTAACCTTCATATATGTAACATAGGCAATAAGCCGACTTTTATAACTAGAAATAGACAGGAGGTATTGGATATTACACTCGTCTCAAACTTCTTGACGACTAGTCTATTAAATTGGAAAGTGTCGGAAGACCTCTCTTTTTCTGATCACTGTTATCTTCAATTTGAAATGAGCTTGGTCTTTCCGAACAGCCCTCTCTACAGGAACAGGAGGAAAACCGACTGGGATATTTTCAGAACTATTCTGGGAAATTCACTACCAGTGCAGGTGCCTGAACCTCCAAAAACTACGGTAGAACTCGATGGCTTAGTGGACGAACTGTCCAGCGCTTTTAATGAAGCGGTACTAGGCTCTTGTCCTCTTAGTAGGCCTAGGGGCAAATCTCGGCCACCTTGGTGGTCAAAGGAGATTCAACAAATACGTCAACGGTGCAAGAGACTCTTCAAAACAGCAAGGAAAACAAAAGCCGCTGTAGACTGGGACTCCTATAAGGAAGTCCTCAAAATTTACAAATATCAGCTAAGAAGCGCAAAGAACAGATCTTGGAGACTATACTGTGGTAAAATTCAGGAGACATCAGAGATGTCCAGGCATCGCAAGGTGCTATCTACTAGCCCTTCCATCCCAAGCTTCCTTCAAAGGCCGGATGGAGCATGGACCACAAATAGTATGGAATCGCTGGAACTACTATTGGAAACTCACTTCCCTGGTTGTTCCGAATCTGCACCTACTATATCAGAAGGTAAAAGGGCTAGTAGCCTCGCAGGCCAAATTATTAGCAGAAGAAAGATTCTGTGGGCGATAAGCAGTTTTAAACCATACAAGTCGCCAGGACCTGATGGTATTATCCCTGCGGATATACAAAAAACTACTGATCTAACCATTCCCTGGTTAGAGGTAATTTTTAGAGGCAGCCTAGAACTATGTCACATTCCCAGTAAATGGACGGAAGTGAAGGTTGTCTTCATACCTAAGGCGGGAAAACGCTCACATTGCAGTCCCAAAGACCTTAGACCGATCAGCTTGTCTTCTTTCCTTTTCAAAATACTGGAAAGACAAATAGAAGCTCATATTAGAGGCACGATTATGCCGGAAAAGCTGTCCAAGTCTTAACATGCTTATTGCAAGGGGAGATCTGTAGAAACTGCTCTTCATTCTCTCACATATTTTATTGAAAAATCTTTCGAATATGGAGACTACGCGATGGTAACCTTTTTGGACATTGAGGGAGCCTTTAACAACGTGCTAACAGGGGCTATAACTCGGGCACTTTCGAATCTAGGAGTGGAAGATTCTCTTAAGGACTGGATAGATCAGATGCTAAGAGGCAGAATCATAAATGCCAGTCTGGGGAAATCCTCCGCCAGAAGATTTGCAAGCAGAGGCACGCCGCAGGGTGGCGTACTGTCCCCCCTTCTCTGGAACTTGGTCATAAATGATCTATTGCTGAGGCTGGAGGATACTGGCTTCAAGGTGGTTGCCTATGCGGATGATGTCGCTATTGGCGTTCGGGGAAAATATCCCGGGACACTTAGCGAGCTTATTCAAAATGCTCTGGGCATTCTTTCACTATGGACCAATGGTTGTGGGCTAAATGTGAACCCACAGAAAACCGAATTGGTTCTCTTCTCTAGGAAATATAAAATTCCTCATGTCGATCCTCCTACTTTAAATGGTTTCAACTTGGCTTTTACAGGTGAAGCAAAGTTCTTGGGTCTCGTCTTAGACAGTAAATTAAACTGGAAACCGAATATTACGGAAAGGGTAAAGAAAGCTACGGTAGCGCTATACTCCTGCAAAAATGCAATTGGGAAAGGTTGGGGGCTGGATCCCCACATGGTCCTTTGGCTATACACAGCAGTAGTTAGACCCATTCTTCTGTATGGGGTAACAGTTTGGTGGCCTGCTCTGGACAAAACTGTCAACCTAAAGTTGTTGACAAAAGTTCAGAGAACAATCTCTCTGTGGATCAGTGGTGCAATGAGGAGCACATCCACTCAGGCACTGGAGACTCTGCTATTTCTAACTCCTCTAGATATCATGGGAAAACAGTGGGCAGCTAGCACTGCCATACGACTGAAATCCACCTTAATGTGGACCTGCAATAACACAGGGCACTCATCTATACTTTGTAACAAAGGGCTTCCCAAGACCACCGACTATACTGTCCCGTCACTATCTTTTGATAGAAAGTTCCGGACTATTATACCATCTAGAGAGGACTGGATGATGGATACAGTTTTGGAACCAGGAGTTTTGAACTTCTTCACTGATGGTTCAAAACGGGATAGAGGAGTAGGGGCTGGGGTGTTCTGCGAGGAACTCATGTTAAACCTCTCCTTTCGTCTCCCTGGCTACTGCAGCATTTTTCAAGCTGAGGTAACTGCGATAAAGGAAGTAGCGGACTGGTTGAGGTATAATGTAATATCGACTAGAGATATTCGCATATATACGGACAGTCAGGCAGCCATTAAAGCGCTTCAATCACACCTTCTCACGTCGAAAGTAGTCCAGAGCTGTCTCTCATCTCTTAACGAGATGACAGATCAGTTCAACATCCATATCATATGGGTGCCAGGACATTTCGTTAGTACGGGGAACATGAAAGCCGATGAACTGGCTCGACGTGGTACAACGGACCACATTTCAAACAGCAAAAAGGATATTGAAATTCCTCTTGCGGTATGTAAACTGCTGCTTCAGGAGGAAGCCAGTAAGTTGACGAATGACAGATGGTCAAATAGTACCTCATGCGTAATAACTCGGCAAATCTGGCCAAAGTTGAACTTGGCGAGATCCAAACAGCTGATCTCACTTCAGCGGAGTCAGATCAGTGTGGTTGTTGGAGTGATTACGGGGCACTGTCTCATAGGCAGACATGCAAGTAGACTTGGTTTCTTCTCACATGACTACTGTCGTAGTTGCGAGGACGAAGAGGAGGAAGAGACAGTACTTCATCTTCTTTGCACCTGTCCTCGTCTGGCACGAAACAGACTGAATTTTCTAGGGGCACACCTTTTCAACGACCTGGCGGAGCTCAGCGAGAAGGACGTCAGGAGTATCCAGCGCTTCATAGCAAGCTCAAAGTGGTTTCAATGAGTTGGAGGAAAAATTTTTAATTTGTGGTATGGCTACGGACCTTTTTGTGTCTATGCCTGGTCCTGGTGGACCGCCACCCAAACCTAACCTACCTAACCTATCTTAAAAAACAACAATCATGTTCGACCAAACATTTCTTTTACTCAGTTTTCCCATTCAAAACATAAAAATCATAAAATTAAAACATGACATTTGTGATAAAAAGATGTTAAGGTAAGCACATAACATAAGTAGATATTATAGGATAGTTATGGACAATCGACAACCTATTTATTTTATGAAAGCGCAATCTTGGGAGATTTAAAAATTAATTCCAAGTTCAAACACAATAAGTTGTTTCTTTCTCAACGTATCAACTCACAATCCCTTTATTCCCGTTTTTTCTTTATTACATTAAAAATCTGGTTTCTTTGTTTCTTTTCTTTCTTTACACCTACATCAAAGCGTTCTTCGATATACCCAACCAACAAAGTGATTTTAAATTAAATTTCTTATAGTTTCGGCCAACCTGATATTAACCGGCCTCGGTTTCCAAATTGCAAACTTAATTATGGTAAAAATATAAATAATAGCAATAAAATAATTCAATACATTTAAAAATAATGAAAGCAAAATATTTTCTAATATGTATGTAACTCAATTATGGTGTTGTTAAAAATGGTTTAATTCTCGGAACGTCATAAACGCCCTCAAACGGTTTAGTTGTGATCTGGAATCCATCAACATCTTTAATTAAATATCGATCGTTTCCTAATACATTATCAACGATGTAAGGTCCTCTGTATTTAGGAATTAACTTTTTGCAGGCTCCAGTTGTGGTGTCAACATTCTTTATAACTACGAGATCGCCCTTATTGTATTCAATCGGATCCTTTCTCTTACTGTTTACATATTTATCGTTGTACTCTTGGTTTTTGATGATATTATGCGAGGCTTGATCTCGTAACTCTTGAATCGACAAATACTCGTCATTTAAACGATTATCTTCGTCGAGATATTCCACTAGTTTATCGTTAACTAGGCCATCTCTAACACATTGTCCCACTCGATTCCTCGTTCAACATCAACCAACTTTGAAAGCATTGGAGTCAATGTTCGGTTGAACCTCTCAATTTGTCCGTTTGCTTGAGGTGCAGCACTGGCGACAAGACCATGCTGAATGTTATTATCCTTGATAAAACTCTTAAAATCATAGGAGGTGAAATTACTTCCACGATCAGTAATTACTTTATTTGGTCTGCCAAATTGTTGAAAATACATCTTGAAGCAATCAATTGTATCCTTGGAACTACTTGTTTTCGTTGCGAACAGTCGAACATATTTAGAAATCCATCTATAATTCCAAGAATAAATCGTTTTTTTGATTTTGTCAATCCTAGTGGAAACGGCTTGTTTCCATTAGGAATAGAGTGCATGTAACCCCCGACTTTTCCGCTGGGCTGATTAAACTTGATGCACGTCAAACAATTTAAAATATAATTTTTGACAATCGTTCTCATATCTGGAAACCAATAATACCGACTAAAAATCTCAATTGTTTTGTTCAATCCGAGATGTCCCATCAAATCGGTGTGAATTTCGAATTATTTGAAGCTGCATAGCTTCCGGAACATAAAATTGTAATTTTCGTTTATTTAGTTTTCGATAAATTAATCCATCTCTTAACTCGAAAAACTGGCTTTCTTCTTTTTCTAAACTCTGCCGCAATTCTTCTAACTCTGGGTCTTGCGATTGTAAAATCGCTATTGTCTGCTCAAAAGGATTATCTTGTATTATCAAAATAGCTTGCGCTCTACTTAATGCATTCGCATGCTGCATTCGACGACCTCCTCTATGCTCTGTTACGTAATCAAACTCCATCATTTCCAGTGCCCATCTAGCAATCCTTGGATTTATCACTTTCTTCTCGAGTGTCAAAGTCAATGCTGCACAATCTGTAACTATTTTAAAGAGACGACCATGTAAATACACACGAAATCGGCGCAGAGCGTACACAATCGCCAAACATTTCAACGCATAAGAATAATATCGGGTTTCGGCTGGTGTTGTACGTTTTGAAAAATACGAAATGGGATAAAATTTGCCATCTTTTTTCTTTTGTAAAAGGACCGCTCGAAATCCTATGGCACTAGAATCACAATGAAACTCCGTCTCATCTTGCGGTGAGAAAATCGCTAGAACCGGACGTTCAACCATTTTCAATTTCAATTTTGCAAATGATTCCAGCTGCGCCTCTCCAATCTCGAACGTCGAGTCATTTTTGACTAAATCTTGCAAAGGTTTCGCAATCAACGAGAAGTCTTGCACAAATTTTCTAAAATAGGAGCACATTCCAAGAAATCGTTGCAAATAACCGTTTTAACACTTCAGCCAATATTAATAGATGTTCGGAAATCGTTCCGATGGCAATCAATATATCATCTATGTAAATCACAAGTTTATTTTCAGTAATCAATTCTTGAAAATCTTATTAATAAACTTCTGAAACACGGAAGGTCCATTCTTCAATCCAAACGGAAGCCTTAAGTATTCAAACTGTCCAAGTGGTGTTATAAATGACGTATATTTTACGGAATCAACTGCTACACTCACATGGTGGAATCCCTACTTTAAATCCAAACTCGAAAAATATTTTTTCTCGTACAGAAAATCCAACAAATCTTCAATCACAGGAAGAGGGTAGTTGTCCTTGACAGTAATTTTATTGAGATATCTGTAGTCTACACACATCCGATATTCATCTTTATTACGTTTTTTAATTAACACAATCGGCGAACAATATGGACTCTCACTCGGCTGTATGATTTTCTTCTTTGTCAAATCCTCAATCATGGCGGCTGCCACTTCACGCTCAGCGTATGACAATCTCCTTGGTAACGATCTAATTACTTCATTTTTCATCAGTTCAATTGTCATTTCAAAATCTATTTTAGGTTTATCTGGTTTTACTGAATTTACGTAACAATCATCAAAAGTTTGTAAAAATTCATTTCGTGTTTCGGATTTCAATTTTGTATTAATATTTAAATTTTCATTTCATTTTCGGACATATTTTCAAATTTAATCGCATAATCATCAATTTTCAATTCTGCCTTTGCATTTTTCAAAAAATCTCTACCCAATAAAACATTTATATCCATAGTATTATTGGCAACAACGTGAAATTTAAGCTGATATAATTTTTCGAAAATTACAATATTTGCTTCAATAATCCCATAACAATTAATCAAAGTATTATTTACGCCTCTAAAATCAGTTTTGATATCAATCGGCTCAATGAATTTCTTATTTACAAAATCGATCTTAACTAAATTTATCGGGCTTCCTAAATCAATCAAAGCAATCATTTTAACTGGATTTTCATTGAAATATATCGTGCAATTAACACTCACTCCATCTGCAACCTTCTCATCGTCCAAAAGTAAACCCATAGACGATTCTCTCGGCATTGAACAATCAGAAACTTTATGTTCTTTTGACCCACACCGTATGCAGGTACCAAACGGTCGTTTAGGTTTCGTACAAACTGACGAAAAATGTCCCAATTCGCCACAGTTATAACATCGTGTTTTTGAGGAACACGGTGCCATTTTTCTCAGTTTCGGCGGCTCGCGACGTTGAAATGCCATTCCTATGTCAATACTGATCAATTTGGAAAATGTGTGGAACAAATCTTCGGGTGACTTGAACATTTGCAATCGGGCTTGGCTTTGTAAATTTGAATTTTTAATGCCGTCAATTAAATAATCAACGAATTCTTCATTCTCAAGTTGTAACGGATTGCCCAATATTATTTTCTGAGTGTAATACGTATAAAAATCTTCACCATCCTTCCCAAATCTGGATTCAAATTTCCGTCTCTGTTGAACCCGATTAATACGAGTGTCAATCGTTAAATCAATATGACATGGTCGTGATGAAAACCATTCACAAGCACGGCCCTCCAAACAAGCAATAACGTCCAATTTCAACTCTTCTTCCTCGACGTCATACTTTTTCAAAATTAATCTGACCGAAGCAATAAACACCTCGAAACTATCGCCATCACCCCTGAACGGAGTAATAAGTTTCTTTAAATCGAGATTCTTCACTTTCGTTTTCGGCAAAGATTCCTTTCGATGCATATCAATCTCGTCTCCCTCGTCAATCACCGAAACATTTGCACTAGAAGCCACGTCACGTCCACTTTGATTTGGTGAGGCTCCGTAACCAGCGGCCATTAATCGATCCATATCTTCTTTCAATTTCACCATTTGATTTTGTAAATCTGTTTTTTATTTGTCCGATAAATAATCTAAATACCTTTGTTGTAATACCGCTTTCGAACCATTCGCATTCAATCCAAGTTCCTCTAACTTCTCCTTCAATTCCTCTACTGATAACTTTATAATTTTTTGTAATACAACTATTCTCAAAAAGAGTTTTTTATTTTTCGTATCTTTATTTAAACACTTAAGCACGTATCGTCCTTTCACAATCACTTTTAGTTTTAACACTGGAAATTTATTTTTAAATCGAAACCACACATCTGAATAATTATAGGATGGACAATCGACGACTTATTTATTTTATGAAAGCGCAATCTTGGGAGATTTAAAAATTAATTCCAAGTACAAACACAATAAGTTGTTTCTTTCTCAACGTATCAACTCACAATTCCTTTATTCCCGTTTTTTTCTTTATTACATTAAAAATCTGGTTTCTTTGTTTCTTTTCTTTCTTTACACGTACATCAAAGCGTTCTTCGATATACCCAACCAACAAAGTGATTTTAAATTAAATTTCTTATAATATTAAATTGTGATTGGAAAGAAAATTTACATTATTCCCAGTTATACAATTCAAAATTTAAAGGTAAATACTTAAAATTATTAATAAAATTAATTCTATTTAATTGATGTTTTCTTTGCAGCTGTTCCTGTTGAAATTTTGAAAAGCAAAAACTAATTTCCTGGATAAATTTTACAATTCAGCAGGATTATTTAGAATTTTAGAAATATTTACCATAATTGTATAACTTAACATAACAACAATACCTCTCTTATATATAAATTCTATTGTATTATTTAGCTCGAATAAAAATCTAGCCTCATCTACATACATACATTAAAATTAAAAATGTAACAGATACAAGACAATGAATTCAAAATTAATTCAATTTTCAGCTAAACAAAGCCTCTTCGTCGAAAAAACATTGCTTTCAAACGTAAAAAAAAATTAACAGATATCTTCGTTACATTTAAATTATTTAATCAATAATTAATTTAAATGAAAATGATGTAAATATTATGTATTTGCCAGAATAAATAAATAAATCATTTTTATTTTCCGCTAATAACAAAAATGATAAAAGTGCTTCTTTTTGTTTTTAATTAAATATTGAAATGTAAATGCAATTACTAAACAAATATTGAATAACCTTTATTATTAATAAATAAAAATTAATATTTAAATTCGAGAAAAATATTTACAATTTACTGAGAAATTGTTTAATGTTTGATTATTGGAAAGAATATTAAATTTTGATAATTCAAAATTATTATCTGTTTAACCCCGTGTATTAAGAAAAACCTAATTTAATTTTGCACACGTCTCCTTTAATAACAAATTTCATAAAAAAGTATTTTATTACACGTTCCCAAATATCAAAATAACAAATTATTACTCATAAAAATGACACCCATTCAGAGCATGTATGTAAATTGTATATGGTACCTACATTCAACAAGAACATATTATTTCTCAACGAATTTTAATGACAGTTGATAAAATTCTGTTTTTATTTTGACTGGTACCAAGATTCGTACAAGAGACATTATTTGTAAAAAAAAAATCACCTCTTGGTTATCTTCGTTTCTCCTTTTTTCTTCTCCAGAATCCATATGTACATTAAGTATTTATATAACCCTAAAGATAAGTAAAAAAAAAAGAATATTATGCAATACTTAGTCTTTTGAAATTTAATTCAAGACACAAGACAAATAATAAAACAAAACGCTCGTAATTCAATCTTGAAAGCTAAATATTTTCTTATTGTATTCCATTAACGTTCTCGTAAAGCAGCAACATGAAAAAAAGAAATTTTAAAATGACAAAGAATATAGAAAGACGAGGTTTTTGATTCTTCTTATTATTATAATATAGGTATTTGTATGCTGTACAATAATATTAAAGGTTTTTGTAACGGTCAACGCTTTAAAGCATGATGTCAATACTCTCGTCACATAGACTCCACCTCAACCCCCAAATAAATCTCAGACTGAACTGCATCGTTTAACTCACACCCAACGCCCTACCCAATCCCCAAATCCAGCTGGTTCGAAAAAATACATGGGTACATGAACTCAACTTAAGCTGGCTTCCAACTCAACTCACAACTCTCCCAAAATAAATCCGCAATTGAACCCCTTACTAAACCTCAATTCAACTCCAAATCAACTCCCAATTTAACCCTCAACTTTACCGCATACTCAATGCTCAACTCAATTCTTAAATCAATGCGATTCAAAAGTTACATTTGTATGTTAGCTCAACTCAAAACAACTCAAGCTAACTTGAAACTCAATCCTCAACACAACCCTAAATAAATTCCCAACGCAACCGCTGGCTCCTACTCAACTAAATCAAAACTCCACTCCAACTTAACCCAACTCAACCTTAACTCGACATGCAATATCGCCCTTAAATGAACCCCAAAACCACGCCCAACTCAACTCGTAAATAAAAATGGTTTTAAAAATTGCAGACGTATACCCCAGCTGAACTGTTCACTAAACCTTTGCCAAACTCCAACTCAACTCGCGAATGGAATGCAATTCAACCCTCAACTGGCAAACTTAACGCCTAACTCATTGCTCAAACCAGCATATATAAAAAAATAATCAACTATGCTTACTAAACCTTAATCCAACCCTCCAACTCACCTCCAATTAAAACCCAAATTCAACCCGCAAATTGACCCCTAGCTCTCTTGATGAACGCTCCCAAATAAAACACACAGGATTACTTTACTCATTTCATGACTTATTCACAACATCAATTCATGATAACCAAAAAATTAGTAAAGTGCATAAGTTACAAATACTTAAAGGATGATTAACGGGGGAAGCTGCTGCCTTAATAAGACACATACCAATAACCGATATGAGTTATTTAAAAGCATGGGAGAAGCTGTGCAATCGTTATGATAAGAAGAGACCTATTATTTCATCACTCATCTACACATTTTTTGATCAAAAACCATGTGCTAATGCAAACGGAAGAGAGTTGCGCTGCATTTGTGAGACTTCTGATGAGATAATTCGCGGACTGCGTGCATTGGGACCAAATGCTGAAACACGTGATTCATGACTGATTCACATTTTGTTGAGAAAAATGGACCATGAATCTAAACAGCTCTGGGCAACCGAATCTGTGGGTAAAGACTATCCTACATGGAGTGATCTGATAGAGTTTTTGAATAAGCGGTGCGACGCACTTGAAATTTGTGACGCAACGAACAGGAAGGGTACTACAAAATCCATTACCAAATCTTTTCTAGCCACACATTCAAATTTCACCTTTGAATGCGTACTCTGTAGATAACCACATCCATTATTTAGATGTCCAGAGTTCAAAAATAAGCATGTAGAAGCTAAATTAAAAGTAGCAACGGAAAAGAATTTATGCCATAACTGTTTGAAGAAAGGACATTTAAGTTCATCGTGATTCAACAAGGCCTCATGTCAAATATGTAATAAGCGTCATCACACGTTACTTCATCAAAGTCATAGCGAGCGTTCCATTAACCAACAATCAGTTGATGAACCATCACAATCGAATAACCAACCCACCATTGAACCAAAACTATCAAGTAATAGCCAAACTAACACCGTGCTACACACACACTATTCATCGACATCCACGGTACTACCAACTGCAATTATTTACATTAAGGTACGTACCGGTGAACTCCAGCCATTCAGAGCGTTACTAGATTCAGGATCCCAAATATCCTTTATCAGGTCCCAGGTCTACACCGAAACCATGCATCCATAACCGTTTACGGAAGCATCTTGCCCAGCTGGAGAAACCAAAGGCAAAATTGATATGACCCTCCACTTACGCCTAGACACAAATTATAAGCTCACCGTCACGGCTCATATCATAAGTAAAATAGCCAGTTTATTGCCAACACAGCCAGTAATATTTTCTGCGCCAATTGAAGGATTGGAACTAGCCGACTCAAAATTTTTTCAGCCAAATAAAATCGATGTGCTGCTTGGAGCGGACGTATTCTTTGAAATACTCAATCCAGAAAAACGAACAATCAAAGGACTTCCTCAACTACAATCATCAAAATTCGGATGGTTGATCGCAGGCACAATAAAAAGTCAGTGTTCAAATGTTATCAATAATCTGCACACATCCACTGACCAATCTATTCATCCAATTCACGATGATTTGCATCACGAGCTAAAGAGATTTTGGGAAATGGAAGAAACCGTGCCAGAAACTGATCCGCAGGTTCCCGCAAACGAATGCGAAACCTTCTACCAGCAAACAACATCGAGAAATGCCAATGGTCAATTTATTGTTAAACTTCCGTTTAAGAAATCCAGATCAGAGTTAGGCAGTTCATTTGAAGCAGCACGACAACGATTATTTGCTATGGAAAGGAAGTTTTTGAGGCCACCAGAATTTTGTGCAGAGTACAAAGCTTTCATAAATGAATACATTACATTAGGACATATGACGCAGTAGTAAAGCCAACGAGTAGTACCACCAAATTAAGAGTCGTCTTTGACCCATCAAGTAAGACCACTACTCAAATATCACTGAACGATGTATTACAAACTGGACCAAATATTCAGACTGAACTTTCCACAATCATCTTGCAATTTAGAAAACACGCAATTGCTCTGGTCGCAGATATAGATAAAATGTATAGGCAGATTCTCGTAAGTCCTGAAGATACAAGATTTCAAATGATTTTGTAGCGTGAACATCCAAATGAGCCGATAAAAACGTACAAGCTAAACACAGTCACCTATGGAACTGCTTGTGCACCGTACCTCGCGATCAAATCGTTTAAAGAGTTAGCTGAAGGTTTTCACCAAATATATCCGAAAGCAGCCCAAGTGATCCAAAATTACTTTTACATAGATCATCTGCTAACCGGGAGTGACAGCGTTCAAGACGCCATAGCATTAAAGGAACAAATAAGCAGGATTTTACGTGAGAGCGGATTTAGCTTACGCAAGTAGAAGTCCAACAGGCGCGAGTTTCTGGATTCATTCCCTCAATTGGAAGTTCAAAATGTTCCAAAACTGATCGAAGAGGATGCAACAGTTAAAACGCTAAAAGTAACGTCGCGCCACTCAAGCAAATTTCACTACTAAGATTATCAGCTAGTGAAATTTTGTATCCAATCTTAAACCTACGATAATATGGAAATTTTTGCATGGACTGACTCCATGATCGTACTTCATTGGCTGTCAGATGTTCCACGAAGATGGAAAATTTTTGTGGGTAACCGAACAGCAACAATTCTCGAAACCATTCCTCGAAACAACTGGCATCATGTTGATTCTAAGTCCAATCCCGCTGATGTAATATCTAGAGGAGTCAAACCCCAAACGTTATCA
This sequence comes from Tipula helvola, assembly GCA_963556165.1. Lineage (NCBI taxonomy): Eukaryota > Metazoa > Arthropoda > Insecta > Diptera > Tipulidae > Tipula > Tipula helvola. The sequence goes on along the minus strand of OY744482.1, from coordinate 134,561,802 downwards.
AAACGCTGGATCTCTGGTGGCACGGGCCAACATGGCTAAACGAACCTGAATGCAACTGGCCAAAATCAACGATTGTCACAAAAATGGACGGTGCAAACGCAAATGCAGAAGCAAGATCAAAATATTTTCACGTAATGACCGAGACTACGAGTATAGATGATACAACAAATAATTTATTAGCAAAATTTTCGTCGTGGTTCAAAATTCGGAAGATCATGGCGTATACTCTCGTTTTTCGAAGTCCCAGAAGAAGAATACGGTTTCACAATCAAAATAAACTAATAACTGTAGTCGATTTGTGTTCCTTCGAAATGTGCAACGAGCAGAATTTAAGAAAGAATTCTCACTTATCAGTAAACGGACACCATTATTCCTAAGCATCCACTATCGTCACTATGTAGATCCATTTGTTAATGCTGATAGAATCCTTCGAGTCGACGGGCGCTTAAGCAAATCCTCATTATCGTATGCCACGAAACACCCAATCATACTTCCCAAAAACCATAAAGTTTGCGAGTTGATAGTACGTGATATTCATTTCAACCATCTACATGCAGGAAATTCGCTAACATTAAGCATCGTACGACAGCGCTATTGGATAATCGGAGCAAGGTACGTCATCAAAAGATGTATCAAAGAATGTACGGTTTGTATCCGGTACCGAGTAACCAAAAGCGAACAGAAGATGGCTGATTTACCGGCAGTTAGATGCAACCAGAGTCGACCATTATACATTAAAACCAGCCAACGTAAAAATGCCCCGGTGAGAAAGGCGTATCTGGCAGTATTTGTTTGTCTTGCGGTAAAAGCCGTACACTTAGAAGATGTGAGTAATTTGGAAACCGAGACATTTTTGGCAGCACTCAGGCGGTTTATTGCACGCCGCGGAAGCCCAGAACAGATATGGTGCGACAATGGATCTAACTTCATTGGGGCCAACAGAGAATTGACACAACTCAAACAACAGATTATAAATCAATCAAACAATTAATTAACCAACAGTGGGAATTTTGCCATCATCGGAAATTTCATCTTTAATTTTATAAGTCTACATATTCCATAATCAGCTCAATATTCTGCTCAACCCCAAACACAACGCCCAACTCAACCTTGAAACCGGTATATACCAAAATTGGTAAATATTTAAAAAAAAAAGTATTTTCAAGGTCAATTCGTATAGAATCCTAACCCTTTAGACATATAGCCTCCAAAAGCTTTTCATTTCTCCGCCTTGACCATAGAAAGAGATCGGCATACGGATATTTTTTTTTTTTGCTTTTTCAGACTCAGTGACTTTCAAAACGTCAAAAAAATGGTTTTGGGCCATCAAAATGTTTGGTAATTCTGACAGGATTAGAAAAACTTTGGTTCTTTTGGAAAATGTATAAATTATCAAGGGGCTGTGGCACATAGATAGATGGTCAGAATTTTTATATACAGACATTTCAGAACACTGTATTCATCGGGAATTAACTGCATTAGACAAAGCAAAATAACGTCGAGATTTCTTAGTTAGTTTCCTATTGCTACAATAATCTGGCGTCAAAACGAGGAGTATGTGGACAGAACACAGCTTCATAAAGGAGTCTCCAAGCGAGGAGAATTTCCTGGGATTTCTCACCAAACGATGCATTGTATTGGAGGTGTCTCAACTGAAGCCAACTATAGTGACAGGCACGAAACATTACGAAACTAGATTAAAAATTGCGAACTCATACTGTATCTACGGATGTTCAATTGTAGTGCAGCAAGCCTAATCAGCTTAGGAGAGATTTTGAAGCAGAGCAATTGTCTAAATCCGGAGAATTCATGCAAAAAGCGTGTTTCATCGAAACGATGCTATAAATGTACACTGAACCACATACACCTCTACACATAAACGCACGCCCAACCAAACGAATGACAAATACCAACTAGCGTCATTATGCACAAATTATTACGATCCAATTCCGTCAAGTTAAACACAACCACGGCGTTGTGTTGACTTTAACGTTTCACAGAATTACACCCTGCGCCATTGAAATGTTCGATTTCGATTATTTACTATTTCATGCAATTCTCTCATAGATTTTACCTCATTCGCTACTTTTTTTTTTCTTTTTTTTATTTTTCAGCATATTTCACGCCTTATTAGGTATTTAAAACCAAACTAAGGGTGAAATATTCACTCGGTTTCAATTAAGTAGTCAAAGAGTTAATTTTACAAAGTGTCGCTCTAAATTAAATGTTAACGAACAAGCCAAAATTTTGCAAGCAAAGGCAAAAAGTACACACATTCACAAATTGCAAGAGTAATTTAGTGTAGCCAAACAGCAATTAGAAAGTTTTTAAGGCACTATTCCGAAAATCAAACGATAATTTGGCTCTGATGCAAAGAGGAAAACTTCTGTTTTAACAAATCGAATTTCAGATATTTAGATCTTAAGCAGATGTTTGCTACGGCTTTGGAGCTGAGAAGTTAGCTTCTAATAGCAACAACCGACAATATTTCAGTTCATACTATTAAAAGGAACTTGGTTTATATGCTTGTCGACCTGCGAGAAAATCATTACTGACTGCAAAAATGGCAGCTGCAAGCCTCAAATTCGCAATAGAATGAAAAAACTGAATGCCCAGGGACTGGCGTTGGTTCATGTTCTCGGATACATCCAAATTCAATATCTTTTGACCCGACGTAAGGACAAGGGTTCGGCGACGAAAAGGCAAACGGTATTTAACAGAATGTATTTCGCCGACAGTGAAAAAATCACCATATGTTATGGCCTGGAGAGCCATAACAGCCTTTGGAGTTTGATCACTATGCCTTCTGGATAGTTCAGAAAACGAAGGAAAATATAAAAAAATTATCGAAACCTGAATCGTGACTATTGAGGACCCGACTCAATACATCGGTATTCCACTCTTCCAGGACGATTACTCTCCGTGAGTTATTGATGTTATTTGTGAAGTAAGAATGCTTAATTTTAATGTCTATTTTGTTTAGGTAGCCGAATTTAAAAATAGCTTGGTGATTGAGTCGTTACCCTGGACAGGAAATAGTCCTGACCTCAATATTGTTGAAAATATTTGGTCCTTCATGGGAAAGAAGATTACAAATTACAAGCTGAAAAGTGCCAAAGAGCGGAAAAAACTTATAGAAAAAGTCTGGTTTGAAGAAATAACAATATATTATTTAATCAAACTTTAGAATTCAATGCTGATCGGGTTTAAGGCCATCATAAAAGCCAAGGGCTGGGTTATTAATCATTGCTTTTAAAAAGTTCAATTTCTCTCAAAATATTTTGGTTGAGATGAATTATTTTATTTCTGTTAATTCTTATTTTGAATAAAAATTACCATTGTCAACAAAAAACTATTTTTCAATTGAAAACCTTTGTTAAAAACACTGTAAAGACCTACCAAATTGTTACGAGTTAGGGCGGTAATATCCTTATCCGACGTTATGTAGGTCTAAAATGTCGGATTACCGTTCCTTTTATTTGAATATATTTGGAATAGTGTAAAAATGGTTTTGATAATCAGAATCTATCATTTTTGCTATCTACTTTTGAAGCAAACGGTGGTATTTCCAAAATTTACTTTAAAAATTCAAACCGAACATTTCAATGGCGCAGGGTGTATATTTCAATCGATATGAAAACCAGCTAATTTAATTATCCACTACAAGTTCTCATTTCACTCAGCCAACCAACCTGCCCAAAAACTTGGACAGCAAGTGTTCTTGCGCTTCGTATGGTCGACCTGTTAGTATTCTTGATACTTACAAAAAATGTCCTTTTTGTCAAGTAAGCTTTGATTAAAGACGTTATTACTGGACATACTCCGCTGGACACCAGTTTATATACTAGGCCGTCATGCCACACCGAGTCGAACGCCTTTTTAACGTTCAAGAAGACGCCAGCCACGATTTTGTGGTGCCTTTTTGCTTTTTTAGCATAATTTAAGATTCTCAGTTGTTGAATTGAGTCTAACAGTCTTCGATAAATGACTCGTTATGCCAGCTTGCTCATGCCACATAGTACGCTTATGGGTCTGGTGTTCTCCAAATTTCCTGGCATTCCAGGTTATGGAAATGCAATGGTTTTTGAGAGCTTCCAAGTGATTGGGAAGTGTAGTACCAGTTGCCTGATACCTGAGAACGGCAGATTCTTTATGGTTCTGTTTGGCACTCCATCAACCCCTGGCGCCCTAACCTCGTCTACGTGAGTGGCAACCTCGCAGGAGTTATATGGGATACATTCGCTTAACACAAATTCACTCAATTTATCCTCGCAGCTATGCTGTAACGGCTGATTTCTTGTGGTAAATACTTTTTCATAGTGGTCTGCTATCATATCTGTAATCTTCTGTGAGTCCATTATTGGGTCTCCTTCATCCTCAATTAGTAAATTGGTCTTCCTAGCCGGTTTTAGGTTGTTTATGCATTTAAATAGATTTGCTCTGTCTGTCTCGATATTGGCTAACTTTTTCCTAAACAGGGTCTGATAGTGCAGTCGTACCTGGCCCTGTAATGTCCCTGGTCATTCTATTCACAAGTGTTGAAGTGTAAAGCAAGGGTATCTTACGATGCATGCCACGAGGTATGTTCCTTACTAAGCCCGTACTCATGCTTTGAGTTAGTAGAGATACTCTTGCTTCAATTTCGTTTACCGATTTCGGCTTTGTGTCTGAGACTGCCTCCAGCATATAGCGCACGTAATGCCTGTACCCTAGCAAGTCAACATTTTTGAAGTCTAGCGCCCCGCCGCTGTCACACTATCCGACCATGTCAAAACTTTCGGTTGTCCTGAAGGCAACAGGCAAGTGGTCTGAACAAAATTCGTTCATACGTACACCTCGTCGTCTATGGCTGTATTCCTTGCTAACACCAGATCTATCACTGAATTTCCTCGTATGCCAAAAGGGGGAAAATTTATTTGGACGTGATGCGTCTCACAAAAGCTATACAGTACTGGACCATTTTGGTTTTCGCCATGCCTGTCCCAGGTGCTGTGTCTGGCATTAAAGTCGCCACACATAACAAATCTGTCGAAACAAATCTGAAGGAATTTCTTCCCTCACCCACTCTTACTGATGTACATGTGTAATTTTCTCTTCTTGTGGCCCTTGGTTCCGAGTGTAAAATCGGTTTATTTATTAGACTCTTGCTTGAGAGTGACTCAACACGCGATTGCACATCGTCTTAAGACTATGGGTATGGTGCAGAAACAAGGAAATTGGGTTCCGTACGAACTCAAGCCAAGAGACGTCGAACGCCTTTTTTCACGTGCGAATAACTGCTCCAAAGACAAAATCGGAAAGGTTTTATATATCGAATCGTTACGAGGGATGAAAAGTGCATCTATTATGACAACCCAATGCGGAGAAAACCGTGGGGTAGGCCCTGTCAAGCATCAACTCAACGGCCAAACCATATATTCATGCCTGCTCATTTAAGCTCAAACACCCACCATATGCCAAAAGACATGACAAAGTGATCTTTCAGCACAAAACCGCATGGTCACAAGTCCCACCCCACACGCCGTATATATCAGATATTGCTCCTTTCGACTACCACTTGTTCTGGTAGCTGACCCTTGGCCTGGCCGAACAGCATTTCACTGCTTAGGAAGAAACCAAAAATTGGGATTTTTGAACCGCCTCAAAAGACGAAAAAAATTTTCGACGCGGGATCCGTATCATGCCTGAAACATGGCAAAAAGTCCTAGTTAACGATTGAAAATACTTTGAATAAAATATATTCTACCAATTTTCCTGAATAAAGCTTTGAAGTTAAAAACAAACGTCAAAACGACGAATAATCGTTAAAAAAGGTTGCCTATCTTTATGCTTTAGATGGTGAAATTTCATCTGATTTATGAAGAAAGGCAAATGTTTCGCTGGCAGGTATTCGTTACTTCTTACTGAAAAATGTTGGTTCCAATTCCATTGCCCCTTCCAAACATTTGTCATTTGGAAGAAAACCACCAAGCAATAATGCCATAAACCGAACATTGCTCACATGATCAAATTTTGTATCCAAAATCTAGAATACATTAAAAATTTATTGCTTTATGACTGTTCAATATTCGCAACAAAAACTCGAAACGAGAACGACAAAATAAAAATTTTCATTTCCCATTCAATCAATTCATTGAATCTCGCAGCTATCCCGTATAATAGCGATAATATTATGTAATAGTAAAAAAATATCAACACAAACGAGCATTTACGTACAAAAGCTATAAATCTTGAACTATAAAAACTTAACGGATATCTTACAAATAATTTTTTATTTGATTTACTTTAAAACATTCAATTTAATTAAATGTATAATTAAATGTATCGGCCGCTTCTTTCTATTCTCCGAATGTACATAAAAATTATGCAAATTTCAACCAAAATGAATTTATCAATCACTTCATGTTTGTAACTTCTATATAGACGTTAATTTAGTACATGTATATACACTTATATACCATAGTATATCAATAGGCCACGAAATTATTCCCGATCGCATCATAAAAGCGTTGGGAAATTTTAGTGCTTTTGGGTTGCTATAAAAAAATAAAAAAAAATTCTATATTGTGGCGCGAATAATGAAGAAACCATGCAAGGAAAATAAAAACGTTATTACTTTGTATTTGATTTTATTTGTACTTATATAGGCTTACATTTGAATATAATTCACTGGTGGTTTTCTTTAATACCCAATAATATTAAAGTCCGACTATATCAGCTTTTTATTTTTTTTTTTTTTTATGTTTCGCTGGGAAGTTTTATTTGCGTTGCGGTTCACTTTTGATTATGTAAAATTGTCTTGTGCCGTCGTACACATATAGACGGCTTTAATGTCATTCATTTAATGTTTGTTAGTGTGCAGTGGATTATATAAGAAAATTGCCCACTATAAATGTTTCGGCTCGGAGTGGCTCGGACCAAAAAATACTGGTTTTGTAACAATTGTATAAAAACATTTACAGTGAACAAGTAAACATTTTAAGCGAAATAATGGGTTCCTTATCAATAATTATAAACTAATACGTTTTGATTGTATTAATAATACGCGATGGGGTGATGTTGGGGGTCAGCAAATTGTTCTCGAATGTCTTTGGTAAGGTTGAAGTTTTGGCATCTGAACTTGTCGGGCGGTTAGGTAAAATTCTTATTTTAGTTATTTATAACCCACCTCCTACTTGTACTGATGATGTTAATAATTTATAAATATTTTTTTCTGAATATTTGTCACAGTATGAAAAAATTATTTGTTGTGGTGATTTCAACTTTAATATGTTGATTAGTTTAGCAATAAACTAAGTGCTTGTTTGAGTTTACATAACTTATTTTATTTGCCTTATCAACCGACTAGATTGGATAGCAGTGGTTAGTGCTCGATTTTGAATCATTTAAATAAAATCAATAAATGCATCAATCAAGGTAAAAATATATTTTATTTTGGGAATTTGCACGACCCTAAAACAACGTGGAGCAATTTAAAATACTAGGTACTTCGTGTAAATCGGCTGAATCAGTTATTGACTTTTCTGCTTATGAAATTTTAGCCGGAATCAGTAGACTTAACGAATCCTTAGGTATTTTGCCTTTACCCGATTTTGATTTTATTAGTTGTGATAGTTATGCTTTTATTTTTGATTGTTTCGATGAACTTATGTTACTGAATGTAATTCGTACAGTTAAGTCGGATTCGATGACATTTGGAATGTTACACTTTAAAGTAGTAAAATTATTTATTGTCCCAAATCACATTTATCATTAACCATAACCAGTGTTTCACAAAATCAGTATTTCCTAATTTGTGGAAAGTGGCGTTGATTATTCCCTTACCTAAAAAGGACTTGATTTCTAATATTGGTGATATTCGCCCGATTAGAATTTTGCCTGCCCTATCGAAGATTCTAGAAAAAATTATACAACTTCAAATTCTTGAGCACCTCAATAGCTTGATTATCTATGCAAATTCCAATCTGGTTACAAATCTGGCCATAGTACTACTACTACACTTGTGAATATTGTTGATGATCTATTTGCTATTTTAGACTTTTCTGAAGTGCTTCTTATAGAGTTAAAGTTAAAAAGTTAAAGTTAAAGTTTATAAGTTAAATTTAAAAATTGAGATTTAGATGACTCATGATCATAGTCATAATAATTTCAACAACGTCAGGTCAGCTATTAGATATCTCATTCAGTATGAAGTTCGTTTTAGTGTAATTTATTTGAAGTTGTTGTATGATAAAAAAAACTCTTTGTATAAATATATCACATTAATTTTTATGTGAAGAATATAAATCTAGTTTGGTGTGGCTAAAATTAAATGAAAACGAAAAGATCGTTATGTATAAGCAGTGAAATTCAGAAAGATTAAATTTTAAAATCGGACATCTACACACTAACAATTATCAGACTAAATTTTTACAAATTGTTACAAACGACCTTCACATTAGTATGTACATACAAATCGGATGCACACACATACTTGCTCTTATATATGTACTATAATAAAGAATTGTATTTAAATTCATAATGCGAACTGGCCAAAAATCCAAGATGGCGGATTTTTCCGTTTTGAAACCACATCACCAATTCCAAAATAAGAAAATAAAAACAAAAAATTAAGTTCGCGCGCGAAACTTTTAAACTTTAACTTTTTAACTTTAACTTTTCAAATATAACTTTTCAACTTTATCTTTTCTACTTTAACTTTTCAACTTTAACTTTTTAAGAAACTTTTTAACTTAACTTTTTAACTTTTAAATTTTTTTAATTTTTTAACTTTTTCTTTAACTTTTTCTTTAACTTTTAAGCTTTTTAATTTTAAACATTTTACCTTTAACTTTTTAACTAAAACTTTTAAACTTTAACTTTTTAACTTTAACTTTTCAACTATATCTTTTCAACTTTAACTTTTCAATTTTTATTTTTTTAACTTAACTTTTAACCTTAAATTTTAACTTAACAAACAAACTTTTAACCTTAAATTTTAACTTGACTTTTTAACAAACTTTTAAACTTAAATTTTAACTTAACTTTTAACTTTAACTTTTTAATTTATTAACACCTTTGTAATTTTTTAACTTTATCTTGAAATTTTTGAATTTTTTAAATTTTAAACTTTTTACTTCAACTTTCTTAAATTTATCTTTTTAATTTCAATTTTTTAACTTTATCTTTTAAACTCTAACTTTAACTTTTAAACTTAACTTTCTCAACTTTAACTTTTAAATTTTCTAATTTTTTAACTTTTTAAATTTTTTAAGTTTTTTAAATTTAACATTTAACCTTTTTAAATTTTAAACTTTTAAACTCTAACTTTTTAACATTACGTTTTAACTTCAACTTTTTAAGAAACTTTTTATTTTTAATTTTTAACTTTACTTTTTTAACTTTAACATTTTCATTTTAGCTTTTTAAATTAAATTTTAAAACTTTAATTTTTAAACTTTAGCTTTAACTTTTTAACTTTTAGCTTAAACTCTTAAACATTATAACTTTAGCTTTAATTTTTAAACTTTAACTTTTTAATTTTTAAACTTGCCACCTTTAACTTTTTAACTCTAACTTTAACTTTTTAATTTTAACTTTTAAACTTTAACTTTAACTTTTTAAGAAACTTTTTAACTTAACTTTTTAACGTTTTAATTTTTTTAATTTTTTAACTTTATGTTTAACTTTTAAGCTTTTTAATTTTTAAACATTTTAACTTTAACTTTTAATCTCTAACTTTAACTTTTCAACGAAAACTTTTAAACTTTAACTTTTTAACTTTAACTTTTCAACTATATCTTTTCATCTTTAACTTTTCAACTTTAACTTTTTTAACTTTAACTTTTTAACAAACTTTTAACCTTAAATTTTAACTTAACTTTTTAACTTTAACTTTTTATTTTTCATTATTTGAATTTTTTTTTAATTTTTTAACTTTAACTTGAAATTTTTGAATTTTTTAAATTTTAAATGTTTACTTCAACTTTCTTAAATTTAACTTTCTAATTTCAACTTTTTAACTTTAACTTTTATACTCTAACTTTAACTTTTAACTTTAACTTTTCACCTTTATCTTTTCAACTTTAACTTTTTAACATAAACTTTTCAACTTTGACTTTTATTAAGTTTAACTTTTTAACAAACTTTTTAACCTTAACTTTTAAATTTAACTTTTTTAAACTTTTTAATTTTAACTTTCTTAATTTTTTTAACTTTAACTTTTAAACTCTAACTTTAACTTTTAAACTATAAATTTTAAACTTTAACTTTTTTAGCATTAACTTTTTAACTTTATCATTTTAACTTAACTTTCTCAACTTTAACTTTTTAATTTTAACTTTTAAAATTTTCTAACTTTTTTAACTTTTCAAATTTTTTAATTTTTTTAATTTTAACTTCAAGTTTTTAAGAACTTTTTATCTATGCTTTAACTTCAAGTTTTTAAGTAAATTTTCTTTAATTTATAACTTATCTTTTCGACTTTAACTTTTCCATTTAAGCTTTCTAACTATAATTTTTAAACTTTAATTTTTAAACTTTAAATTTAACTTATAACTTAAACTTAAACTTCATAACTTTAGCTTTAATTTGTAAACGTTAACTTTAACTTTTTAACTTTTTAATTTTTAAACTTTCCACCTTTAACTTTTAAACTCTAACTTTAACTTTTTAACTTTAACTTTCAAACTCTAACTTTAACTTTTTAACTTCAACTTTTCAAATATAACTTTTCAATTTTATGTTTTCAATTTTAACTTTTCAACTTTAACTTTATAACTTTAACTGTTTTTAACTTTAACCGTTTAAGAAACTTTTTAGCCTTAACTTTTTAACTTAACTTTTTAATTTTTTTAATTTTTTAACTTTATCTTTAACTTTTAAGATTTTTAATTTTTAATCATTTTAACTCTAACTTTTAATTTCTAACTTTAACTTTAACTTCTAAACTTTAACTTTTTAACTTAAACTTTTAACTTTAACTGTTTTAACTTTAACTTTTTAACTTTAACCATTTAACTTAACTTTCTCAACTTTAACTTTTAAATTTTAACTATTTAAATTTTCTAATCTTTTTAACTTTTTAAGTTTTTTAATTTTTTTAGCTTTAGCTTTTTAACTTTTAACTTAAACTCTTAAACTTAATAACTTTAGTTTTGAACAAACTTTTAACCTTAAATTTTAACTTAACTTTTTAACTTTAACTTTTTAATTTTCACCTTTTTAGTTTTTTTTAATTTTTTAACTTTAACTTGTAATTTTTGAACTTTTTAAATTTTAAACTTTTTACTTCAACATTCTTAAATTTAACTTTCTAATTTCAACTTTTTAACTTTAACTTTTAAACTCTAACTTTAATTTTTAATCTTTCCACCTTTAACTTTTAAACTCTAACTTTTACTTTTAAACTTTAACTTTTAAACTTTAACTCTAACTTTAACTTTTCAAATATAACTTTTCAACTTTAACTTTTCAACTGAAACTTTTTAACTTTAACTTTTTAAGAAACTTTTTAACTTAACTTTTTAACTTTTTTAATTTTTTAACTTTATCTTTAACTTTTAAGCTTTTTAATTTTTAAACATTTTAACTTTAACTTTTAATCTCTAATTTTAACTTTTTAACTAATACTTTTAAACTTTAACTTTTATCTTTAATTTTTCAACTATATCTTTTCAAGTTTAACTTTTCAACTTTTATTTTTTTAACTTTCACTTTTTAACAAACTTTTAACCTTAAACTTTAACTTTACTGTTTAACTTTAACATTTTAATTTTCACCTTTTTATTTTTTTTTTATTTGTTAACTTTAACTTGAAATTTTTAAATTTTTTAAATTTTAAACTTTATACTTCAACTTTTCTAAATTTAACTTTTTAATTTCAACTTTATGACTTTAATTTTTGAACTATAACTTTAATTTTTAAACTTTAACTGATATCTTTTAACTTTAACTTTTCACCTTTAACTTTTTAACATTAACTTTTTAACTTAAACTTTTTAACTTTAACTTTTATTAAGTTTAACTTTTTAACCTTAACTTTTTAACTTAACTTTTTTAAACGTTTTCATTTTAATTTTTTTAACTTTAACTTTAACTTTTAAACTCTAATTTTAACTTTTAAAATATAACTTTTAAACTTTAAATTTTTTAACATTAACTATTTAACTTTAACTTTTTAACTTAACTTTCTCCACTTTTACTTTTAAATTTTAACTTTTTAAATTTTCAAATTTATTTAGCTTTTTAAGTTTTTTAATTTTTTTAACTTTAACATTTAATTGTTTTTAATTTTAAATTTTAAACTTCAACTTTTTATCTTTAATTTTTAACTTATCTTTTTAACTTTAACTTTTAAATTTTAGCTTTTTAACTTTAAATTTAAAACTTTAATTTTTAAACTTTAGCTTTAACTTTTTAACTTTAAACTTAAACTCTTAAACTTTATAACTTGAGCTTTAATTTTTAATTTTTAATTTTTAAACTTAAAACTTTTTTTTTTTTAACTTTAACTTTTAAATTTTTAAACTTGCCACCTTTAACTTTTAAACTCTAACTTTAAATTTTTAACTTTAACTTTTAAACTTTAACTTTAACTTTTTAACTTTAACTTTTCAAATATAACTTTTCATCTTTATCTTTTCAACTTTAACTTTTTAACTTTAACTTTATAACTTTAATTTTTTTTAACTTTAACTTTTTACGAAACTTTTTAACTTAACTTTTTAACTTTTTAATTTTTTTAATTTTTTAACTTTATCTTTAACTTTTAAGCTTTTCAATTTTTAATCATTTTAACTTTAACTTTTAATCTCTAACTTTAACTTTATAATTGTAACTTCTAAACTTCAACTTTTTAACTGCAACTTTTCAACAATATCTTTTCATCTTTAACTTTTCAACTTTTATTTTTTTAACTTTAACTTTTTAACAAACATTTAACCTTAAATTTTAACTTAACTTTTTAACTTTAACTTTTAAACTCTAACTTTAATTTTTAAACTTTAACTGATATCTTTAACTTTTAACTTTAACTTTTCACCTTTAACTTTTTAACTTTAAGTTTTATTAAGTTTAACTTTTTAACAAACTTTTTAACCTTAACTTTTTAACTTAATTTGTTTAAACTTTTTATGTAAGTTTATTCTACACACATTTACGCCCTTGTACGCTTATGAAAAGCACTTATTGACTTAGCGAATTATATAATAACAATTTTATAGTCCAAAAGCAATCGGTAATTACGATGCGATCTTAAGTGTTCAATCATGTTCTCATCTTTGTTTTCCGAAATTCCTCGTTCGATTAAATAACCAAATTTTTTGAATATCATCATCAATAACAAAAGTTGAAATGATACCAAAAAATGCAAATTTATGCCTTCATACGAAACTTCATATGGTTTTGGGCTCGCAGCCGCATGACTTATCAACTATACATTTTTGCAAATGTCTATATAACATTTAGTTAAGATATATCTTTCAGACATATAATTTATTAGGAAGCAGCCTGACTGCTAGATTTTCCGGAATTTCAAAAAAAACTTAAAAAGTAGGTTGTTCTTGTTGGTTTGTTTGTGTTTATCTTTGCAAACTTTTCCTAGGCTCAAGGCACTTCCAACTCTCTCGAAGTTCGCTTATAACGAGGATATACGATTAAGGATTTTGCATAGGCCACCTACCTGCACATTGCATTGATTCATGGCAGCCTATACTACTGACATGAAGGGTGGGTCGGCCCATGGATTCCACATTCTCAAGTAGATGTGTTGCTCGTCATCACCGTTCGTAATTAGATGATGAAAAATCCGTTTTGCATCTCGCTCCTATAAGGATTCGAACCCAGTACCTCCAAATACAACCGCCGCAGTTTTAACAACTGCGCCGTTTGGTCGGTTAGGTTGTTCTTGTTGTTATCTATAAATCATTTTGAAAGCCAAAGAAGAAACCCTCGCTCGCTGTGCGTCTCGGATTATAAACTTTGCGATGGGGTGAAATAGAACACTTCTCAACCATGTTGTGTAATTTACTATAACACGAATAATTGGAAAGTGAAATTTTATCTATTTCATTTTTCGAATTAGCAATTAGAGACTTTATTTTGGAATCAGCTATAAAGAGTTGCATGGTTCGAGAGGAACTGTTAAATTGTATAAAATATTTTAGTAACTACCCAGATAAAATTAATTCCCACAAACCATTCAACAAAAATATTTATAGCACCCACTAATAACTTTTTAAAACCTCGTTAAACTCATATAAATAATAATACATAATGGATTACAAGCTCGTCTCGTTTTATTAAGTGGTCTCGTATCATATATACATACGGTGGTTAAAACAAAACTTTCCTTCACTCAACATAAATTATAATGATGTTATCATAATTAAATCCATCATACTTGCCTCGTAAAACTAGCTATACAAGCGGTGTTTATTATCTTTTCTACTTACATACATACATAAACACTCGTTTGTATGTATGTATATAGTTCGCTAGACACAATAAATGAGTAACATCCATTGATGTTAATATCAAAAACTTTTAATGCATTTTGTTGTAGTTGTTAGTTTGCAGCACTAAAATTATCAGCGTAACAAATTTGGGTAATAAAATGCTCGTACGGTACCACAAATAATAATGTACAGACTCTAATTACATGTAAATTCTCTAGAAAACTTTAACATTGAATTGATGGTTGTTAAACAACGAAATAGATTAACAGTTTGAACGAAATCTCATCATCACCAATTACTTTTGTATTATTGATTTGTTTTATAGTTTTGTATTTTTTGAGAAGATTGGACAAAATCAAAATTCGCTGGTGTTAATATACTTCATGTGGCTTAAAGTTAGATACTCGCTCATAAATTTGTGGGATAACGTTTTGAACTGAGGATCTCTCTCGAACCAATGTTTCATTGCCTTCAAACGTCTATGTGCAGTACTATAATTTGACGTTAGGCGATTTGTAGGTAGCAGTTATTCAAATGAAAAGTTCACCAATCAAGGGTCGACTCATAGCAGCCGACGCATTGGTTGAATCAATTCGTTTACGTACAATCAGCGATCGAAATATTCGCCAAACGAATTAGCAGCAACCCACAGCATCGTGTAATTCATTCATGAATTTACTTGAAGGGGGTTTACACATTCTTGCTAATAAATTGTAAATGTATTAGATGCAGGAATATTCTCCACTTCCCAAAACATTCGTAATATTCGATCAACATTTAAAATATGGATGGCTTGTCGCGTGCAAAGACAATATTATACTACTAATATTACCTTTGTATGCATCCCAACAATCCATACAAGCTTCGCATTAGTGAGTGGCTCTTGGCGTAATATTCATCTCGCTCTAGAATTTTCTGTGCAGATAAATTAGTCATGTGGCCTAATGCAATATACTCGGTCATGAATGATTTGTATGATTCAGAAAATTCTGGCATACGCGAAATTTTCTCTCAATCACTAAAAATCTACGGTGTCCTGCTTCAAACGAACTGCCAAGAGATGACTGTCAGAATTTTTTTCGTTGACTGCTCCTATAGAGATAGAGGATGTTTAACTGGTTCTGTGACTTCTTTATCCTCCCAAAATTTGTGCAGCAACTGATTAATATATTCGCTAGTGTTCCATGTTCCTGCAATTAACCAACCCAGTTTTAATGATTGAAATGTGGGTGACCATTCAACCGGTACGGCTTGGATTCAAAATTTTAAAAAATATATCTGCTAATATAAGTAAGTCTATTTTACTTAGTAGCAAAGTTGTGGGTTGGTTGATGATATGACATGATATCTAAAAATTGTGATTGGATTGTCATATCAATATTCTCCTTGGTTGTTCAACGTGGATGCTAGACCATATATTGTCGTGGAAGCTTGACTTCGCTTTAGGTCTAGGCGTTTTGCATAAAATTCGGTCACAAATGATGTTTGTGAACCAAAATTCAATAGCGCTCAGTATTGCTGGAGTTCTCTGAAACGTAATTGTACGTAAACAATGTCCGTAGGTAGTACCATGGTTGGCGATGTCAAAAATGAATGTAAAGCTTGCGTATTAGTCGTCCGGCTGTTGGTGATACTCTGGGATGGTTCATTGTTAAATCCTGTCGGTGCTTCTGCCAATGGTTCATTAAATGAAAGAAATGTTGATGATTTACTGAAATTGGATTTTTTTTCAACAAGACCTTTGTGAAGCAATTTGTGACGCCTTCCATTCATTGCATATAAGCGACATGACAATTTCGAAAAGCATTTCATGGTTTTGTATCCTCTCCTTAGACAATTGCTACCTACATAAATTCTTCTCACTCACAAACTTTGATCTGGCCTCCACAGTTTTATTGTAGAATAAAATAGATCTGATGGCGTTGTTGTCTACATGCTATGCACTCAACTGTGGTATTGGAATTTATGGCAATAAACGACTAGAAAACGACGAGATTTTGTAAATCCCCTTTTAATGGATGTATCACAAACTCTAAAGCATAAAATTTTGTATTTAGAAACCTTAGCATATTCTCGAACGTTGGGGGAATCCTTCTCGACCAACTCGGTTGCCCACATTTGTTTCGTTTCTGGGTCAACCTTGCTAAGTACAATGTGTGTCAGTCACAGATCGTGTGTCTTTGCATTAGGTCGCAATGCGGCACCATTTCCTTTACTGATGGATGCGTACACTGCTTTTAATCGAAAATGCTTTATTTGAGTCCCCCCAAAAACTTTCCAACGGTTTCCAATATTTTGAGACCTAGCATTCGTGTTTGCTTACATCGATGATCTGCTGATCGCCATTAACATCTCAAACACATATGTGTTATTTTCCACCGCCTATATGACGCAGGACTGTTGATTCCATATCACCGCAAACAGTAGAAGCACTTTAAAATGTTTTCCGCCCCGAAGGACGACATTCACCGATGTTTGGGGATGATAAATTATTATCAAATCATTTTACAAAATGCAGCACACGATCATGCGAAATTATATGAGTTCTTAAAAGAGCAGAAAAAGAAGGATAAGTCACCAATAAATTGAACCGACGCGAAGTGAATTCAGCTGGCTTATCCCATCTTAAACTCTAAATTCAGTATCCTCGTCGACGCGTCAAATACAGCAGTAGGAGCAGTATTGCAACAACAGACGCAAAAAGGTTGGCAACAACTTTTCTTCTACTCGCGAAAGCTAAACGACACGCCGAGGGTTTATTCTATTCTCTGGCCATAAACCGTTGATGTCCGACACTGTATTAGACTGTATTTTGAAAATGCTTTACCAATAACTACAACTCCGTGTATTAGACTTCATAGCGCAATATACATCTAATATTCGTCATAATTCGGGGGACAACAATGTCGTCGCGGATACTCTTTCACGTATCGAAGAAGTTCACATATAGGAAATACAATCGATTATGCATCAATCGCCGATGAACCAACGAATGATTTAGAGCTCGTAAACCTATTGGATGGAATCAAACTCGTCTTTAAAATTAAACAAAATCCCTGTTATTGGAACCAATAAGGAAATTTTACGTTTCAAATCAGAAAAAAAATCATGGGGCCAGTAATGAAACAAGAAATACGCTTTTGGGCCAAACACTGTGCCGACGAAATTCATATCGATATAGTCGAACCGTTACCACCATCGAAAGATAATTCGTACTGTTTGACAATGATCGATTATTACACGCGATGGCCAGAGGCCACCCTAATTCGGAATATTAGAGCAGAAACCATAGCTGGATGAGTTGATCAAAACATGGATCAGCCGATTTGCTCGTTGGTACTCAGCCTCACCACCGATAGGGGCGCGCAGTATATGAAGCAACTTTGTTTGGCATTCCAAATCACTTGGATTCCAAGGAAAATGAACTACAGCTTACAACCCAGTATATACGTAGCAGAACAATGGCACCGTAGTTTTAAAGGTGCAATAATGTGCGTGGCAGTAAAACAATGGACAAAGCCTTAACCGCCAATACTACTTGGTCTGAGAACTTCGTTCCAGGACGATTTTCAAAGTAAGTCAACGGAACACGTTTACGGAGAACATGCACAACTATCCGCGGATTTCATTCAAACAAGCAGGAATATTCATCAGTCTGAGTTCGTCACACAATTGCGTAATCAACGATACGAACTGTGTCTGTTCGCCAGTCACTACAACCTCCATTCGAAGGACCAATCCCGGTAATCACGGTTTCAATAAATCGGCTTAAACCCTGTTTCATTGAAGCGCCTCAACCTGATAAACTTTCAAATAC
Source organism: Tipula helvola (assembly GCA_963556165.1). Lineage (NCBI taxonomy): Eukaryota > Metazoa > Arthropoda > Insecta > Diptera > Tipulidae > Tipula > Tipula helvola. The sequence goes on along the minus strand of OY744482.1, from coordinate 134,543,550 downwards.
ATCCGAACGCATTCCACCCCTACACATACCGGCGAAGCAAGCAAATCATAGCCAAAAAGAGCTACATTTCGCCCCACTCACACAGAACAACCCAAATCCAGAAGGGCTGCTTGTTTTCGGTAATTTTCTATCGTTCACTGCTACTCTGGTGATAGGATAGTGTGTCGGTACCACTAATGTCTACAAAGCTAAACAATCACAAGTCAAAAGTAGATTCACAGCAGTCGTCAGTGAATAAATTATATTTCACCTGTTTCGGCTCACTGGGTTTCATGCAAACAACTGAATGCAATCGAAGAAAAAACAAATAAATTGACTGCACGCAACCGTATTTTGTAAACCTGAAATTCTGGTTCCAAGCCACCAACGTTAACACAGATAATAAAAAGTATTATTTGATAATGGCACAACTTCCGCCCAGTGATCTGGGAGCTATCCAAACAGAAACCTGTCAAACCAACCCAGTTATATCAAAAATTAAAACAATTGGCATCCGATTTGTTGCGCACGCTGCAGTTATTCAAATGAAAAGTTCACCAATCAAGGGTCGACTCATAGCAGCCGACGCATTGGTTGAATCAATTCGTTTACGTACAATCAGCGATCGAAATATTCGCCAAACGAATTAGCAGCAACCCACAGCATCGTGTAATTCATTCATGAATTTACTCCAACAGTATCGTCAGAAACCAATGTGCTAGAAAAGCTGTCCATTCAAGATACTGAGCTTGACAGAAAATTCGACAATTTCCGCGATCGCAGTAATTCAGCGAATGCTAATAGACCACGTGCGCGTTCCAATTCCCGTTCGGAGCATCCAAATTATTGGTTCCATTGGAAGTTTGTCGATAAAGCAAACCATTGCCGCAATCCGTGCAATTTCGACGCCACGAATGCCGCCCAGACAAAGCGTAAATGAAGCCAACAGCCTGCGTCGGATTTAGGTAACGAACAGCCTAAATCCAAATTCATTAATAGACTAAAAATTTACGACAATGCTACGATCAGTCATGCAGGCCTGAAGATAAACCTCGGATTACGACGTGACTTCTCGTGGACGTTTTTAATCGCAGACGTAAAAACGTCAATCATCGGTGCAGATTTGATTTCAAACTACTGAAAAAAATAATCGACCCGCTCACTGGCTTGAATTCAAATTATATGTACATCACCGTCGACGAGACGACCGAATACAAAACGTACCAGTTGGATTCGAATTACGCTGGTATATTGGAAGAGTTCAAGCAAATTACGATACTTCCACTGCCGGGAAGGGAAATTTCTATTGCTATAGTGGATCGAATTATCACGACAGGACATCCTGTATATGCTTAACCTCGGCGATTGGAGCTCGAGAAACTCGGAAAAGCACGGAAGGAATTTGAATTATTGATGAAAGCTGGAATTTGTCTATCATCAAGCAGAATTTGGGCAAGTCTGCTTCACGTGGTGATTATCACACAATTAAACGCCATCACAGTTCCGAATCGCTACCCCATTCCGTATGTGAACGATTTCGTTGGCAATTTGCAAGGGAAAACCATTTTGTCAAAGATCGACTTGCAAAAAGCTTTTCATCAGGTTCCAGTCGCTGAAGAGGTCATTGAAAAAACGGCTTATTCACGAAGTTTATTCACGATTTATTCACGAAGTTTGCCGCAATCTCGATTTTGTGTTTGGGTGTATATCACCGGCATCGCCTCGACAACGCCCGAAGAGTACCAATAATACTTGCGAATCGTTATTTTGGGCGCTTGAAACAATACAATTTAACAATAAATGTTGCCAAATGCGAATTTGACCGGCAGGAGATTAATTTCCTTAGACATCGTGTTTCAACCAAAGGACTGTTGCCGTTGCCCGACAAAATCGAAGCCATCAAATCATTTCCACTCAACTATTATCGCAAGTTTTCACCAAACGCCATGGAAACTTAAGTCAAATTATTGGAAATGATTCCCGGAAATAACAAGAATGTTCGAACGCTGTTAACGTGGACGGACAAAGCAAGGAATGCATTTGAGAAGGGCAAACTCGATTTATCCAATATCGCTTTACTCGCACATCCATCAAAAACGGAAGAGCTTTCGCTGTATGTCAACGCTTCCGATATCGCGGCTAGTGCAGTACTTCATCAAGTCGCCGACAACGGTCTTCAATCGTTAGGTTTTTTCTCAAAAAAATTCGACAAAGCACAACTTCGATACAGCATGTTTGATCGTGAGCTCACAGCAATGTATTTGGCCGTTAAACATTTTAAATTCATGCTGCAAGGAAGAAGTTGTCACATCTGCACCGATCATAAGCCGCTTACATTTTCCCTCGCAACTAAACCCAAAAAAGCGAACGATCGTCAAGCGAGGCAACTCGATTACATTGGACAAATGATTACCGACATCTGGCACGTAAAGGCCGGTTTCCATTGTGAAATAATTCGACGTCCTAAAAAATAAGAAAGATGCACATACGAATTCTCCTTTGGTGCGGTAGAGAAAGGCTTTATTTTTGACAGAAAAGTTGGACGTCGTATTGTCAAGCTTTTAATTCAGCACTTCGAAAATTGGACGACTAATCCGAAAAATGATTCAATCGCTAGTCTTTTTAGGAGCGGACGTTCAATTTTCATGTAGTTTTCGGAATGAAATGCATACTTGTGCAAATAAACTTTATATAATATTTTGAATGCCATCTAGTACGCAATACAACAAAATAAATCAAAAACGTGAACCATTGAAAAAATAGATTTTAATAAATTAAATATTAAAAAAAGTAAATTAAATTATGCAATTAATTTTCCGCACCTTTTTGTTTCCTAGTTTATTACTTTATTACAATTGTAGATTTCAATGAGAAAAAAATTGTGGTGTTAGAAAATGTCCGATATAACGGATTTCTGACCAAAGATTTTAACAAAACGACACTAACCAAATTTCCATATACGGTACTATGCAGTCGGTCGAAGATGGTAATTTGCAACCAGTCGAAGATGATTATGATGGTAATATTTAGAAAACTATTTATTACATGTAATTATGTACCTATGTACTCATTAATTTTGGAATATATTTCAGAAACTAAAATGGATACACAGCTGCTTGTTTCGGAACTAGACGACGAAACTTGCCTTGACGAGGGAAGTGATGTAAAATCAATTGTGCTGCAGATTGATTGTGGTAAATTGGTTTATATGTATACAAAACTTTTGTAGTAACATAATTTTAATTTTTAGAAGACCTTATAGAAGCTGTAAAACTACGGCCACAACTGTGGAACTTTAAAAATCCTGATTATAGAAATAGGACAATACGTCCACAGTTGTGGGAAGGAGTTTTGTCAGAATTAAGTAAGCATTTGAAATAAATATACTGTTTTTGTTATTAAGTACGTATTGATATTTTACAAACAACTGTACATCAAATTTATAAATCTGAAAATCACTAAGAAGAATAAAGATACAGTACGAAAAAAATGGGATTATTTAAGAATTACTTACAAAAAAAACATTCAAATTGAACCTAGTGGATCTACCACGTTTCCACCGCCAAAAAATTCATTTAAATATACGCGATTAATGTTTTTAATTTTTTTAGTACAAAAACATTATGTAATACAAATATTAAAGAGGATACGATTTCGCCGATGCTTTCAAACAACACCTACACCTATTGGAAGACCTGCTCCATTTAAAAAGCCATTTACAACTGTCTCTGGTATTAATATTTAGAAAATGAATTTGTACATAATACATTAATTAATTTGACATATTTACTATAAAGGTTTACTCATTGCTTCATTGCTTTTTAGAAAAGTATAGCGAATATAACATAGGTTGAAAAAAAGACTTCTTGACGTTATAGAGAGTAAATCTCAGCCCCAAGTTCAGCCAAAATCTTCACTGCAATCATTTGCGGAAATGTTAATTCTTGACATGAGCAGACTACCAGAGCAGGCAATCAGAAGATTAAAAGTGGAGTTCCTTCAGACGGATATTCAACTTGACATTTATTGCGATGATGAAAACGAATGATTTTAAATTCTTTGTTTTTAAATTAATTTGATATGCAGAGCTTTATATTATTAGACAAAAAATCAATTATTACAAATAAAAAAATTGAATAAAAAATGATCATGTTGATTTAATTTTTATTAAAATCTAAAAATTTTAAATTTACTGCATAAATTAAATGTTATTCCATTGCCACTCAATGACGCCGCTACCAACGAAGTGGTTTGTAAATTGTTCCCTTATTTTTTTCGCTGCAAATGATGGATTCGACCATGTTTTTTCTAAAGCAATGAAATTGCTAGAATCTTTTCTCCAGGAACCGGGAACTATTCGTCCATTAATGTCTTTATCGATTAAACCGGGCATAACAACTCTCTCCATTTTGTGCTTGCCGAAGCCAATTATGCAGACATACGCATGATTCAATTAACTACCGTTGAAACGTCTGTCTTTATGTTCGTCTTAAAAATTCGCCACTTGGTACTTAAAATCCCGAATACATTTTCAATAATTCTTCGAAGCCCCGATAAGACGGTAGTTAAAAACTCGCTGTTCTACAGTCAAGTTGTTTGTGCTATATGGTTTCATCATATTTGTATTTAATGAAAAAGCATCGTCCGCAATATAAATACAAATGGACAGCTTTTTAAGTTCTCAGCAATATCACATGGGTCTGGAATTATGACAAGCATATTTTACCCCCCCCCCCTCCCCCCATTAATTTAGCAAATTTAAAAAAAAATATTAAAAATTCTTACGGTAGAGTGATTTATTGTAAAATTGTTGACCAAAATTACTTGCACGAAATATCCCGCCGTCACTTTGTCTACCGGCTGCTCCAATATCTCAAGATATAAAATTATAATTATGATTACAGATTGCAAGAAGTACTACAGAATGGCTTTTCTTATAATTAAAGAATTCAGGTCCTCCATTAGCCGGTGCCTAAAATAGTCATTCAAATTATAAATTTGTACAATTGTGTATAACTAAAACCAAAAGGTTTACTTCAATTGTTACATACTTCCCATCAATTGCTCTTATACAATTGGGAAAGTTCCATTTTGTTGTGGAAGCCTCTGCCAATTTTTTTAAAGCTGTCCACGTTAATTTTCCGGAAAACTGTATCTCTTAGGGCAGAAGTTATGTCACAAGTGGTTTCTTTAAGAATTCGGTGAAGTGAGGTCGAGGAGCACTTATGTGATAACGCCAAACTCCGTTGGGACTCCCCAGAAGCTAAATATCTTTAGTAAAATGGTGTATTATTAAAAACCCTATAGCACCAAATGAAAACCATTGTTTACCTTAACGTTATAGCTAGACGGATGCTCACACTTATAGATTCTCTACAAACAGTTTGTTTTTTAATAACAGGAACGACAAGCAAAAGTAGTTCCTCCATCTTGGCAGAACTCATTCTCATATTACTGTGAAACAGTTCATCACCCCCCACATTTTTAATCTGTGAAACGTAGCACCGATTTTATTTCTTTCCTGATACTGCTACAAAACATTATTGCATATATTGCCAATAATTCCTCCACACTATCCATTTTGCTATTAATAATTATTATTTTTACAAAAAACAACAGTTACATTCAAGAACATTTTAAGGATATGAAATTTCGGAATGTTAAAATAATTCGGAGTAACAACATGTTGCTGTTTCACTCTATTTCAAGTAATTTTTTGTTTCCCTGCTCTTTTTAATTTGGCTAATTTTTCGCCAAACATCATAATGGAAATCACGCTTAAAGGGCGCTGAAAATGTAACGGCGGATCTCATTATTACGCATAGAAAGTATCCACTCGAATGCGGAAATTAATTACGAGACATTGGCTGATGACCAGAGAAACAACGCTGAAATAAAATCCCTACTGGCCGAAGATAATAAAATTTCGATTAAATTAAAATTTTTTACCGTTCCAGTCAGTGCGAAATGAATATACATATTGTGATTATTTACTAGTGACATTCGTCCATTCGTGACGCAAAAATTTCAAAGTCATTTCATTTAGGAAATTCATGCATCTCGCATCCAGGTGTAAAAGCCACGGCTAAATTGATGACAAAACGATTCGTTTGGCCAGATATTCAATCAGTCGCGAAATTTGTTCGAAGCTGCCTAAAATGCCAACGCGTAAAAATTAGCGATTTTCGCACATTAGTATAGATCTTGTGGGACCATTATTACCACGGTACCAGAATCGACGAAAGTCACTCGATCCGGTCGACATGTTCGTTTCCAACGCCGACTTTCGTCTAGCCGGGGGGAACTGTAGCCAATATACGTTAGCCGGTACAATTTCAAACTATCGAAAAATTGAGCAACCTACAGCAAAAATATCAACAATGGAAAACAATGGACGGACGAGCAGAAGAGACGGACAAGAAAAAACGTGTTATAAAATATTGGAGGTTAAAATAAAATTGACATAAATATTGTTTTCATCCCAAAGTTCTAACAAACATTGATATTAAACGAGATGAACTGAAAAACTCAGCTCAAACGTTTACAAATTTGTTTCCCAACCGCTTATAGTCACCCCGTGCGGTATTTACCTGAGCTCAAACCCGGTAGAGGTAACTTCGTCGTGGGATTTGGGGTGACGCGGTCGAGAATCCTAGATATACCGCTGTGATAGGTGGAGAAAAAGGATGGACACCAAAAGCATTGGTGAAAAAAATGATTTTTTGGGATAATTGATTTTTTTGGACCCATAGATGAGATCCTTATGGTAGGAATTAGTTGACCATAGCCAACAATGGCGAGCTTAGCTCTGAGCCATAATCTAACAAACACGCAAAATAGAAAGGTTGATTATCCCTGATAAGGGATTGGTGTTAGTAAGTAAATATTAGATCAGTAGTACGTAGCTGACAGAAAGGGCAAAGACGCAACTAAGCGTACTTTCACCTGCCTCTAATGAGGCTGTCAGCTGACTCACTACTACTGATTGGGTCCCTTTTTTTGTTAGTTACAACGGGATCATACTTACCAGGTATATCAGGTTTTTTTTTCTTGGATTGCTTTGTTAGAAATACAAAAAAATTCTTCTCGATTCTCCTTTCTTTATTCACTAAATATTCACCACTTCTTCTTACAATTACTCACTGTACAACCGTCACGAAAACAAACTAAACACCAAGAGCCCCCAAATCAAATTTTGATGAGGTTTTTATACAATTTTTCTGCTGATCAACCAAATGAAACATTTATTTTTTTCATCGATCAATTAACCAAAAAAATTCCACAATCGCCCCTCCAATATTTTCTTTGGTTTAGTGATTATTCGGCAAAATTTGCCTAAACATGAGGCACGTTTTCATTGCATGTGTAAACCCAACATCGCCCAAAATGTAAAACGTTTTTTTTTTTTTGAATTCATTCACCCAGTGGAATTCATTCACCCAGTGGAATTCATTCACCCAGTGGAATTCAATTGGCTGACAATAACCTTAGGTGAATAAACAAAAAGAAAATTGCTAATAAGCAAAACAACAATTTTTTTATACACATACTAATTCAAGTATGTGCGATCAGGAAAAGAAGTGTTTGTACGTTTATTTACTGAAACATGAGATTTGTAAATAAACGTAAAAAAAATGTGTTATATGGGCACGCGCCATTGAGAGTATTTTAGTTTTACATTAATCTAGTTGTTTGTTATAAATCTTGTTTATGTGCATATTTTAATATGCATACATATTTAATTTAACATAATTAATGTAACTGTACCCAAGGCTGGGCAAATTACATTACACTGAGTAATTAAAATACTTTTACGAATTACAGCAAACTCAGTAATTAAAATACAAATTACAGTTACTTTCAAGTGGATTAATTAAAATACAAGTTACAATTACTTTAAATTGTGATTTGTAATTAAAATACAAATTACAATTACTTTGAATTTGTAAATTGATAAATTTGATTTGATAAAATTCGTTTAGTGAATAAACGTATCACTAAAAAACGATCATTAACAGTAGGTTTTATACTGATGGCTCTAGAACCAAATCTTAATAAACCGTGTAAAAATTTATATAGGAAAGTACAAAAACCGAAGTAATTAAAATACAAATTACAATTACTTAGAATTTAAGTAATTAAAATACAAGATACTGTTACTTGGAAAAGGAGCAATTAAAATACAAGATTCAAATTGTAATTTGTATTTTCATTACGTAATTCAAATACATGTAATTCGTTACTGCCCAGCCTTGACTGTACCCGGATATTGTCAAATGGATTTGTATATTTTGGAAGAAAGAAATATCTTCAAAATGTGGGGTACAATTTTATGTGTGGGTTTGATGGATGGGTGTGTTGAGTAACGGGGATGACAAGTGCCCGTTACAATGAATAAAGTGGCGGTGTGGCCTCAAAAGAAAACTTACGCTACCCCCACAATACTACATATCTCGTTAATCTCAATTTTAGATGATGGGCGTTGATTTAGCAAAACATTCCAAATAAATGTGCCAAACTAGCGCCCTCAATTAAGAGAAGGAGAGAGTATTTTTAAAAATGGAATTGGTAATTTCTAAATCTTAAAAATGTTCCTGTAAAATGTATTTCTGAGTGGGTCACTTTCGTGACACTAATTTAACATTTACATGATACGGTATTTTAAAAAATTGTCTTTCAACTTGTGTATGTGTAGTATCGACCACTTTTCTGCTTTACACAAATAATATGATAGTATCATTGGCCAAATGAATTCCGTAGACCGTATTTAATTTTGATAACAGTTTTTATTATTGTTGGACCAAAATGGAATAGTTTTCACAGTTTTTTGCGCTTTAACAGATAAAGGACTACATAGTAAATTTACAGATTTACTCTAAAAAGTTGTTGAATTGAAAAATTTTAATTGAATTTTATGTATTATAAACAGTTGATAGTTTGAATTTGTGCATTTCTCGTTACTAACGGATAATTCGAACCTATAACACAAATGTGAACGAATAAAAATCGGAAAATGTACCAAACATAAACGAATATGTAGTATAGTACTACACATTACATAAATACTATACATAAATACATAAATCGATGATACTCAAACTCAATTAAACGAATAAAATTAATGAGATTTTTTTTTGTTAGCTTTCGAAAATTTTGGTTTTGGTATAGCTATATATTATTATGACAAATTCGGAATTATTTTCCTTAAAGGGATTACATACCAGATTAATTCACAAACCTTGTGAATTGCACAAAGTCATCCATATTTTACTAAACCGTAAAAGCCACTCTATTATTTCAGGAAAAACGAGAGAAAAATCGTTAAAGTTTTGTAATGGTAATTATACGATTTGTAATTCATCAACTGTAGTATAGTTGGTATACAGAAAACTTATCTAAAGCAGTATACTACATATAGTACAGTAACAACAAAAAAAAAACTCCATTAAAATTATGTAATTTCCTATTAAAAAGTTTTCCACTTAGCGTTTCGCCTTTCTTTCCTCCTTTTATGCAAATTTTACTTTTGAAAGTTTAAACTATGTTTTTGACAGATTTTATTAAACAAAGTTTATTGTTGTAGTAACAGATTTTGTTGTTGGTCGTTTTATTTATGTACATATGTTGTGTGTACATAACGAATACTACCTACGTTATGTATATTACGTACAATACATATTTATTTGGGAGGTTGAAATCGATATTGTATGAACAGACATACGAGTACATGTACATAAATGATAGCAGCCGGTTTTAAAAAATTGTCACGTACCATGTTTTTGTGTGTTTAATCGCGAATCTTCCAATTGGTTTCTTACATAACATTGATATCGTGCAGATGAGTCATCTCTCAACGGCGTGATATTATCACATTCGTTTATTTATGTATGTATGACGTCAGATATCAATTTTAAAGTCAACATCTTGGAAAACGTGATTATACTAGGTTCAATAAGATAATCCAATTTATTCAGTACACGTAGCTATATAAGAAACAATAGTGTATCTAAATAAAATCATACATTATAACCATTACGTAATAATGATTTATAAGGGACTTAAAACTACCAAATATCTTCTTCGAAATGTATTCGAATAAGACAAACAGGCTTGGCAGATTGATCTTCGTATCAAACAACTGCATTTTGACAAAGCTTTCCTTTGTTGGTTATGCTGTGGCACTGAATATTATTGATCAATGAATCGATGGATGATTGCTGTTCAACAGTATAGCGTACAATATGGGCTCTTGTAAGGGTTTAGATGTAACAAAAAATTATTTAAAAAATTTAATTAATTTAGCTGATATTAACAAAATTTCTTGTCACACAAATGTAAAGAAATTGATTTATCGTACCCGAATATTATATTTATTTGTGCTTAAATAAATTAAAATTATAAATAAATAAAACAACAAACTTAAATAAAACATTTTAATTAAAAGAAAATCAATTAATACATATTTGTATACTTTATAACACATTAATTAGTTTTCAATATTTTCCATATGAAATTTCTTGTTACGACGTCATGCGCTGAAGAGTAAAAAATTGAATTATAGGAAATTATTCCAATGAAAAATAAAAATATGGAATAAAATTAACCGTCCAGCGAAGTGAATCCTGTTTTCTGCAGTAATGCCAATTTCGGTTGACTGTACCAAGAGTGATTCGTTTTGATGACAAGTGGTCGGGCTACAAAATATAAAAGAAAATCAAAATCGACTGAAAACCAAATCAATGCTGTTCTTTCTATAGAATAACTTGGCTGGAATAAACGTTTATCTGCTTATGTTCAACACATGAGTTGTATACATTGAAGAATCCATCATAATAATTTACACAATCACACGGAAAGATTAATAGCATAAATAAATTCAACATGCGAGACCCGTTCGTTTGCCCGAAAAAATTAAATTAATTCCAAATTTAAATCTTTAATTAATATTACTTCGGTCTAAAAAGACCAAAGTATTGAAATCCTGTCAAAAATGACGAAAAGTTTGGTTGGTTCAAAACCACTTTTCTCGACGTTTTGAAAGTCTCTGAGTCTGAAAAAACAAAAAAAACAAAAATGTCATTCTGGATGTCTGTACAAGTGGTATCTCGAGAACGGCTTGTCCGATTCGGAATTTTTTTCGCCAATCTGTTTCTATGGTCAAGGCGGAAATTTGATTAGCTTTTGGAGACGGTATGTCAAGGGGGTGGGGTACCTGCCATACGAATTGATCCAAAATACCTATGGTTTTATAAATATTTACGATTTTTTTTATGTAATATGCTGGTTTGATTATCGAATTGGGTATTTAATTGGGAATTGATTTGAAGGTTAAGTTAGGGTCAATTTGCGGGTTGAGTTGAAGTTGGGTTGGAGTTGAGTTGGGGTTGGATTAGGATGTAGTGAGTAGTTAACAAATTTTTTATATGATGGAACTTGCCTATTTATCAACCAATTATTATGAAATTTGATATGTGTGTCGGAAATGGGAATCTAAAATTTATTTGGATAAAGTTCTGGAATATGCGGCCAAGTATCATGGAAGTTGCCTATTTGTCAACCGATTAAGATAAAATTCGACATGTGCGTTGGAAATGGGACTACAAAATAATTGTTGGATGAAATTCTGGAAAATGGCCAAGTATGATGGAACTTGACTATTTCTCATCACATTTGCGTTGAAAATGGGATTCTAAAATTTTGGATAAAGTTCTGCAATATGGCCAAGTATTATGGAACTTGCACATTTCTCAACCGATTACGATGAAATTTGACATGTGTATTGGAAATGGGATTCTAAAATGTTTTTTGGATGAAGTTCTGGAATATAGCCTAGAAGAATGGACCATTTTTCTACCGATTTTGATGAAATTCGACATATGTATTCGAAATGGGATTCTAAAATGAGTTTTGAATGAATTTCTGGAATAGGGCCAAGTATGATGGAACTTGCCCATTTATCAACCGATTATTATGAAATTTGACATGTGTATTGGAAATAGGATTCTAAAATGTTGTCGGATGACGTTCTGGAATATGGCCAAGTTTGATGGAACTAGGCTAATTCTAAACGGTTTATGATGAAATTCGACATGTATAATGGAAATGGGATTCTAAAATTAGGTTAGGATGAGGTTCTGGAATATTGCCTAGAAGAATGGAACTTGCCAATTTCTCAACCGATTATGACGAAATTCGACATGTGTACCTATTCGAAATGAGATTCTAAATTGAGTTTTGAATGAATTTCTGGTATATGGCCAAGTATGATGGAACTTGCCCATTTCTCAACCGATTATGATGAAATTCGACATGTGCATTGAAAATGGGAATCTAAAATGATTTTTGGATGTAGTTCCGGAATATAGCCAAGGAGGATGGAACGTGGCTGTTTCTTAACCGATTATGATGAAATTTGATATGTGTGTTTTGGAAATGGAATTCTAAAATGATTTTTGGATGAAGCTCTGGAATATGGCCAAGTATGATGGAACTTGGTTATTCCTTACCCGATTATTATGAAATTTGGCTTGTGCGTTGTAACTGGGATTCTAAAATGATTTCTGGATAAAGTTCTGGAATATGGTCAGTTTCACGGTTAGAAATATCAGTATAATTTTGTATACTACTTTCGGTATAAAGTTCTAAAATACGATTTTTCGTGGTAAATTGAATGTCTATACCCATGTTACTGAAGCTTTTGACTTGTTTGGCTGTTGTTGTATAAGTAAATATATGTTGGTTAAAATAGAAATCAATACTCTCAAAACTGTCACACCAACTTTCCAACTTTACGACACAGGTGAATGCTATCCCCATTGAAGATACCAAAGACCGAAGTTCTGATCACCTCGTGACGTTTCAGCCCTTTATATTTTTAATTTTAAATTCCAAATTTCAAATGTCATATTTTAAATTCTAAATTTCAAATTTTAAATTTCAAATTTCAAATTTCAAATCCCAAATTTTAAACTTTAAATTTTAAATTTTTAATATTAAATTTCAAATTTCAAATTCCAAAATTCAAATTTCAAATTCTAAATCTTAAATTCGAAACTTCAAATTTTAAATTTTAGATTCCAAATTCTAAATTTCAAAATTTTAATTTTATATTCCAAATTTTAAATTCCAAATTTTAAATTCAAAATTCCAAATTTCAAATTTTAAATTTCAAATTTCAAATCCCAAATTTTAAACTTTAAATTTTAAATTTTTAATATTAAACTTCAAATTTCAAATTCCAAAATTCAAATTTCAAATTCTAAATTTTAAATTCGAAACTACAAATTTTAAATTTTAGATTCCAAATTCTAAATTTCAAAATTTTAATTTTATATTCCAAATTTTAAATTCCAAATTTTAAATTCCAAATTCCAAATTTCAAATTCCAAATTCTAAATCTCAAATTTTAAAGGTCAAATTCCAAACTTCAAATTGTAAATTCCAGACATTAAAAACTTAAAATCTAAAATTTCAAAATCCAACTTTCAAAGTTCAAATTTTAAATTTCAAACTTTTAATTTCAAACTCCAAATTCTGAATTTCAAATTTTAAATTACAAATTCCAAACTTCAAATTCCAAATTCCAAATTTCAAATTGTAAATTTCAAATTCGAAATCCTAAACTGCAAATTTCAAACTTCAAATTCCAAATCTCAAATTTTAAATTTCAAATTCCAAATTTTATACTTTAAATTTTTAATTTTTAATTTCAAATTTCAAAGTCTTAATTTCAAATTTTAAATTTCAAATTCAAAACTTCAATTTTTAAATTACAAACATTAAAAATTGCAAATGTAAAATTCCGAATTCTAACTTTCAAATTTTAAATATCAAACTTTAATTTTCAAATTCTAAACTTTAAATTTTAAATCTTAAATTAAATGAAATTTCAAATTTTAAATTTCAAATTTCAAATTCGAAATTTCAAATTCCAAATCTCAAATTAAAAATTTCAAATTCCAAATCTCAAATTGCAAATTCCAAACTGCAATATCTAAATTCCAAATCTCAAATTTTAGATTTCAAATTTCAAATTTTATACTTTAAATTTTAAATTTTTAATTTCAAATTTTAAAGTCTAATAAATTTCAAATTCCAAACTTCAATTTTTAAATTACAAATATTAAAAATTTCAAATCTAAAATTCCGAATTTTAACTTTCAAATTTCAAATTATAAATTTCAAACTTTAATTTTCAAATAATAAAAAACAAATAAATATTTTCAAATAATAACTTTTAATTTTAAATCTTAAATTGAATCAAATTTCAAATTTCAAATTCAACATCTCAAATTGCAAATTCCAAACTTCAAATTCCAAATTCCAAATTTTAAATTTCAAATTCCAAACTTTAAATTTTATAGAAAGAGAAGTTTAGTTGTCTGTATTAAATCAATAAGATTCTTTCGGCTTTTTATAGACACAATATATTAATAATAATGGCATTCACAACATTTTCGACCTGTCAATCAGAAAAATGAAGAGGCCAGTCATTTATAATATATCTACCAAAAAAAAGTAGAAATATCAAAATCCCCCCCGTACTTTAACCCCAGAGTTAATACAAAATGTATTCCGACTCTAAAAAAGAAAAAACGCAAGGAAAGGTTTTCTTTTTTAGAGTCGGAATACATTTTGTATTAACTCTGGGGTTAAAGTACGGGGGGGATTTTGATATTTCTACTTTTTTTTGGTAGATATATTATAAATGACTGGCCTCTTCATTTTTCTGATTGACAGGTCGAAAATGTTGTGAATGCCATTATTATTAATATATTGTGTCTATAAAAAGCCGAAAGAATCTTATTGATTTAAATTTTATATTTTAAATTCGAAACATTAAAAATTTCAAATCTAAAATTCCAAATTCTAACTTGCAAATTTGAAACTTTAATTTTCAAATTCTAAACTTTAAATTTTAAATTACAAATTTCAAAACTTTCAAATCCCAAATCTCAAATTGCAAATTCCAAACTTCAAATTCCAAATTCCAAATCTCAAATTTAATTTCAAATTCCTAATTTTGTACTTTAAAGTTTAAATTTTAAAGTCTAAATTTCAAATTCCAAACTTCAAATTTTAAATTACAAACATTAAAAATTTCAAATCTAAAATTCCGAATTCTAACTTTCATATTTTAAATTTTAAATTTCCAACTTTAATTTTCAAATTCTAAATTTTTAATTTTAAATCTTAAATTAAATCAAATTTTAAATTTCAAATTTCAAATTCCAAATTCCAAATCTAAAATTGCAAATTCCAAACTTCAATATCCAAATTTCAAATCTCAAATTTTAGATTTCAAATTCCAAATTTTATACTTTAAATTGAAGTTTGGAATTACAAACATTAAAAATTTCAAATCTAAAATTCCGAATTCTAACTTTCATATTTCAAATTTTAAATTTCCAACTTTAATTTTCAAATTCTAAATTTTTAATTTTAAATCTTAAATTAAATCAAATTTTAAATTTCAAATTCCAAATCTCAAATTGCAAATTTCAAACTTCAATATCCAAATTTCAAATCTCAAATTTTAGATTTCAAATTCCAAATTTTATACCTTAAATTTTAAATTTTTAATTTTAAATTTCAAATTTTAAAGTCTAATAAATTTCAAATTCCTGAAGTTTGGAATTACAAACATTAAAAATTTCAAATCTAAAATTCCGAATTCTAACTTTCAAATTTGAAATTATAAATTTCAAACTTTGATTTTCAAATTCTAAACTTTTAATTTTAAATCTTAAATTGAATCAAATTTCAAATTTCAAATTCAACATCTCAAATTGCAAAATTTCAAACTTTAAATTCCAAATTCCAATTTTAAATTTCAAATTCCAAACTTCAAATTTTATATTTTAAATTCGAAACATTAAAAATTTCAAATCTAAAATACAAAATGCTAGCTTTCAAATTTGAAACTTTAATTTTCAAATTCAAAACTTTAAATTTGAAATCTTAAATTAAATAAAATTTCAAACTGTAAATTTCAAATTTCAAATTCCAAATCCCAAATTGCAAATTTCCAACTTCAATGTCCAAATTCCAAATCTCAAATTTTAAATTTCAAATTTCAAATTTTATACTTTAAATTTTAAATTTTTAATTTTAAATTTCAAAGTCTAAATTTCAAATTTTAAATTTCAAATTCCAAATTTCAATTTTTAAATTACAAACATTAAAAATAGCAAATCTATAATTTCGAATTCTAACTTTCAAATTTTAAATGTCAAACTTTAATTTTCAAATTCTAAACTTAAAATCTTAAATTAAATCAAATTTCAAATTTTAAATCTTAAATTTCAAATTTCAAATTCCAAATTTCAAATTCCAAATCTCAAATTGCAAATTCCAAACTTCAATATCTAAATTCCAAATCTCAAATTTTAGATTTCAAATTCCAAACTTCAAATTTTATATTTTAAATTCGAAACATTAAAAATTTCAAATCTAAAATACAAAATGCTAGCTTTCAAATTTGAAACTTTAATTTTCAAATTCAAAACTTTAAATTTGAAATCTTAAATTAAATAAAATTTCAAACTGTAAATTTCAAATTTCAAATTCCAAATCCCAAATTGCAAATTTCCAACTTCAATGTCCAAATTCCAAATCTCAAATTTTAAATTTCAAATTTCAAATTTTATACTTTAAATTTTAAATTTTTAATTTTAAATTTCAAAGTCTAAATTTCAAATTTTAAATTTCAAATTCCAAATTTCAATTTTTAAATTACAAACATTAAAAATAGCAAATCTATAATTTCGAATTCTAACTTTCAAATTTTAAATGTCAAACTTTAATTTTCAAATTCTAAACTTAAAATCTTAAATTAAATCAAATTTCAAATTTTAAATCTTAAATTTCAAATTTCAAATTCCAAATTTCAAATTCCAAATCTCAAATTGCAAATTCCAAACTTCAATATCTAAATTCCAAATCTCAAATTTTAGATTTCAAATTCCAAATTTTATACTTTAAATTTTAAATTTTTAATTTTAAATTTCAAATTTTAAAGTCTAATAAATTTCAAATTCCAAACTTCAATTTTTAAATTACAAACATTAAAAATTTCAAATCTAAATTTCCGAATTCTAACTTTCAACTTTCAAATTATAAATTTCAAACTTTAATTTTCAAATTTTAAACTTTTAATTTTAAATCTTAAATTGAATCAAATTTCAAATTCAACATCTCAAATTGCAAATTCCAAACTTCAAAATCCAAATTCCAAATTTTAAATTTCAAATTCCAAACTTCAAATTTTATATTTTAAATTCGAAACTTTATATACTTTAAAGTTTAAATTTTAAATTTTAAAGTCTAAATTTCAAAATTCCAAACTTCAAATTTTAAATTACAAACATTAAAAATTTCAAATCAAAAATTCCGAATTCTAACTTTCAAATTACAAATTTTGAATTTCAAACTTTAATTTTCAAACTCTAAACTTTTAATTTTTAATCTTAAATTAAATTAAATTTCAAATTTTAAATTTCAAATTTCAAATTCCAATTCTCAAATTGCAAATTCCAAACTTCAAATTCCAAATTCCAAATCTCAAATTTAAAATACCAAACTTCAAATTTTAAATAACAAACTTCAAATTTTAAATACCAAACATTAAAAATTTCAAATCTAAAATTCCATATTCTAACTTTCATATTTCAAATTTTAAATTTCCAACTTTAATTTTCAAATTCTAAATTTTTAATTTTTAATCTTAAATTAAATCAAATTTTAAATTTCAAATTTCAAATTCCAAATCTCAAATTGCAAATTCCAAACTTCAAATTCCAAATTCCAAATTTTAAATTTCAAATTCCAAACTTTAAATTTTATATTTTAAATTCGAAACATTAAAAATTTCAAATCTAAAATTCCAAATTCTAACTTTCAAATTTGAAACTTTAATTTTCAAATTCTAAACTTTAAATTTTAAATTACAAATTTCAAAACTTTCAAATCCCAAATCTCAAATTGCAAATTCCAAACTTCAAATTCCAAATTCCAAATCTCAAATTTAATTTCAAATTCCTAATTTTATACTTTAAAGTTTAAATTTTAAAGTCTAAATTTCAAATTCCAAACTTCAAATTTTAAATTACAAACATTAAAAATTTCAAATCTAAAATTCCGAATTCTAACTTTCATATTTCAAATTTTAAATTTCCAACTTTAATTTTCAAATTCTAAATTTTTAATTTTAAATCTTAAATTAAATCAAATTTTAAATTTTAAATTTCAAATTTCAAATTCCAAATCTCAAATTGCAAATTCCAAACTTCAATATCCAAATTTCAAATCTCAAATTTTAGATTTCAAATTCCAAATTTTATACTTTAAATTGAAGTTTGGAATTACAAACATTAAAAATTTCAAATCTAAAATTCCGAATTCTAACTTTCATATTTCAAATTTTAAATTTCCAACTTTAATTTTCAAATTCTAAATTTTTAATTTTAAATCTTAAATTAAATCAAATTTTAAATTTCAAATTTCAAATTCCAAATCTCAAATTGCAAATTCCAAACTTCAATATCCAAATTTCAAATCTCAAATTTTAGATTTCAAATTCCAAATTTTATACTTTAAATTTTTAATTTTTAATTTTAAATTTCAAATTTTAAAGTCTAATAAATTTCAAATTCCTGAAGTTTGGAATTACAAACATTAAAAATTTCAAATCTAAAATTCCGAATTCTAACTCTCAAATTTGAAATTATAAATTTCAAACTTTGATTCTCAAATTCTAAACTTTTAATTTTAAATCTTAAATTGAATCAAATTTCAAATTTCAAATTCAACATCTCAAATTGCAAAATTTCAAACTTCAAATTCCAAATTCCAATTTTAAATTTCAAATTCCAAACTACAAATTTTATATTTTAAATTCGAAACATTAAAAATTTCAAATCTAAAATACAAAATTCTAGCTTTCAAATTTGAAACTTTAATTTTCAAATTCAAAACTTTAAATTTGAAATCTTAAATTAAATAAAATTTCAAACTGTAAATTTCAAATTTCAAATTCCAAATCCCAAATTGCAAATTTCCAACTTCAATATCCAAATTCCAAATCTCAAATTTTAAATTTCAAATTTCAAATTTTATACTTTAAATTTTAAATTTCAAATTTCAAAGTCTAAATTTCAAATTTTAAATTTCAAATTCCAAATTTCAATTTTTAAATTACAAACATTAAAAATAGCAAATCTATAATTTCGAATTCTAACTTTCAAATTTTAAATGTCAAACTTTAATTTTCAAATTCTAAACTTAAAATTTTAAATCTTAAATTAAATCAAATTTCAAATTTTAAATCTTAAATTTCAAATTTCAAATTCCAAATTTCAAATTCCAAATCTCAAATTGCAAATTCCAAACTTCAATATCTAAATTCCAAATCTCAAATTTTAGATTTCAAATTCCAAATTTTATACTTTAAATTTTAAATTTTTAATTTTAAATTTCAAATTTTAAAGTCTAATAAATTTCAAATTCCAAACTTCAATTTTTAAATTACAAACATTAAAAATTTCAAATCTAAATTTCCGAATTCTAACTTTCAAATTTCAAATTATAAATTTCAAACTTTAATTTTCAAATTTTAAACTTTTAATTTTAAATCTTAAATTGAATCAAATTTCAAATTCAACATCTCAAATTGCAAATTCCAAACTTCAAAATCCAAATTCCAAATTTTAAATTTCAAATTCCAAACTTCAAATTTTATATTTTAAATTCGAAACTTTATATACTTTAAAGTTTAAATTTTAAATTTTAAAGTCTAAATTTCAAAATTCCAAACTTCAAATTTTAAATTACAAACATTAAAAATTTCAAATCAAAAATTCCGAATTCTAACTTTCAAATTACAAATTTTGAATTTCAAACTTTAATTTTCAAACTCTAAACTTTTAATTTTTAATCTTAAATTAAATCAAATTTCAAATTTTAAATTTCAAATTTCAAATTCCAATTCTCAAATTGCAAATTCCAAACTTCAAATTCCAAATTCCAAATCTCAAATTTAAAATACCAAACTTCAAATTTTAAATACCAAACTTCAAATTTTAAATACCAAACATTAAAAATTTCAAATCTAAAATTCCATATTCTAACTTTCATATTTCAAATTTTAAATTTCCAACTTTAATTTTCAAATTCTAAATTTTTAATTTTTAATCTTAAATTAAATCAAATTTTAAATTTCAAATTTCAAATTCCAAATCTCAAATTGCAAATTCCAAACTTCAATATCCAAATTCCAAATCTCAAATTTTAGATTTCAAATTCCAAATTTTATACTTTAAATTTTAAATTTTTAATTTTAAATTTCAAATTTTACATTCTAATAAATTTCAAATTCCTGAAGTTTGGAATTACAAACATTAAAAATTTCAAATCTAAAATTCCGAATTCTAACTTTCATATTTCAAATTTTAAATTTCCAACTTTAATTTTCAAATTCTAAATTTTTAATTTTTAATCTTAAATTAAATCAAATTTTAAATTTCAAATTTCAAATTCAACATCTCAAATTGCAAATGCCAAACTTCAAATTCCAAATTCCAAATTTTAAATTTCAAATTCCAAACTTCAAATTTTATATTTTAAATTCGAAACATTAAAAATTTCAAATCTAAAATTCCGAATTCTAACTTTCAAATTTTAAATTTTAAATGTCAAACTTTAATTTTCAAATTCTAAACTTTAAATTTTAAATCTTAAATTAAATCAAATTTCAAATTTTAAATTTCAAATTCCGAACTTCAAATTCCAAATCTCAAATTTTAAATTTCAAATTCTAAATTTTATGATAAATTTAAAAATTTTAATTTTAAATTTCAAAATTCCAAATATCAAATTCCAAATTTCAAATTCTAAATCTTAAATTTGCAACTTCAAATTTGAAATTTTAAATTCCAAATTGTAAATTGCAAATTTTTAATTTTAAATTTCGAATTTTAAATTCTAAATTCCACATTTTAAATTCCAAATTCCAAATCTCAAATTTTAAATGCAAATTCCAAACTTCAAATTGTAAATTGCAAAATTTTAATTTTAAATTTCAAATTTTAAATTCCAAATTCCAAATTTCAAATTCCAAATTCTAAATCTCAAATTTTAAATGTCAAATTCCAAACTTCAAATTTTAAATTCCAAACATTAAAAACTATAAATCTAAAATTTCCAATTCCAACTTTCAAAGTTCAAATTTTAAATTTCAAACTTTTAATTTCAAATTCCAAACTTTACAATTTAAATTAAATCAAATTTTAAATTTTAAATTCCAAATTCTGAATTTCAAATTTTAAATTTCAAATTCCAAACTTGAAAGTCCAAATTACAAATTTCAAATTTTAAATTTCAAATTCCAAACTTTAATTTTTAAATTACAAACATTAAAAATTTCAAATCTAAAATTTCGAATTCTAACTTTAAAATCTGAAACTTTATTTTTCAAATTCTAAACTTTAAATTTTAAATCTTAATTTAAATCAAATTTCAAATTTTAAATTTCAAATTCCAAATCTCAAATTGCAAATTCCAAACTTCAAATTCCAAATTTTATACTTTACATTTGAACGATGTGCCGCAGAATATTGACATGTACCGTTCGAGTAGTTGATGTGCAGAATTTTTCTGTACCACGGTAAGATCTTCGGTCCATTTGTGCATAAGTTGTTCAACCATTTCTGCCCTTGTATGTCGGCTTTTTTAATCGGACTTTTCTGTTCACATTTTACTTTAGTTGATACCTCATCATAGATGCCGATGATTGTTCCTTTCTTTATGGTTTTTGTCTTATCCGAGAGATTTACAGTCCTATTTGGTACTCTATAGTCGTTATCTGGTTTAACTAAAGCTTTTCCAATTATAATTTCCTTGGCTCCATTCTCCTTTTCATTAGCCATAACCCACAAACTGGGTGACCCAGAAACTTCTTCTTTTTAGGAATCTTCCCCACACGATTGTTTCTGAGTTTGGTGGCGGCTTCTCCCGATGATCAACAATAATTCGCCTGGTAGTTGCTCCTGTACTGCTAGATTGAAGTCCACATCCACCACGAAGCCATTTGCCCTCATAAAGTAACATCCGCCACGAAGCCATTTGCCCTCATGAAGTCCATGACATCCGCAACCAGTAATTTACATCCACCAGAAAGTGAAAAATTACCATCGCACATCGCACAGAAAGCGCCATTACCACCACCCACAACGTTAATGTAAACCAGGCACGAAACCTCGTCAATCAAACACTACTACCAACAGCAATAATAAAAATAAAAGATGGCGTCGGTGAATGAAAGCAATGTCGTGCTCTATTAGATTCCGGGTCGCAAGCTTCATTGGTGAGTGAGGATCTAGTGCAACGATTAAATTTACCTCGAACTAATGCACGCATCAGCATCAGCGGAATTGGTCAGTCAACTGTGGGAATAACCAATGGAAAGGTCACAGTAAGCATATCATCTCGTATCGAGTTATACAATTGGCAACTAGAGTGCCTAATCATATCAAAGGTAACATCATGCCAATCAGCCACATTAATCGAAATACCGATCTTGCATAACATGGAGCATCTGCCACTAGCTGACCCCACCTTTAACCAATCAAACAAAATTGATGTGCTCTTGGGAAGCGATCAATTTTTTAGTTTATTGAAACCCGTAATTATCAACCTAACGTCCGGGTGGGTTATTGCTGGTCCATCGTATGCAATCAATAAGCACTCATCGAATCTCAGCAGCTTATTGAGGTGGATATTGATAAATCGTTGCAGAGATTCTGGGAAATAGAAGAGATCACACCGCCAATTCAATCGATTAATTATTCAGATGAAGAGAAATGATATGAAGAACATTTTGAGAAGAACACAATACGAATGGAGGACGGCAAGGATGGTGAAACTCCCATTTAAATCGTCAACGGTAAAGCTGGGGAATACCACTTACGGGGCATTAAAAAGACTGGAGGCAATAGAGAGAAAATTTGCGAAGAACACACAATTTAAAACGTACCACCACAATTTTAGGGAAGAATACTTGGCTCTTAAGCATATGGAACAGGTACCAGATAACGAAATAAATCAAACCAACAGAGTTTATTATCTTCCTCATCATGGTGTGTTAAGAGAATCCAGCTCTACGACGAAACTAAGGGTGGTTTTCGACGCATCGTTTAAAGGATCCACTCAAACCTCGCTAAACGATATGTTGATGGTCAACATATACGTCAACATATACATATATCAACCGTATACGAACCGCTTACGTCAATCCAAATGCGTTTCCGCTTATATAAGATCGTGTTTACCGCGGATATTGAAAAGATGTTCAGGCAAACTGACTTACATCCAAATGATAGGGATTATCACCGAATCCTGTGGCGAACTGACACAAAGAAGGCTCCGACACATTATAGTCTCACCACCATTACCTACGGAATGGAGTCGGCACCATACCTCGCTACAAAAACTTTACAGATGATCGGGAATAGCGTAATTATGAATGAACCGAAGTTCACGCAGAAGATATTGCACGATCTCTATGTAGATAACTTTATGTCGAGTAATCACACAAATGAAGAAGCATTCAAAATTGAAGAATTGGTTATAGCTGCTCTCAAATCACATGGATTTATTTTGCGGAAGTGGTCATCTAATTACGGTCCCTTACTAGATAAAATTGCCTCAGAAAACAAGGAGAATATTCCGGTAAATATAGAAGGAGATCAATCTTATCTTAAACTGCTCGGTATTCAATGGAATCCTATATCAAAGACTAATTCCAGTATAAGGTAACAGTTAACCAAGAATCAACCGGAACAAAGCGAGAGGTTTTATCACAATCAGTACGCATCTTCGACCCAATGGGATGGCTCGCACCAGCCATAGTGACCATCAAAATTGTATTCCAAAGCTTGTGGTTGTTAAAGCTAAAATGGCACGATCCATTACCTGTCAATGAAGCCGAGCTACGGCGTAAAATAAAGGAACAACTTTGCGGTTGTTTATTGCAGTTGCATCGATGAAAACGGCAAGATCAGAGTCATTCTAATCAATTCTAAAACAAAGGTAGCTCCGATAAAGTATCCATTCCAAGGGTTGAATTGTGTGCTGCAGCGTTATTAGCCAAATTTATCAAATCGGTTAGAGAAGCCTTGGGCGTTCCTGAAGTCAAAACAACATTATATTCCAATATTGTTCTAGGATGACTGTCATCTCCTCCAAGAAGATGGAAGACATTTATGGCTAACCGCACAGCCAACATATTATCAAAAACATCGAATGTTGGAATCATGTCGATTCACAGACTAACCCCGCAGATTGTGCCTCACGCGGAATGATGCCATCAAATTTAATTAGCTTTGATTTGTGATGGCACGGCCCGAACTGGTTACGCGAACCTCGAGAAGAATGGCCAAATCAATGATTGACTGTTGATGAAAGGGAGCTGACCAAAGAAGAGCGAAAAGACCAAACGTCGGTGTTAGCTGCAATATCAAAACCTGATAATGATACATTAGTTCATCTGATCAACCGAATATCTTCCTGTCAAAAAATTATTCGAGTGCTTGCCTGGGTCTACCGATACATCACAATACTATTTGACAAAGTGAAATCTGGTGCTAAAATTCTCAGAGAATCCGAGTTGACAGTGGACGAACTATAAGGAGAAGTCAAACGAAACTTTTTATATGGGTGCAGAACGAGTATTTCTAAATTCATTTTTGGAAGAACAACATTTATTGAGGGTCGGTGGTCGCATTGAAAATGCTGCTGCTGACTATGATACAAAGTATCCAATAATATTACCGAACTGCGATCTAACTAAACTGCTGATTAGAGGCCTCCATATAAAACACCAGCATGCAGGAGCATCATTGCTTATTATTATTATACGGCAGCACTATCATGTAGTAAATTGTAGTAAGATGTCAGCGATTTAATGCGAAAAGAAACAATCAAATAATGGGTAATCTACCAATGGATCGGGTTCGTTACGAGAGTCCGTTTTTAAAAACCGGTATTGACTATGCGGGACCATTGCAAGTGAGACAAAATTATGACAGATCGACAAAGAGATGGAAGGCATACATTGCGATATTTGTTTGTATGGCCACTAAAGCTGTACAGATTGAAGTTGTTTCAAATTTAACAACGAAGAATTTTATCGCCGCATTGCAGAGATTTGTGTCAATTACAGTGTTCTCAAGCTTTGTAAATCACCATTTTATAGATTTTAATTCTAATTAAAATTTATGTGAAATTTATTATTTTAATTAGGTGGTTTGGCGTCTATTGGAAGGGGGCTCCGTAACCTTCCAGCAGGCGCAAGTGTACGTACTGCCTCCTCGCGGCACCACTGGAAACTGGATCCATTAGGCAGAATGTGGCCTTTTGGTACAGGCTAAAGCATGGCGCTAAAGGAGAAAACCTTGACAAAAACCCTAATCTAAGGTGGAACAGCATATGCCGAAGGATGAATGGCTGATAGGTTAATCAGTTCATATATGCGGACTCTGGATACCAGGCACCCTCCAGTTTTATTAAGCCTTCCTGTAGTAAGCCTGGGTAACCTACAGGCGACTTTTTTATTCCCAGCAACTCGCAAGAGTAAAATCAAAACGGTAGATGAAGCACGGATAGGAATATACGGGAGTGTGTCTACCCTCTCGAAGTCCTTGAGTCCCAATGCTACCGCTCTTCTAGCAGAAGTAAATGTTATTACATCTAGGAGGGAGAGCAATGAGCCCAGATAGTATGTATCACGTACCGGTCGGCAGTATTATCAGGTTCATTAAGAGCCTGAATATTGGCTGGACGGATAATTAAGTAGGGCTTGATGCACAAAAGATCTTTTAGATCGCAGTGCGAGGTGGCTTAACGTCCACATGGCCCTCAAGTAATAATAAAATTATTTTAATTAACAATAGGTTGTCTGCCACAGTTTCTTTATTCACAAATTGACACCAGAATTGCTCCGGTCAGATAAGGAATTCTCATCGTTAATTGTAAATCGCTATTTTGCCCTTTGTAATTTTAATTAAAATTTATGTGGAGATTAATTAATTTAATTTAAAATAAATTAACCATCATTGGTTTTTTACGCAAAAATTGACACCCGATCTCCGATCGGATAAGCCATTCTCTCGCTACACCGGTTCAAGCAATTAAATCGATCGAAATCAGAGGTTCGAAAAATCTGAATTTCCTCTGAAATTCTGTATGCATGCAGTACATGCATTGCATTCATGGACTAATCGTCAGCTAATATAAGCCTTCCGAAAACTGTCTATGACTTTCTTACACATATTATGCCATGTTATGAAAAAATGTAAAATCGACCATTTTAAAAATTACATCTTTTCTGAAAATCTACTTGTTAAACTACCCACTGGTTATTTATTTTAAAAATAACACTTAAGAGCACATATTAGTATTTGTAAGCATTTTGCCGTTCTCAAATAATATTTTCAACATAAATTTAAATTTTCCATTTCCAAAAAAAACATAAAATGTGACAATGGAAAAGAAAAATATTTTTAATATACATACACGTACAAACAAATACCATACCAAGCGCTAATATACGAGTACATAATACATACCATCAACAGCCAAATCACTAAGGATAATAGAATTTCCATATTTTCCTTATTTTTATGTATTATCAACAATACAGAGTCAACACATTATACACTGTATACATAAAGATTGTCAAATTCTTCTCCACTGATAAAATTTAATTTAAATATAAAAAAAATAAAAATAAAAAATATCATACTGGAATATTTTTGTTTTTAGTTTAGCTCGCATGCCACGGCACCTACCACCACCCAAAAAACTAATATACAAACTTGATGATGGAGCAATGATTTCATATACAGAACGACTTTTTTCTTTGTAGCTGTAAGAGTTTTTTACAATGTTGAAATGTAAAAGCTTCTAACAAAATTAAAATTACATAAAAAAATCTCCGCAGGAATCTTAAAGTAATATTGAAAATAAAATATACATTATTAGCTTTGTTACGGTGTAGCAGGAAAATATACGGGACACCCAAATATTTGACTGAAAAGTTGAGATTTGAGAATGAACAGAGTATACAAAATTGTAAATTAAAATTTGAAGACGGTTCATGAAGTTCTTCTGAATAATTGTATCGTGCGGTTTTATGATTTTAATCAAATATTGTATATACACTCTGTCCAGATACAGCACTGATGATTGAAAACTAATTGTAAATATTTACCACCACAAAATTTAATCAATAGAATGATACACATGCGGGTAAACAATTACCAAATATTGAACAATAAAAACCGCACTTCAACCAAATTTCGCAATGTTAATATTTTCCATATGAAAAATAATTTTCTTATTAAATTCATACCACAGTACTAATTAAATAAATTAAATATTTGTGTTAATAAAACCGAAACGGTATATATTGATGAAGGCGTTGACAATCTAAATATATAGACAGGAACCGCAAATAAACATGAAACATACAATTTTAATTTATTAAGATGAATACATAATATATTTACGGTTGAGTAGGGCAAGTATATCGCCTTTGCAAAATACATAAGTGGGTTAGTAGCATCAACTTCAAAGACATATTAGACAGGCAAAAATGTCCGTTACACAACAGCACAAAGCA
Organism: Tipula helvola; assembly: GCA_963556165.1. Classification (NCBI taxonomy): domain Eukaryota; kingdom Metazoa; phylum Arthropoda; class Insecta; order Diptera; family Tipulidae; genus Tipula; species Tipula helvola. The sequence goes on along the minus strand of OY744482.1, from coordinate 134,515,895 downwards.
AAATTAATCTCAAATAAAGGATAAAAAATTGTGCTGTTTGTGTGCCGTTTTTCGGAATAGACATCCGTATACATAGATAGCAATATAAATACCAGAATATCCATCATTCTACCAATAAATATTTCGTATCGAACTTTTTTGTATACATACATATATTACGTTTATTATTTCTCCCATTTACAAAATACACATACGTATATATGTACACAAGCTATGCTTTCGTCAGCATGACATCTCAATGACATATTGTTATTGATATTTCTTAGAAATATTATATTACTGTAGTGTAATATTATTATCATCGACAAATGGGAAAGACAAAATTTTAAATTACACAATACACGAGCTTTAGAAAAATTATATACATATTTTCATGACTACAAACAGATAGATAGATGCTTTTCAAACAATAAAATTCCTTATACTCTTGGCGTCAAGATGAAAATTTTTCACCAAATACACAGCGCGCACAAGTGTTGAAAGGAATTTATGTGAAAAATTGATAAAAAAAAAAACTTTGAATTTTGATGGATTGATTGTGTATATGCATGTATAACGTACATATGAAAAGAGAACGTAATAAAAAAATTGATTGATTTCTATTCGTTCGTTATAAGCTGTGATCGTTATACTTGCTAGTCAAATAATGTACATGTGTTCAAATTGTGCATAAAATCTTTTGCCAAAACTAACTCAAAGCTGTGACTAAATCGAGGTGATAATATTTACTTTCCTGATACTTACTACACATTGGACTAGTTCGAAATTTGTTTATTTAACCTATACATATTTGGAAATTGTGAGCATTCCATTGTACATTTTTTATATTTTAACTGGCTTGTAAAAAATGATACGGATTTGAATCACAGATGTGTATCACTTTTGATACATTAATAATAAATAAACAATTTAAATTCAATTTTTATTTTTATTTTACAAAGATAAAATCTATTCAGCCACAAAGATTATTAATATTCGCAAATATTAGCCCTTCTGTGCTGATGTGCCCGATTCGCAAAAATTGGAATGCTTGAGTAAAAGTCCATCAACGTAACTTGTTTGTTATTGTTTCTAACTGGGAAGTATTTTTTTTCTTTATTTAATTCAGTTATTTAAAATACAATTTAATATTAGTAATTAGCACTTACTTCAACTGAATATAAAAACAATGTCTGGGTCGATTCGAATATAAATTTTCTATTATTGCGATTTAAGAAGAATTATACAATACAGTGAACATTAATATTTGAAGAAAATTTTGGATTTAAGGTTATTATTAAATTGTTAATATAATTTATAATTAGAAGCCATTGCTGTTGAAATTCTCCAAATCATATAAACAGTAAACAGATAATTGGTAGGGAGATGGAAGAACAATACATATATAAATACCTGTTGATTAATTCAGGGTTGTATTTACGATATGTTGCAAAGCGAAATGTTTAAAATGTTTCAGGTTAGTATCTTGGCGAACAGAAATTGGCAATTCATTGTAAGACACTAAGCCTCGACACCATACATTATTATTAGATGCGGAAGTTGTAAACTTTGAATATCACATTCATGAACCTCCCTAGATCGGATTAATATAAAATTGTGTATAATCATGTTTTTTATAACTTTGAAACATAATGTAAGCAATTCTAATAGATTGATCGTATATAATGTTTGAAAATGGGTAAATATTATACAAGTTGGAGTTCTTATACTTGTTGTGCCTTGACTTTCAAGTCAGCTAAACGTCTAAATTTTCTTTGTTCCGTAAAAATAAAAAAATCACTGGGATTATTAAAAAATTGGACTTCAATTGCGAAATATTTAGAGGGGACCATCAGGGTACTAAATATTACAAAGTAGCAATACGTATGCAGCATTGAATGGGACGCTGTGATCCTGCGGCTAAAATATTATCATAGAATTTTTTTTTTTTTTTTAATTTAATAGTCCACCTTTTTCTGACCATTCTATAAGGAATGAGCTTCTACGCAAATTAGATTGGTAAGCAAGAGGTTGGTTCTAACGCCAAATTTTTGTGTATTAACAAATAAATTATTGATATAAATTATATTCGGTCTTTATTTAATTTTTGATTTTTTAATTACTGGCTATAATTATAGACCGTTTATGTTTATTTAGTTTTTAATTTTATTAAAAAAAATTTTTTGCTGTCGCCGATATTTCGATGTTTCACATCATTTTCCAGGCGATATATTTAGTTTACAAATTTTATTTTTTATTTTCCGCGATTCAAATTTTTCCCCAAAGGCTACCAATTTAATAATTTATTTGTTGTCCTTGACCCAATATTTATTTACGAAAATTCAAAAAACAGCTGACCAAAGCTCAAAATAAAAACATTGTGTGATGAAGATTACATTAATTTCTGAATGAAAATTTTGATTGTATTATGTGAGATTTTTAATAATATCAATATAGACAGATTGTAATTTATTTGTGTCCACTTTGTAATTAACTGGATTCTTCGCCAACCAGATATGGCATGCTTCCTTAAATAACCTTTTGTTTTTCTTTGGTTCATACTCCAAGGTGATTGCATTATCGATATCGAACTCGTGTTTCCTTTCGTTTACATGTTTTACAAGAGCTGATGTATACGTGGACGGTTGAGTATTTCCTTGTCTGTTAATATGTGCAACGTCTCTTTTATGTTGAATCATTCGCTCATTTTTTATTTTCCCCGTTTCGCCAACATAACATGCGTCACAGTTTTTGCACATAACAAATAAAATTTGTAAACTAAATATACCGCCTGGAAAATGATATGAAACATCGAAATATCGGCGACAGCAAAAAAATTTTTTTAATAAAATTAAAAACTAAATAAACACAAACGGTCTATAATTATAGCCAGTAATTAAAAAATCAAAAATTAAATAAAGACCGAATATAATTTATATCAATAATTAAATACCGTGTGGGCATGAAACACACAAAATGACGGTTGATATGAAAAATATATTGATCATCATTCAAAGGACGTATGGGGAAAAGACGTTTGGTTTAACAAAAATGTATCTATATGAAAACAATAAATTAGTGAATATGGAAGAACGACAACGATTTCTACGACGATCTAAAAAAGAAGACGTTTTACCGAATTTTATGGTACATAAAGGAAAATGTTTCGAATCGTTGGAAAAGCAAAATCATCCGTATCACGAAAATATTAGGCGAGCCAAAAGAGTTTTCCTTAAAAAGATGCTAAATTTGGAAATACAAGTTTGTAATTCCGCATTCAAAAAACTAAAACATAAGGTGAGTGATTTATTTGTGTTTTTAAGACAAATATTTAGTGACGAACTCTTCGAATGGTTTGTTGAAGTGAGAGATAACAACATTAAAGAATTGCGTGATTGTAAAAAGGACATTCTGAATAAAAAATTTGTAAAATTAGATCGTGAATAAAATAAAATTGAATTTATTTATGACAAAACCAATGTAATAAACTTGACGAATGTCGCTATACCAGAGGAATGTTATGTGGTTTGGAGTTTTGGTCCTCAATTTGGGTTGCCAATCGAACAAAAACAGGTGCCAGTTGTTGATATATTAGCGGATGTCGAAAATATTTTAACAATTGATGTAAATGAGCAAACTAATGAGAAAAGGGCTAAGATTACGAACGACATAACAAATTTTCTAAAGAAAAAGCCAATAATATCCAGAAATAACAAGGTTTTTAAAAAAGCTCAAGACATAACCAACATATTTTTGAAAAACAACGTAAATTTATGCATATTAAATTCGGACAAAGGTAATAATGGAAAAAACAGATTACGAACTTAAGATGACGGACTTACTTCAGGATACAGACACCTATGAAATTTTACAAAATGACCCTACTAAAAAAATTAACACCAAATGTTGCAAAATTATTGATGAAATGAAAAATAAAAACTTGATCAATAACATGCAAAAATTACACTTAAAAATTAACAATCCCTTACCACCCAGAATTTACGGACTTCCAAAAAGACACAAAATTAATGTACCATTGAGTCCAATCGTTTCGACTATAAATTCCCCAGGTTATAATTTAGCAAAATTTTGTTGTCAAATTTTAAAACCCTTAACGCAAAGAAGCAAATTTAATGGAAAAAATTCATTTATGTTTAAGGACACTATAAATGATGTTACATTAAACGAAAATGACATATTAGCTTCATTAGACGTAGTATCCTTATTTACAAATATACCGTTACAGACTGCTAAAACTGCGATATCAGAAAGGTGGAATGAAATTTCAAATAATTGTAAATTAACAAATAATGAATTTATGAAACTTTTAGAGATATGTGTAAGTGATAACAATTATTTTAAATATCATAACATTTTTTACAAACAAAAATTCGGATTAGCTATGGGAAAAACTCCCGTTGTTAGAAAATCAACCGACTTTTATATATAAATATGTTGATGATATTATTTTAGCTACGGTTGAGTCCAATGTAGATAAGATTGATTTTTGATTTTTTCAAAATGTAGATACTCGTATAGGGTAAGATTTTTTCCTAATCGTTTCGACATGATTTTTCCACTTATAACCAACCCTAGATAAGTAAATGAAGTAACTCTAACCAGGATTTCATCAATGTAGGGTAACTTACTATTAAGGAGAATGTTATTATCTAATACAACAAAATGTATTTTGTTTTCTTTACATTAAAAAACATCATAAACAATATTTCAAAGTATGTATTTAAATCAGACTGCATATCATTTATGAGATCTTGCAAATTATCATGTTGGTACATAATGGCGATATCATCACATGCACTTGAACATTCCCAATAATATCTTTCAACATCAAATCATTGACAAATATTTTAAAGAGAGTTGGCCCCAGTATGGAGCCTTGTGGTACTTCAAGGCTGACTGTTGCTAAATCACTTTTAGTTCCGCTTAGTTCGACAAACCGTTTTCTATTTTGCAAATAATTCTCAAAAAATGTGATACCATTGTCACACGGAAAAAAATAACTGGTCCTCAGCTAAGAAAACGGTCTTTAAAATCAAGAAAATGCACCTTTTCTTGATTTAAAAGCTAATTTTCTTATTTCTATCGAGTTTTTCTTCATGTAAGAATTGTGTTTCTTGAAATGAAGAAAACTCGAAAGAAATAAGAGAATTAGCTTTGAAATCAAGAAAAAGTGAGGACCAGTTTATTTTTTTCCGTGCATCGATTTTCAGTTTCCTCAATTTTATCAAAAGGATTTTATGGTGTATAGCATCAAACGCTTTGCTAATATTTAGAAAAATGACAGAGACAATTTTTTTTTTATCCATTGCTAAGCTGAAACTATTAATACACTCCGCAGTTAAACTAGAGTTCTTGGTAAAACCTAATTGATCAGATGAAATGATATTGTTCGAATCGAGGAACGCCCCCAATCTTGAGTTAATCTCACTTTCAAAGATTTTTTTTAAAGAGCCAAGGATGGAAATTGGTATATAATATAACAATCGGGAAAACTATTGGTATTCACTCTATGATTAATCATAAGGACTATTGGGTTAATCAGCTTATCAATATATCTTTTAACAAAGCGATCGGACATCAAAATCAAATCCCGTAGCTGATCTTTGTTTTAAATTATTAATTAATTTAAATTTCCTCATCTGTTACCATATGTATAGTAAATGGTTGAGAAATATTATACTGAATATAATCGAATAGCGACTGGATAGGAAATTGTAAATTCTTAATTTGATCAAACACTTATTAACGAAATATTTATTAACTGCAGCAGCAGTTCTCATAGTTCTATCATTCACTTTCAAATCAATAATTTTATTGTGTTGCTCTCTGTTTAGTATGTGTTCATTAATTTGTTCCATAAGTAATGCGGTTTGTTAAGGAAAATCGAAATTTAATTTGTGATGGATAACTAGAAATATTGGATCAGGTATATTGCTACCGATTCAATCGAAATATATTTCTATAAAAGGGGTGGAAGATGGGTGGGAGTTTATATATAAAGTGCAGGTCAGAAGCGCTCCCACCATTATAATTGTCGATATATTAAGTTCAGCCGTAGAATTTTACAAAGGCACTTGGGATGATAAGAAAATTGTACGACAAGAAATTTAAGGAAAAATAAATTATCTGGTATCAGCTCGGCCGACAGCCTGATCAAAAAAGAAAAACGAAAACATCTCCAATGGTTTTGAATGGGTTGTGGATCGGGTCCAGAATACAGGTGAGTATACGTGGTGTCGTTTCTTCGTTTCTTTATTCACATTTGTAATAGATTTCACATGGAGTGGTAATGTGTGTGAAATTGACGATGTACGTGGCCAAATTAGGGTAGTGAGTGTAATTAAATGGTTAGATAACGAACAAGGAATGTCCGAACTAGGGTTTACATACAATGAATCACGATAAATATGTAAATTTTGTACTTCCGAATGATACAAAAGTGACATAAAAGAAGTCAGAGAAGTTAGCCCGAAGAATCAGCCCGAAGTTTTGGTTCATTTCTCGGATAAAATGTAGCCAACACGAAAAAGTGTAAATTTTGTAAAAAGTGTAGGCTCATCCCGAAAAAAATATTGTAAATAAAATGCATCTAGCACGAAAAAATTCAAGTTTAAACCAAATGAAAACTAATAAATTTCTTAAAAAATATTAATAATAAAAAACATAAATTCGGTTAAGATTAAGAGTAATACCATTCAACATATTCTACAATTGCATATACAAATTTATGTTCTGTTGGTAGTATAGTAATTTAATATGAAGAAACGTTAAATTATATACAGCCAATACTACAGATATTGCTTAATGGTTTTATACACGGGCGAATAGGCCATGACACTAGCTAAGAGATGGCCAACACCCCAGGTTCATATCATGGGGATAAGCATTTGTTTTTGAATAATTTGTATTTTTAGTGTAGCATATGTGATATGGAGAAACGTTAAATTATATACAGCCAATACTAGGGATATTGCTTAATGGTTTTATATATCGGCGAATAGGCCATGTCACTAGCTAAGAGATGGCCAACACCCCAGGTTCATATCATGGGGATAAGCATTTGTTTTTGAATAATTTGTATTTTTAGTGTAGCATATGTGATATGGAGAAACGTTAAATTATATACAGCCAATACTAGGGATATTGCTTAATGGTTTTATATATGGGCGAATAGACCATGACACTAGCTAAGAGATGGCCAACACCCCAGATTCATATCATGGGGATAAGCATTTGTTTTTGAATAATTTGTATTTTTAGTGTAGCATATGTGATATGGAGAAACGTTAAATTATATACAGCCAATACTAGGGATATTGCTTAATGGTTTTATATATCGGCGAATAGGCCATGTCACTAGCTAAGAGATGGCCAACACCCCAGGTTCATATCATGGGGATAAGCATTTGTTTTTGAATAATTTGTATTTTTAGTGTAGCATATGTGATATGGAGAAACGTTAAATTATATACAGCCAATACTAGGGATATTGCTTAATGGTTTTATATATGGGCGAATAGGCCATGACACTAGCTAAGAGATGGCCAGCACCCCAGGTTACTATCATGGGGATAAACATATGTTTTTGAGTAATTTGTATTTTTAGTGTAGCATATGTGATATGGAGAAACGTTAAATTATATACAGCCAATACTAGGGATATTGCTTAATGGTTTTATATATGGGCGGATAGGCCATGACACTAGCTAAGAGATGGCCAACACCCCAGGTTCATATCATGGGGATAAACATATGTTTTTGAATAATTTGTATTTTTTGTGTAGCGTATGTGATATGGAGAAACGTTAAATTATATACAGCCAATACTAGGGATATTGCTTAATGGTTTTATATATGGGCGAATAGGCCATGACACTAGCTAAGAGATGGCCAGCACCCCAGGTTACTAACATGGGGATAAACATATGTTTTTGAATAATTTGTATTTTTAGTGTAGCATATGTGATATGGAGAAAAGTTAAATTATATACAGCCAATACTAGGGATATTGCTTAATGGTTTTATATATGGGCGGATAGGCCATGACACTAGCTAAGAGATGGCCAACACCCCAGGTTCATATCATGGGGATAAGCATTTGTTTTTGAATAATTTGTATTTTTAGTGTAGCATATGTGATATGGAGAAACGTTAAATTATATACAGCCAATACTAGGGATATTGCTTAATGGTTTTATATATGGGCGAATAGGCCATGACACTAGCTAGGAGATGGCCAACACCCCAGGTTCATATCATGGGGATAAGCATTTGTTTTTGAATAATTTGTATTTTTAGTGTAGCATATGTGATATGGAGAAACGTTAAATTATATACAGCCAATACTAGGGATATTGCTTAATGGTTTTATATATGGGCGAATAGGCCATGACACTAGCTAGGAGATGGCCAACACCCCAGGTTCATATCATGGGGATAAGCATTTGTTTTTGAATAATTTGTATTTTTAGTGTAGCATATGTGATATGGAGAAACGTTAAATTATATACAGCCAATACTAGGGATATTGCTTAATGGTTTTATATATGGGCGAATAGGCCATGACACTAGCTAAGAGATGGCCAACACCCCAGGTTCATATCATGGAGATAAACATTTGTTTTTGAATAATTTGTATTTTTAGTGTAGCGTATGTGATATGGAGAAACGTTAAATTATATACAGCCAATACTAGGGATATTGCTTAATGGTTTTATATATGGGCGAATAGGCCATGACACTAGCTAAGAGATGGCCAACACCACAGATTCATATCATGGGGATAAGCATTTGTTTTTGAATAATTTGTATTTTTAGTGTAGCATATGTGATATGGAGAAACGTTAAATTATATACAGCCAATACTAGGGATATTGCTTAATGGTTTTATATATGGGCGAATAGGCCATGACACTAGCTAAGAGATGGCCAACACCCCAGGTTCATATCATGGGAATAAGCATTTGTTTTTGAATAATTTGTATTTTTAGTGTAGCATATGTGATATGGAGAAACGTTAAATTATATACAGCCAATACTAGGGATATTGCTTAATGGTTTTATATATGGGCGAATAGGCCATGACACTAGCTAGGAGATGGCCAACACCCCAGGTTCATATCATGGGGATAAGCATTTGTTTTTGAATAATTTGTATTTTTAGTGTAGCATATGTGATATGGAGAAACGTTAAATTATATACAGCCAATACTAGGGATATTGCTTAATGGTTTTATATATGGGCGAATAGGCCATGACACTAGCTAAGAGATGGCCAACACCCCAGGTTCATATCATGGAGATAAACATTTGTTTTTGAATAATTTGTATTTTTAGTGTAGCGTATGTGATATGGAGAAACGTTAAATTATATACAGCCAATACTAGGGATATTGCTTAATGGTTTTACATATGGGCGAATAGGCCATGACACTAGCTAAGAGATGGCCAACACCCCAGGTTCATATCATGGGGATAAGCATTTGTTTTTGAATAATTTGTATTTTTAGTGTAGCATATGTGATATGGAGAAACGTTAAATTATATACAGCCAATACTAGGGATATTGCTTAATGGTTTTATATATGGGCGAATAGGCCATGACACTAGCTAGGAGATGGCCAACACCCCAGGTTCATATCATGGGGATAAGCATTTGTTTTTGAATAATTTGTATTTTTAGTGTAGCATATGTGATATGGAGAAACGTTAAATTATATACAGCCAATACTAGGGATATTGCTTAATGGTTTTATATATGGGCGAATAGGCCATGACACTAGCTAAGAGATGGCCAACACCCCAGGTTCATATCATGGAGATAAACATTTGTTTTTGAATAATTTGTATTTTTAGTGTAGCGTATGTGATATGGAGAAACGTTAAATTATATACAGCCAATACTAGGGATATTGCTTAATGGTTTTATATATGGGCGAATAGGCCATGACACTAGCTAAGAGATGGCCAACACCACAGATTCATATCATGGGGATAAGCATTTGTTTTTGAATAATTTGTATTTTTAGTGTAGCATATGTGATATGGAGAAACGTTAAATTATATACAGCCAATACTAGGGATATTGCTTAATGGTTTTATATATGGGCGAATAGGCCATGACACTAGCTAAGAGATGGCCAACACCCCAGGTTCATATCATGGGAATAAGCATTTGTTTTTGAATAATTTGTATTTTTAGTGTAGCATATGTGATATGGAGAAACGTTAAATTATATACAGCTAATACTAGGGATATTGCTTAATGGTTTTATATATGGGCGGATAGGCCATGACACTAGCTAAGAGATGGCCAACACCCCAGGTTCATATCATGGGGATAAGCATTTGTTTTTGAATAATTTGTATTTTTAGTGTAGCATATGTGATATGGAGAAACGTTAAATTATATACAGCCAATACTAGGGATATTGCTTAATGGTTTTATATATGGGCGAATAGGCCATGACACTAGCTAAGAGATGGCCAACACCCCAGGTTCATATCATGGGGATAAGCATTTGTTTTTGAATAATTTGTATTTTTAGTGTAGCATATGTGATATGGAGAAACGTTAAATTATATACAGCCAATACTAGGGATATTGCTTAATGGTTTTATATATGGGCGGATAGGCCATGACACTAGCTAAGAGATGGCCAACACCCCAGGTTCATATCATGGGGATAAACATATGTTTTTGAATAATTTGTATTTTTTGTGTAGCGTATGTGATATGGAGAAACGTTAAATTATATACAGCCAATACTAGGGATATTGCTTAATGGTTTTATATATGGGCGAATAGGCCATGACACTAGCTAAGAGATGGCCAGCACCCCAGGTTACTATCATGGGGATAAACATATGTTTTTGAGTAATTTGTATTTTTAGTGTAGCATATGTGATATGGAGAAACGTTAAATTATATACAGCCAATACTAGGGATATTGCTTAATGGTTTTATATATGGGCGGATAGGCCATGACACTAGCTAAGAGATGGCCAACACCCCAGGTTCATATCATGGGGATAAACATATGTTTTTGAATAATTTGTATTTTTTGTGTAGCGTATGTGATATGGAGAAACGTTAAATTATATACAGCCAATACTAGGGATATTGCTTAATGGTTTTACATATGGGCGAATAGGCCATGACACTACCTAAGAGATGGCCAACACCCCAGGTTCATATCATGGGGATAAACATTTGTTTTTGAATAATTTGTATTTTTTGTGTAGCATATGTGATATGGAGAAACGTTAAATTATATACAGCCAATACTAGGGATATTGCTTAATGGTTTTATATATGGGCGAATAGGCCATGACACTAGCTAGGAGATGGCCAACACCCCAGGTTCATATCATGGGGATAAGCATTTGTTTTTGAATAATTTGTATTTTTAGTGTAGCATATGTGATATGGAGAAACGTTAAATTATATACAGCCAATACTAGGGATATTGCTTAATGGTTTTATATATGGGCGGATAGGCCATGACACTAGCTAAGAGATGGCCAACACCCCAGGTTCATATCATGGGGATAAGCATTTGTTTTTGAATAATTTGTATTTTTAGTGTAGCATATGTGATATGGAGAAACGTTAAATTATATACAGCCAATACTAGGGATATTGCTTAATGGTTTTATATATGGGCGAATAGGCCATGACACTAGCTAAGAGATGGCCAACACCCCAGGTTCATATCATGGGGATAAGCATTTGTTTTTGAATAATTTGTATTTTTAGTGTAGCATATGTGATATGGAGAAACGTTAAATTATATACAGCCAATACTAGGGATATTGCTTAATGGTTTTACATATGGGCGAATAGGCCATGACACTACCTAAGAGATGGCCAACACCCCAGGTTCATATCATGGGGATAAACATTTGTTTTTGAATAATTTGTATTTTTTGTGTAGCATATGTGATATGGAGAAACGTTAAATTATATACAGCCAATACTAGGGATATTGCTTAATGGTTTTATATATGGGCGAATAGGCCATGACACTAGCTAGGAGATGGCCAACACCCCAGGTTCATATCATGGGGATAAGCATTTGTTTTTGAATAATTTGTATTTTTAGTGTAGCATATGTGATATGGAGAAACGTTAAATTATATACAGCCAATACTAGGGATATTGCTTAATGGTTTTATATATGGGCGGATAGGCCATGACACTAGCTAAGAGATGGCCAACACCCCAGGTTCATATCATGGGGATAAGCATTTGTTTTTGAATAATTTGTATTTTTAGTGTAGCATATGTGATATGGAGAAACGTTAAATTATATACAGCCAATACTAGGGATATTGCTTAATGGTTTTATATATGGGCGAATAGGCCATGACACTAGCTAAGAGATGGCCAACACCCCAGGTTCATATCATGGGGATAAGCATTTGTTTTTGAATAATTTGTATTTTTAGTGTAGCATATGTGATATGGAGAAACGTTAAATTATATACAGCCAATACTAGGGATATTGCTTAATGGTTTTATATATGGGCGAATAGGCCATGACACTAGCTAAGAGATGGCCAACACCCCAGGTGCATATCATGGGGATAAGCATTTGTTTTTGAATAATTTGTATTTTTTGTGTAGCGTATGTGATATGGAGAAACGTTAAATTATATACAGCCAATACTAGGGATATTGCTTAATGGTTTTATATATGGGCGGATAGGCCATGACACTAGCTAAGAGATGGCCAACACCCCAGGTTCATATCATGGGGATAAGCATTTGTTTTTGAATAATTTGTATTTTTAGTGTAGCATATGTGATATGGAGAAACGTTAAATTATATACAGCCAATACTAGGGATATTGCTTAATGGTTTTATATATGGGCGAATAGGCCATGACACTAGCTAAGAGATGGCCAACACCCCAGGTTCATATCATGGAGATAAACATTTGTTTTTGAATAATTTGTATTTTTAGTGTAGCGTATGTGATATGGAGAAACGTTAAATTATATACAGCCAATACTTAATGGTTATATTGCTTAATGGTTTTATATTTAATTTTAGATATACATATATACATAGGTCTATCACAAGCAAGGCTGAGCAAATTACATTTCACTGCGTAATTAAAATACTTTTACGAATTACAGCAAACTCAGTAATTAAAATACAAATTACAATTACTTTGCATTTGTAAATTGATAAATTTGATTTGACAAAATTCGTTTAGTGGAAAAACGTATTTATCATTAAAACAACGATCATTAACATTAGGATTTGTAGTTGCGGCTCCGGAACCAAATATTAAGAGAAGCCTTGTAAAAATGTAAATAGAGATTATTCAAAATGATGTAAATAAGATACAAATTACAATTATTAGAATATAAGTCGGTAATTAATATACAAGATACTGTTACTTGGAAAGTAACAAAATACAAGTAAAAAATTGTAATTTGTATTTTCATTACGTACCTAATTCAAATACATGTAATTCGTTACTGTCTAGCTTTGAAGACAAGTCGAAATCTGTTTGAATTTATCTGTTTGCATATAATCGTTTTGGCTATAAATAATTAAGGGTTTCTCAAAACATATGTTTATCCCCATGATATGGCCCTCTGATGCTGGTCAGGTATCAGCTAGTAGAATATCTGCCCAAATAAAAACCAGTTAAGCAATATCTCTAGTATTGGCTGTATATAATTTAAGATATTTTCATATCACATACGCTACACTAAAAATACAAATTTTTCGAAAACAAATGCTTATCCCCATGATATGAACCTGGGGTGTTGGCCATCTCTTAGCTAGTGTCATGGCCTATTCGCCCATATATAAAACCATTAAGCAATATCCCTAGTATTGGCTGTATATAATTTAACGTTTCTCCATATCACATATGCTACACAAAAAATACAAATTATTCAAAAACAAATGTTTATCCCCATGATATGAACCTGGGGTGTTGGCCATCTCTTAGGTAGTGTCATGGCCTATTCGCCCATATGTAAAACCAGTTAAGCAATATCTCTAGTATTGGCTGTATATAATTTAAGATATTTTCATATCACATACGCTACACTAAAAATACAAATTTTTCGAAAACAAATGCTTATCCCCATGATATGAACCTGGGGTGTTGGCCATCTCTTAGCTAGTGTCATGGCCTATTCGCCCATATATAAAACCATTAAGCAATATCCCTAGTATTGGCTGTATATAATTTAACGTTTCTCCATATCACATATGCTACACTAAAAATACAAATTATTCAAAAACAAATGCTTATCCCCATGATATGAACCTGGGGTGTTGGCCATCTCTTAGCTAGTGTCATGGCCTATTCGCCCATATATAAAACCATTAAGCAATATCCCTAGTATTGGCTGTATATAATTTAACGTTTCTCCATATCACATATGCTACACTAAAAATACAAATTATTCAAAAACAAATGCTTATCCCCATGATATGAACCTGGGGTGTTGGCCATCTCTTAGCTAGTGTCATGGCCTATCCGCCCATATATAAAACCATTAAGCAATATCCCTAGTATTGGCTGTATATAATTTAACGTTTCTCCATATCACATATGCTACACTAAAAATACAAATTATTCAAAAACAAATGTTTATCCCCATGATATGAACCTGGGGTGTTGGCCATCTCTTAGGTAGTGTCATGGCCTATTCGCCCATATGTAAAACCAGTTAAGCAATATCTCTAGTATTGGCTGTATATAATTTAAGATATTTTCATATCACATACGCTACACTAAAAATACAAATTTTTCGAAAACAAATGCTTATCCCCATGATATGAACCTGGGGTGTTGGCCATCTCTTAGCTAGTGTCATGGCCTATTCGCCCATATATAAAACCATTAAGCAATATCCCTAGTATTGGCTGTATATAATTTAACGTTTCTCCATATCACATATGCTACACTAAAAATACAAATTATTCAAAAACAAATGCTTATCCCCATGATATGAACCTGGGGTGTTGGCCATCTCTTAGCTAGTGTCATGGCCTATTCGCCCATATATAAAACCATTAAGCAATATCCCTAGTATTGGCTGTATATAATTTAACGTTTCTCCATATCACATATGCTACACTAAAAATACAAATTATTCAAAAACAAATGCTTATCCCCATGATATGAACCTGGGGTGTTGGCCATCTCTTAGCTAGTGTCATGGCCTATCCGCCCATATATAAAACCATTAAGCAATATCCCTAGTATTGGCTGTATATAATTTAACGTTTCTCCATATCACATATGCTACACTAAAAATACAAATTATTCAAAAACAAATGCTTATCCCCATGATAAGAACCAGGGGTGTTGGCCAGCTATTAGCTAGTACCACGTCCTATCCGGCCTGATATAAAACCATTAAGCAATATCTCCTCTTTTTGGATGTATAAAATTTATGGTTTACTTATAGTAAATGACTACAGTACCAACAGAACATAAATTAGTATGTGCATTTTTAGAATATGTTGAATGGCTTTACTCTTATAAGAATTTATTTTCTTTATTACAAATATTTTTAATAAATTTATTAGTTTTCATTTTGTTTTAAACCATCGCGTGTGATGTATTTTAATTATAATATTTTCTTCGGGATGAGACTACACTTTTTACAAAATTTACACTTTTTCGGGATAGCTACATTTTATCCGAGAAATGAACCAAAACTTCGGGCTGATTCTTCGGGCTAACTTCACTGACTTCATAAAAGATGCAAGTTGAGTGCGGGTTATTGTATATAATCATACAAGAGTCTCTGTTTGAGCTTTTAATTTAGTTCACGGATAATGTTTGCCAATTTGGCGCCGGTTTGGTGGTTCACGCGGTGCTTAATGTTTTATTTGTCTACTTTGATTTATTTCTTGTGGTGAAATAGGGAGGGAGTATTGCGCTGCACCGCTCCCGGCGGGTTATCGGGCGGACCCATGGTAAACATATTTTACGTTTTTTTTTACATTTTTTTTTAAAGGGATAGTAGTTAGAATTAGGTGTGTGTGTGTGTGTGTGAAGTGAAGTCGATGATGTCAGTGGCTAAACTATCAATTGGGAAAACGGCTTAATAATAATAAATTTGTGTAAATCGAGTGTAAATAAATTGATGGATAAAGGACAAGGAATGTTGAATAAGCTTTACATGCAATGGATAATGACAAAACGGAAACACATTGTTACCATGCAAAGCAAGTGATGTAATTTTTGGCTGCAAAACATGAAGGCTGAAAATGGAATCATAAATAGGAGGTTGATAGAATTAGAGTTATATAATAATAAGTAATATAGGCAATTAGAAGGGGACAGTTAAAATAACTGTGAAGCAGTATGGCAATGTGCAAATCATTGGTCGTTTCTTAATTTCATAACATAAAAAGTTGTCAATTATTATTGAACTTATTATTAATATAATTTTTACAGGTAAAGCTTTATTCATTGAATTGATTCCTAAAAATATTGTGAAGGTGGCTTATTTCTTAAAATGTGCTCAAAAGTAAATTGTAGTCAAATCAAGATTTATTAGCAAAATCATTTTCTTGCATAAATTCAATTTTAATATATATTTTGGGTTATGATAGTTTATCGATTGCAGAATTTGACAGTAGTATCAAAGGTACTTTAAAACCGGAAAATTCACAGATTTAAAAAAAAAAAAAAAAAAAAAAAAAGGCTCATGAAAATCTAGGATGATGAACAAACTTACATAAGTTAATTCATATTAACCAAGTAGTAATTTACTAATAATAGATTAATATTGATTTTGTTTCAGAGATCACGAGAAATTAGAATCAATTTATGGAAATTATATTAAACTTAAATTTAAAATTAATTAATTAAGAAGATGAGATTAGTTAATTAAATTAATGCGTTTTGAATTTTAGAAATTAGTATGCAGTTTAATCTTAATTTTAATAAAGCACGGGAGTAGATTGGAGATGTGTTGTCATGGTTGGTTGAGAGTATCAATCAATGGAAAGCAGCCGGAAGCAGTGGAGTGTGGGAGGTATATAAAAAGTAATTGATAACTAATTAATATTGACTTTAGGATGCCAAGGATGGAAAGCAGACTGTAGAAAAAATGTAGCAAGTAATTATTAGAAAAATGTAAATACTAACAATTGACCATCGTGGTGTTTGTAACCGGGTCGTTCTCAATCCTATACTAACAATCCTATCCTATCCTTCCAAATAAATGTAAAAAAGGGTGTACGGTGGGCCCGGCGTCAACCGGGAGATCTTGCTAAATGCTTGGTCGTACATTCAAAATCAATCAATCAAAGTAATGCGGTTTGTTAAGGTTAGTTTGAAATATACCATGAAAGTATTTTCGTTTTGCCATGTTGACATTCTCCTTTGCCAATTTCGAGTAAAGTACATATTTTTCAGTACAATACGCCGAACTAGGATATTTTATCCGTAACTTGTGAAACTTTTCTCTTAATCTTATAATATTAGAAATCTCATTAGTAATCAAAGGTTTCATACCTACTTTGATTCTTTGCTATTTTATTTTGCGGCTACATTTTTGTATCAAATCCCCAAGCTCATTAGAGAGAAATTTAAAGTTATAAATATTCTCTATTCTGTTCCTTTATCCACTAGATCATAATTTAGAACTTCTTTAACACTACCAATAAAAGTTGGCTCAACAATTTTATCTTTAGTAAACCTTTAATAAAGAAATTTGTGGTCTGATATTATGTAAGTATCATATAAAAAAAATTCATACTTAAAATTATTGAGATTAGTTGCTACATGATCAATAACTGTACCTATCTTATTACTAATTCGGGTGGCATATATACGTTCAGAATTGTTTAAAAATGCATACACCGAGAGAATATATTCCTTTGTCACTGTATGGTGATGGTAGTGGATACTGGAACGTGGTTCGGTTTACTTCATATACGGCATGCATACAATCCAATATTTGATTCCAAACAATGTGGTTTTAATAAAAATCAACAGGTTTGTTTTATTATGGTAAAATAAAACGTTATAAAACGTATAACTTAATTTATTTTTAATTTTTAGATTTTTACAAAAACTTTTTTTATGTGTTGCTTGTACAATGGTTTCACTGGTAATGGCCGAGAAAAAATAATTTTTATTATGTCATGGTCATCATTTTTATCCGAGCACGAACGACTGGTCGCTTATTTAATTTTATCATCATCCATGGTACGTCGCGTCGTTCGCAAATCCGAAAAAATAAATATTAGAATTCATCCACGCAAAGTGACGTTTCTAATTATTTAAACAACAACAAATAATATTTACATTTTGTGTACATGAAATTGGTGAAAATTATTAAGCTAAGTATAATTTTAGTTAACAAAATATGAATCTACTAATTTGTTTAATTTAATTTCAGATTTATAATAAATGTGATTGCTTTTAGGTGAATATTTATTCTGCACGGGGAAGTGCAGACATACCGCCGACGTTGAACCGAAAGTGTTCAAGCTACTGGTAGCAATACTAGCTTGGTGATTGGACGTTGAAAAATTCCAGCTTTGGTTTTTATAGACACCACTCGAACAAGTCCATCTGTGCCAGGATGTGTTTGGCAAACTTTGCCTAATGGCCACTGAGCTGGAGGGCTGTTTTGGTCGCGTATCAATACGATGTCATCAATTTTAATGTTTATGTGCTTGCGTTGCCACTTTGAACGGTTATGGAGTGTGGTCAAATATTCCTTGTTAAAGCGATTCCAGAAATGTTTAATTAATTGCTGTATAAAGTGCCATCGGGTAAGTGTATTAGGTTTGGCCGCTTGGAAATCTGGATCGGGTGGTAATGATAATGGATGTCCGATTATAAAATAAGCTGGTGTTAGCATGTCTATTTCATCTGGGCCTGGTGATAGTGAACACAACGGACGGGAATTTAGTATTGCCTCAATCTGTGACAATAAGGTGGTCATCTCTTCAAAGTTGAGTACGGTGTTTCCCAGAACACGTCTTAGATGAAACTTCGTTGACTTAACTGCGGATTCGTATAAACCGCCAAAATTAGGCCCGGATGGTGGTGAAAAATGCCATTTTGTCTGAAAATTTAATAAAAAATTGGAAACCAGATTATTGTGTTTAAGTGATTTTTGTAGGTTGTAAATTTCTTGGAGTTGATTTTTGGCCCCAACAAAATTCGTCCCGTTATCACTGAATATGTCAGAACATACTCCTCTTCTGGACATAAAGCGCTTTAGGGCGGCCAAAAATGCGCTGGGTGACAAATCACTAACTAGTTCGATGTGAACTGCCTTGCTGCTCATGCACACAAAGATCGCGATATAGCCCTTGTGTGGTTTGCTTCGCCTTCCTACCATTGAACGGAGCCAGATAGGTCCGGCATAGTCGACTCCGGCTTGGTTGAAAACATATTTTAGGTTTACGCGAGCGGGTGGTAAATCGCCCATTAACTGATTCATCTTTTGAGGTTTGTGTCTGGCACACGGAATGCAACGATGGATCTGTTGTCGCACTAGATTTTTGCAATTAAGTATCCAGTACCTTTGCCTTAGCGTGGATACCAATAATGATTGGCCGGCGTGCATATATTTGATGTGATTTTCTGCAATAATCAGCTCTGTGATGATGTGCTGTGCGGGTAATATGATGGGGAACTTTTTATGGTACTCAATACTTGCGTGTTGGATTCTGCTGCCAACTCGTAAGATTTCTTGGTCATCTATAAACGGATTTAACGCACGTAATTTGCTATTTTTTGGTAGAGGTTGGTTATTTTTAATACACGAGATTTCCGTACTAAAGCTATCAGCCTGAACCCATTTGAAGATTATTTCAGTTGCCTTTTTATACTCTTCAGGTGATAACATGATGGATTTTGGCTCATTTCTATATGACTTCCTGGCGTTATATACAAATTGGAGTAGTCGTGCTATGATTCGGACGAATCTGGAAAATTTGGCGTATCTCTCGGCGAGATCATGAAGGAACAGATTTGACATGACAATATCCAGCTTGATTAATTTGGATGTTTTTTCTTCATCAGTTTTTGGTTTAGTGCATAAAAGCTGTTGTTGACTGGGCCAGGATTTCGAATCATCACGAAGCCAAGTCGGTCCTTTCCACCAAAGATCAAAATTGTGTAATTGTGACGGTAGAATACCTCGTGAGGCGCAATCAGCAGGATTTTCTTTGGTTGGTACATATTGCCAATTGTTTCTTGATGTTGATTCGAGGATTTCCGACGTCCGGTTAGCTACGTAACTTTTCCAACATCTCGGATGAGACGATAACCACCATAGTACATTTGTTGAATCGGTCCAATAGAATATTTCTTTATTAGTGGATTGTAGCGATTCGACGACTGTTTTCATTAATCTGGTTAGTAATAATGCGCCACATAGCTCCAACCGTGGAATAGAAATATGCTTAATAGGAGCGACTCTGGTTTTTGAGCATACTATGTTGGTTTGGATGGTGCCATTTTTGGTTTCTGTTCCGCTATAAATGACGGCCGAATAAGCAAATTCGGACGAATCAGAGAATCCATGTAATTGAAAGTGATCATTTCGCGTAAATAACCACCGAGGTATAGATATTTGTTCTATTTCCTTCAATTCTTGTCTAAGTTGATGCCATTTATTCGAAATATGAACGGGTAATGGGTCATCCCACTGTAAATCCAAGAGCCATAATGACTGAAATAGGGTTTTTACCATAATAGTGCAAGGTGATAACCAACCCAGTGGATCGAATATCTTAGATGCCTCAGATAACATCTCTCGTTTGCTGTTGGTTGGCTTCGGACTGGCTGAAACTTTAAAATGAAAATTATCGTTTTTCGGGCACCATTCTAAACCTAATAATTTAATTGATCGTGTTCCCTCAACAATCTCGATCGGTGATAATTCTTGGGAGCTTTCCGGTATAGATGTAAGCAATGACGGACAGTTCGAAGACCATTTCCTTAGGTGAAAGCCAGCTGATTCCAAGATTTGAATAATTTGGGATTGTAGCAAAAGAGCCTCTTGTTCGGTGTGGGCTCCTGACATCAAGTCGTCTATGTACAGATCTTGCTTAATGATCCTTGATGCTGCTGGGTATTTGGATGAATTAATGTCGGCAATGGTTACTAACGTTTTCGTGGCCAGATACGGTGCGGAAGCTGTACCGTAAGTAACTGTTAACAGACGGTAATCCTCGATTGGTGACTCTGGAGTTTCACGCCAAACGATTCGTTGGAAATCGGTATCTTCTCGTGCTATTAGTATTTGGCGATACATTTTTTCTACGTCGCTCGTGAATACAACTGCATGCTTTCTAAATCTTATTAGAATTTCGAACAGGCTATCTTGAATGGTAGGTCCTACTAAAAGATTCTCATTCAGTGATACTTTGCTTGCCGATTTCGCCGAAGCGTCGAATACCACCCTAAGCTTGGTAGTGGTACTTGATTCCTTATACACAGCATGATATGGCATGTAAAATGAGGTGTTTGGGTCATTGATCGTGGCGGTTGGAGGTATTCGTTCCATGTGTCCCAATTTTATGTATTCACGCATAAATTCCGTGCATTCATTTTTAAGGGTGGGATCTTTACTAAATTTGGCTTCCATTGCAAACAGTCGCCGGATAGCCATCTCTCTGGTATTTCCCAAGGGTCTTCTGGGTTGCTTGAAAGGCAATTTAAGTATGAATCTGCCTTCTTTCGTACGCTGGTGGGTTGCAGCGAAGTGGGCTTCACACAGCTTTTCTTCGTCGGTGAAATGTTTGGTTGCAGGCAATTCTTCGATCTCCCAGAATTTTCGAAGAGATCGATCGATATCTGACTCTGTGCACACATTCAGTTGTACTGCGCAATTAGTCGGTTTGGTGTTGGTATTCCCAGCAATAATCCATCCGAATATGGTATTCTGGGCCATTGGATTTCCTTGACTGCACGCGATTTTGCCTTCACTCAAAATTTCGAAGAAGTATTCGGAACCAATCAATACATCGATGTTGGTTGGGTTGAAAAACGTGGGATCCGCTAACTGCAGCGACTTTAGTTGTTCCCAACATTCTGGATTAATCTTTGTTGACGGCATTGGTGAAGTTACTCTTGGTAGTATCAGAGCGTTTATCGTCAATTTTGGGCTGGAGTCAAATCTAGATGATATTTCAAGAAACGTTGCTCCTCTCGTGGTTCCCGCTGTAGATGAGCCAACACCTCTGATTGCAATGTTTGTCTTGTATCTAGGTAATGCCAACCGTTTGACGCAGTCTTCGGTTACAAAAGATGCCTGTGAACCTGAGTCCAAAAGTACACGGCATGGTTGAGTTTGACCAAAGGCATCGGTCACATGAACAATCGCTGTTGGTAAAAGCGATTGCACGGTAATATTATAGGGTTGCTTTGTTAGTAGAGCTTCACTACTGGTAGACGGTAACATTTGGTTTTCCCCGAGTTGATGTATGTTGGGTGGAGGTAGGTTACCCGACAAACAATATGTAACCATGGATGGTGTACCGGGAACAATGTAACTGACGTATGGTAACAATATTTTGAAAAAATTCGCAAGAAACATATTTTTCATTTTACTTTTAACATTTCATCCCAATACTCTCTTTAAATTCAACTCTTTTCTCATCAATTCTCTCATCTTTAAGCCAAAATAATTTTTTCGTTTATATTTTGGTCCTAATTTTCTATTGTAGCAAACAAAACAATAAACATTGAAATTCATACCTCTTTTCTTTGTTTTTGTTTTGTGATGTAAAATTTAGTTTATTCATGTAGTTCAACAAGGTGATACGTTGGTGACAGTTGGTTAACGTGAAAATTTGTGTGATCAAAAAAAGAAAATAATAATAATTAAATAAAAATAAATTTTATATTTTAAAAATATAATTAGTAATAATAAATTATTAACTGCGAATAATTTATATAGTAAATTGTAAGTACATATATATTTTATTATATTTTTTACATAAATATTGCAAAAAAAAAATCGGTACAGTGTCATTTTATCAAGGATAACGGTATAAAAACACATGGCAAAATATTATTTTGTGTATCCGTAATTTGTCGGTATCAAAATGTTTAATACATCGGTAATTTGTCGTTAACATTGTGGGTCGTTCTTCGAGTATTTCGGTAATTTTTCGGTAACATACATAGGCCAAACACTAGCATATCGTTAATTTCTCCCTTCCATTTGATAAATTAATTATAATATCAATTGCAATGAATTATAATAACGTTAAAGATAATAAATTGTAACTACCTATTATCTTATTAAATAATAATTTTTAGATATAATTACCATATTAAAATGACATTTATTGACATAATTATAAAACACATGGTAAACTGATTCTTGTGTATATCAGTAATTTGTCTGTAGCAATCGGAAAAAAATTTTAGTATGTCGGTAATTTTTCGTTAACATTGTGGGATATTCTTTGAGGAGTATTTCGGTAATTTGTTGGTAACATTGACTAAACACTAGCAATTACCCATTTCTCGTTTACATTTGATGAATTAATTCTGAATCGGTAATTTCCTGACAAATTCAACATTTTCCTTTTGTGTACCGCATAATTATTATAATACGCAACGACAATTTTTTGTAATTAGTGGTATGTGTTGAAGTTGATTGTGAGGTCGGTTGCGAAATTGATGTTGATGGAATATTGATCGGAGACGTACTCGTTGACGATGATGCATTGGACGATATGTTGGGTGAAGATATTACGGTATTAGTAGACGGCAATGATGACTGTTGAGATACGGATTGTGAATTAGGCGCATTTGACAAGTGTAAAAGACTATTATGTCGCTTTCGGCAGACCTCACATGAACGTTTGGATTTACAAGAATTAACCATATGCGTGTCACTTAAACGTTATAACACCTCGATTGTTCGTTTATAAGTGTTCTTCTTTCATTGGTGTTCATATCACGAAATTTTGGGCACAAGTATAGCATATGCTCAACATTGCATAACGGACAATTTAAATTAGACATGGTGGTGGTATGGATACCTCTGATACTTCCAGTCATTCGTGGTACTGGTTTGGTAACGGTTTCGCGAATTCCTTCAAGTGTATCTGCTCTTGTTTGAAGACATTCAATAAGATTTTGCAGAGTTGGATGATCAATTTTCGAAGACTCGTGTTGCCAAAATTGTTTGCTATCGTCGTCTAGTTTATTCACAATAAGGTAAATTAGCCACGGATCTCTTAACTCGCCTTGTGGACCAACTGCTTTGAGACCTCTGATAATCTCTTCAGTAGTATCCGCTAATTTCCGAATCGTTGAAGAGTTCACGCGGGTAATGGTAGGTTGTTTAACGAACGTCTCAATGTAACTGTTTATTGTGATTTTTTTCTTATCGTACCTTTTCATAAGAATTTCGTAAGCTTCTAAATAATTTGCATCTGTAATGCTTAGATGTCTAATTAGACTAAGTGGTTCGCCCTTGAGGCAACCCTTTAAATATTGAAGCTTTTGCGCTGCCGCTAGCGTCCCCTTTGAATGAACCGAATTTTTGAAAAGGTCGACAAAACTTTGCCACTCTTGAAAATCCCCTTGGAATATGGGAATATTCAAACGAGGTAGTCTTGCTTCACTTGGACTTTGGTGATATTGACACATGGCATCATTCATTCCCGAGTTATTTAATTGGGCTGGTGTATGGAAAGGTTTAAGAGCAGCATTTAGCAACGCAACCGCATGGTAGTAACCTTTTTCGAATTCTTCCGAAAGCGAGGGCTCGTCGGCCTTGACCTCAAAAATTTGATCTTCAACGCTTACGAATTCGGTCCACAAACTAACGGTTTTCTCTAGTCGCGCCTTGATATCTTCCATCTTTGTAGATTCTCCGATATCTTCAGCAAATTTCACAATTCTGGACATTTGATCTTTTAACACCGAACGTCGCCTCTTAAGAGCGTCCATTATGCGATAATAAAATAAAATTTTTAACGGTAAATAATTAATTGAACAAAGGACGAATAAGAGCAAATTACCGGTCTATCAATTCACTTATTTCACTTCGTTTTCACTAAGCCGATTTACTTTACGTTATACGTGTACAAAATTATTTAGACAAAAAAAACAATTAGGTTACAAATAAATTAAATTATACTTAAGGTTTTTTGACGTGATGCACCGATATTGAAGTGGTGTGATACTTTCCGCTATCCGGCTCGAAGGACCAGCTGTATGGTGATGGTAGTGGATACTGGAACGTGGTTCGGTTTACTTCATATACGGCATGCATACAATCCAATATTTGATTCCAAACAATGTGGTTTTAATAAAAATCAACAGGTTTGTTTTATTATGGTAAAATAAAACGTTATAAAACGTATAACTTAATTTATTTTTAATTTTTAGATTTTTACAAAAACTTTTTTTATGTGTTGCTTGTACAATGGTTTCACTGGTAATGGCCGAGAAAAAATAATTTTTGTTATGTCATGGTCATCATTTTTATCCGAGCACGAACGACTGGTCGCTTATTTAATTTTATCATCATCCATGGTACGTCGCGTCGTTCGCAAATCCGAAAAAATAAATATTAGAATTCATCCACGCAAAGTGACGTTTCTAATTATTTAAACAACAACAAATAATATTTACATTTTGTGTACATGAAATTGGTGAAAATTATTAAGCTAAGTATAATTTTAGTTAACAAAATATGAATCTACTAATTTGTTTAATTTAATTTCAGATTTATAATAAATGTGATTGCTTTTAGGTGAATATTTATTCTGCACGGGGAAGTGCAGACAGTCACAATCTTAAAAGTGCCCAACCGTCATCTGTCGGTTGTTATTTTATTTGTTAAATTCGATTTTGACAACCTAATGAATTAATAAGTGTAAACGATAGCAAGTTGTGGCAACTTCATCAATTGATAACACTGTTGTATAAATTATTGTACAACCTTTTATTTATTTTATCAAAGCTTTATTATTAAACTAAACTTATAATTTGAATTAATACTTGTAAAAATGATATTGAGTTACATATTTAGTTTTACAATTAAGTATTTTTATAATAAACTATGTTGTTAGAAGCGCGATGGCTTGAGATCAATTGTCTATTAATTATTATTTACAAAATGTGAACTTGATTGCAATTGTATGTGAATCACATACTTTTACCAAAAATGTAAAACACGCTCAATATAATATGATAATTAATAGGGTATTTTGTTATATGTATTGGTGTTTAATTACAGTGAAGCACAGAAGTATTCACAGCAACACCAAACAAAACAAGATTGAACCAACTTCATTTATTAATAACAGCAACTATAAATAAGTTACAGCAACCCATTAATCTGTTACCTCAAGTCTAAAAAAAATTGGGATGATCACTAATTTGATCTGATTTACTAACTGTCAATTCTAACGATCGGGTAATTTGGTATCATAGCTGGCCGTTCAGTTGGCACAACGCAATAAAAGGGTTGCTTTAACAAGAAACATTGTTATCATGAATGTAAATACGATTTATCCGATTGAGTGGTAATAATTAAAATTTTAAGGGAATCGCTACTTCAGTTAGTAAAATCGAGTGAAAAAATCAATCGATTGTCGTGCCTGAAATGTTCGGTTCTCAGAATCCTTTTATTCAAGTTATTACAGTTCTCAGAAATTCATATTCGGTTAATTTGACTAAACAAATATTTATATTTTATTTAATTATTTATTTATTTTTTTGTAATAATCCCAAATTACAAATTTTTGATTTGTTGCATTTTTACATTTATACATATAAGAAGTGTAATACTTTTTAAATCTTTTACAATATTTAAATCAGATATGTACTTCTACTTCAAAAGCAAAAAAATATTTATTAAAAAATAAAGTGTTGATTAATCGTAAACTTAAAAACACGTTTTTTTTACATATCTCACATATATTTTTTTAGTAATGTACCGTAAAAATGTACCCAAGGTATTTCTGAAAAATTGAATTTTTCGATGTCACTAAGTTGCAAGCTTAGTTCTAACAAATATCTTTGTAGTTCAAGATTATATTTGCAATTTGAAATCATTTTTTATGTGTAGTGTTTTTAAAATATTGATGCGGTTGAATGAATTGTAACCAACTTTTTTAAAGGGTTAGTGCTTAGCATCGAAATGCATAGAATTTATTAAAACAAAAGGTCCAATATTTTCTATTATTCTTATATAGTGCAATAAAAAATGAAATTTGGGTTTCAAATAACTTTTACTTAAATGAATATACAAAGAATTATGTGCTTCTACCAAGTATTCTAAATACTTTGTGGATGTTTTGTGATGTACTTAACACTTCCCTTAAACGAATTGAAGACATGAATAGATGAAGGTGATTTGTAACATTTTCATAATTTTACAGAAACGACCATCAAAGTGTCTACGATTCGTTTTAAAACACTTCTTCTAAGAATAGTTAAGTCTTCATCCGCTTTAAATGTATATAATTTTGCGAAGATTTATTGGGATAGAATGCATACCATATACGGACATAACAACTTCATTTATGTAAAAAAAATCAAAATTAAAAAAAATGTTACATATCACCTTCATTCACTCATGTCTTCAATTAATAGTTGCCATTCCTCTACCTCTAAACGGACCAAATCTGTATTCCTATATTTGAACTTGGTTTATCATAAATTCTCATAAATTCAATTATTGTAATATAAATATACATAATTAAATCGAACCTGGTAATGAAGAATCTGATTGGGCAATTTGTGTTGAAAATGTTCTTCTTGTAATCAACCCCGCAGAACTTCAGAATCTTC
Organism: Tipula helvola; assembly: GCA_963556165.1. Taxonomy (NCBI): domain Eukaryota; kingdom Metazoa; phylum Arthropoda; class Insecta; order Diptera; family Tipulidae; genus Tipula; species Tipula helvola. The sequence goes on along the minus strand of OY744482.1, from coordinate 134,488,106 downwards.
GATGATTGCTGTACGCATCATACAATTTTCCAGAAGGTTTCTGCACAAAAACCGAAGCGGTGTAATATAGCTCTTTAATTTCACTTTTGAAAACTTGGCTGATGATATCGGATAAATAAAGCAAATCTGGTTTATTTAATCTAGATGCACGATAGTAAAATAAAACAAATCAATGGAATAATTAAAATTAATCAAACTTTCAGGCTTACTCTAAATTGTTATCAGATTCCAATAATTTCTTCACTATAGTATTTTTGCCAATTTAGTTCTTTCAGTATTGGAAATGGTTTGCTCTTTCTGATAATTGGCGTATAATATTTTATAATTCAGATCAGAAAAACATTTTAATATCTGTAAATAGAAAGTAAAACATTATTAAAATCAGAGCTGGGCGAACACTTATGTTTAAACTTCGAATATTGACTATCATAAAATTACATTTACTATACTCTTCGTTATGTAACAAAATTGTCGCTATGTACGCCGCATTGCAAAAGCTCGTAAATTGCTATTCTTCCATCTCTCCACTTCATCCGTCCAATTGATCTCCGACATTAGATTGACATTTGGGTATTTTCAACCAGAGACTGGAACCGAAACTGAACCGAAAACCGTAATTAACCGCTATTTTCAATGAACCGAAAACCGGAACCGAACCGAAATAAAATAAAAAATTGAACCTGAACAGAAACTGGAATCGAAATTAATTTTCGTTCCGGTTCAAGTTTTTGCTATCCGAAAAAATGTATACGAACGAAGCGCGATTTATACGAAGAATTTATAAGAACAAACTTAAAAGAGACGCACCTTGAAAATATTTTAATGTGCAAATTAATTATGAATTTTAGCAAAGCAACCTTGATTATACAAGCCATAATCTAAAAAACGAAGCTTTTGTAAGGGAATTAGAAACGAGGAAAAAACCAAAATTTCCATAGTAAAACACATAAAACATATGGGAAATCACTTTTTTTCCTAAGACAAATTTATAAATGAAAACGTTGCAAATTCTTAATTATGATTTCTGAAATATTTTCATAAATGTTTGAATTTCAACATATATAAATCTCGTTTAAGTAAATCGTTTTCATTTTCTTGTAATAACTGATTTATTTAAACCAAAATATAAAAAAAAGTTCATAACAACAGCTTTTTTTTCGTATTTCTCTGCTAACAATTATAGACATCTAACGTACACTAGTAAAACTAAAGATAAATTTAGCAAGTATTATTTTAATTTGTCAGAGCCAACTTTGATATATTTTTCAAAATGAAATTTCGAAAAATATATTTTAGAAATAATTTTATTTCAATATTTCTGCAATTAATATTTACTTAATACCAATATACCCTGCATGTACATTGCTGCTAAAGAAATGTAGAACACTTTAGTATAAAAATTTTGTAACATTTTTGCTTTTTTCATTGCAAAACTTGAAGCTAAAAAACACCATTTTTACTATGAATTTCTATGGAAATCAGTGAAAAGTTATACCACTAAAAAAGCTTCAAAAAAATACGTCATAATGATTATGGCTCTATACTCTAGAAGGCTCTGATTTTAGGCATTTTTAGTTTTTAATTTAATATAACACAAACATAGTGTATGTGAGTGTATTAAAATAAAAGTGTAACTTTTTAGATAATTATAATTTATTTTTATTTTATATTATAATTTTAATTAAATTTTGAATTAAAAAATTTAGAATCATAAATAGAAATGTTTTATTAACAAACAATTCTTGAAACGATTTTGGAGCCGAACCGATATTTAATGGCCGAACTGGAACTGAACCAAACCGAAATTTAAAAATTAGGAACGTAACCGAAAACCGGAACGAAAAACATTTCGGTTCCAGTCTCTGTTTTCAACAAAGAAACAGCAGTAAACAGCATCAAAATTTGTTCAAAACAATTGAAAAATATAAACTTAAAAGAAAACCACTTAAATCCACAAATAAATTAAAATATAAAAAAAAAAAAAATTGAATTGCATTTTACTTGAATGAGATTGTGTTGGTTCGATGTAATAAACTGGCCTAACTCAGTGTTCTCAATTTCTCCAGATCAGTGCTAGTGTTGATAATAAAAACTTCAGAGTGTTCATCCTTTTTGAGAAATATCTTGTTGTTTTTGGTCCATAAAAATTTGAAGTTATTAGCATTTTTGTGTTGAAGTATTTTACGAAAAAGTTTAGCTTTAAATGAAGTTAATTCTTCCCTTACATAAAGCTGGTTGTTATCTTTGCCGCTGAATCCAAACATTTTCCAAATTCCTTACTATATAAAAAATTTAAAATTTTTCGTTAAGTTTATTTTTTCGGTGATCAATAGGGAAGTAGTTCAAGTTTTTTGTAATAGTCGAAATTACAAGGATTTTTCCTGAAAACGTGTATGCGGATTTTTTGAAAACGCTAAACAACGGTATGTATTTTACACTGATTGGGAAAATTAAAGAAACACATATTCAAAAGTTCGCAAATATTGTGCGCCCCGAGCGGATTTCAACGTCACCAGCTGTGACAATTTTACAACCTGTAGAAGCGGTGAGTACTACGCGAGGTGAAACAACTACCACCGGAGCAAAAGAAATATATGTGGGTGGTGTTTCAGAAAAGGAATGGATCATAAATTTGACGGGTCAAGAAATTCCTCTAGACGTGGCCAAAATTCTCAGGTTAGGTAATAAACTTTGCTTACCTTTTAGGAAGGATTCTGTTCCTTATAATAAAATTGTTGCAGATATTGAGAGTGGCATCTCAAAATTAGATGAGGAAACTCATAATAGTATCATACATATTAGGAATAGGATTATAAATATTTTAACAAATTTTAAGTGCAGTGTGATTAATGGATTGCTGCTGGAACTAGAGAGAGAGGGGATAGGGGTTGTAGCATATGCTGATGATGTAGCGATAGCTGTCTCAGGCAAATATCTAGATACGATTAGGGATGTTATGCAGAATGCACTCCTGATCGTTACGAAATGGGCCAGCAAGTGTGGATTGGGGATTAACCCGTCCAAAACAGAGCTGGTACTATTTACTAGGAAATATAAAATTCCGGTGGTTAGCCCTCCTATCATAAACGGCAGCGGACTAGTTTTTGCTGACCGAGCGAGATTTCTGGGCATAATCTTTGATAGTAAGCTCAGCTGGAAGCCTAACACTTTGGAAAGAGTGAATAAGGCTATTGTAGCCTTATACTCGTGTAGAAACGCTATAGGTAAGAGATGGGGCTTGAAACCGGAGCTGGTATACTGGCTCTATACCGCCGTGGTAAGACCTGTGCTAATGTACGGGGTTGGCGTTTGGTGGCCAGCTCTAGATAAGGTAACTTATAGAGGTATGATGGAGAAGGTGCAAAGAACGGCCTGTATGCTTATAAGCGGGGCGCTTAGGACAACACCTACACGCTCTTTAGAGGTTATGTTCCACCTTATTCCAATCGACCTTTATGGTAAACAGATGGCAGCCAACGTGGCTACGAGGCTCTTGGCTGTCTCTCAATGGAAGTGTCTTCAGGTGGGACACTCGACGATAGGTAGATTCGCTGGCGAAGAACTGGCGAATCTGGATTATATTACACCAACGTTGTGCTTCGATAAGGGTTTCCGTACCATCTTTCCCTCAAGGGAATCCTGGAGAAACGGATCAATCTTGGAAAACGAGGCAGTGCAATTTTTCACGGACGGCTCGAGGCTAGACGATCAGGTAGGAGCCGGAGTCTTCTGTGATAAACTTAATGTTAATATTTCTGTTCGTCTCCCTGACTACTGCAGCGTGTACCAGGCTGAAGTGGTGGCGATCGGGCAAGTCATGACATGGTTGAAGCATAATGTGGTATCCGGGAGGGATATCGCAATTTATGTGGACAGTCAGGCAGCGATCAAGTCACTTGGGGCAGTTTGTCTGAAGTCGCGGGTGGCGCTGGATTGCCGATCATCTCTTAACGAGATGAGCGAGTATTTCAGCATCCAGATAATCTGGGTCCCGGGTCACTCGGACGTCACGGGGAACTGCAGGGCGGACGAACTAGCTAGGTACGGTACGACTCTCCAGATGCAGCCAGAAATGGTAGGTCTGGGGAGGCCTATGGCAGTGCTAAAATGGGCGCTCAGTAAAAAGGCAATCGCCTTGACAAATGAGAGGTGGATCAACACTCTCACGTGCAGGGTAGCAAAGCAAGTTTGGCCAAAACTGGACTTGCGGCGCTCCAAGGTACTAATATCCCTGGGAAGACAAGAAATAGGATTGGTCGTAAGGATAATGACAGGTCACTGCCTTTTTGGGGAGCATGCGAGAAGGCTGGGGATACAGACGAATGACTTTTGTAGAAGTTGCATGGACGAAGAGGAGGAGGAGACTTTGGAACACTTCCTATGCTCATGTCCGGCGCTATCATACAGAAGGCATAAGTATTTGGGTGTGTACGGTATGGACAGCCTTTCGGAACTCGCGGACTGTGGAGTGCGAGATTTATTACGCTATATAAATAGCTCTGGTTGGTTTCAACGGGAGTAATGGGGAGATGGGATCCTGTGGTATCACAACGGGCTATTGCTGGCCTAAGTGTGCGATAGCAGCCACTTCAACCTAACCTAACCTAAGTGCAGTAACATTTGAAACAAACAATTTTTTTAAAATTGAAGAAACGCAAAAAATTCGCGAATCATTTAAGACAAAAAGGTTTTTGAAAGAAAATGGCGAAATTTATGTATTGAAAGCAGGTGTGTAACACAACGGTTCTCATGAGCAAAACGGAATCTTCTAAATATGCATTCTTGGTAAATGTGAGCAATATTTTGTGTAGGATATCCACAATCACAGGCAGCTGAAATTTCATGGTTGTAACGATTTAATTCAGAATTTGTCACCCCGTGATTTGTTCTAAATCTATTGACTAAGGTCCAACGATATCTTAAATTTGTAAATCCAAGGACAACTAATGTTGGATCTACGATTAGATGCTTGTTGACAAACTCTGATTCATTGAAAAGTGCCTTCCAGTTGTTATTGATGTCATATAATTGGTTAAGTCTCCCAACTCAGCAATTTTTGTCCAAAAAGGATTTCTAGACTTCAAACGGTTTTCTATTCTTCCATCGATGTCGGAATGAATAAGAAGGTTTAAATTTCTTGTAATTTTTAAATGTTCTTTGTATAATGCTAACTATCTTCTAAGGTGAGGTGGTTCAATATTGGACAATATCGGGAGCCATGGTAATGGTGTTGTTTTAATTGTACCCGAAATAATTCGCATGCAACTATTGAGTTTTGTATTTACATGATTTGTATGGACACTATGTTCCCAGACAGGTTAACAATATTCAGCCGCTGAATACACCAGTGACATTGTTGATATACATAACGTTTTAGCGTTCGAACCCCATCGAGTTCCAGATAGTTTTTGGATAATGTTCACTCTTGATGGAATCTTTTGTCCAAGTTTTAAACAATGACTTCTAAAAGTTAAAGCTCGATCCAAAGTAACTCCCAAATACATCGGATTCTGATTAAATTTGATTAAAATTCCATCCATGTAGACATTTAACCGAGTATTCGAATGTTGATTTGATAAATGAAAAAATACAACTTCGGGTTTGCTGAGATTCGCCTTCAGACGCCAATTCTTGTAATAATCATTTAGTAAATCCATAGTAAAAAAAATTTAAAAATTTAAAAAGTTAAAATTAAAATGTTAAAATTAAAAAAGATAAGTTAAAAAGTTAAAGTTAAAGTTAAAAAATTAAAGTTAAAATTTAAAAATTACAGCTAAAGTTATAAAGTTAAAATTAAAAAGCTTATTTAAGGAAAGTTAATGTTAAGAAGGTAAGTGAAAAATTAAAGTTAAAAAGTTTGTTAAAAAGTTGAAATTAAAACGTAAAGTTAAAGTTAAATAGTTATAGTCATAGTTTAAAAGTTAAAGTTAAAAAAATGTAAAGTTAGCAAAAATTAAAACGTTAAAGTTGTTAATAAGTTAAGTTAAAAATTAAATTTCAAAAAACGATAAAAATTTGAAGTTAAAACGTAAAAGTTAAAATGTTAGAGTATAAAAGTTAAAGTTAAAAAGTTTAAAATTTAAAAAGTTTAAAATTGAAAAAGTTTAAAAATTTAAAAAGTTAAAATTAAAATGTTAAAGTTAAAAATATAAGTTAAAAAGTTAAAATTAAAAAGTTAAAGTTAAAAAGGTAAGTTAAAAATTAAAGTTTAAAAGTTTGTTAAAAAGTTGAAGTTATAGTTAAAAAGTTTAAAATTTAAAAAGTTTAAAAATTTCAAGTTAAAGTTAAAAAATTAAAATAAAATTAAAAAAGTTAAAGTGAAAAAGCTAAAGTTAAAACTTAAAGCTAAAAAGTTAAAGTTAAAAAATTAAAGTTAAAATTTAAAAATTAAAGCTAAAGTTATAAAGTTAAAATTAAAAAGCTTATATAAAAAAAGTTAATGTTAAAAAGGTAACTTTAAAATTAAAGTTAAAAAGTTTGTTAAAAAGTTGAAATTAAAACGTAAAGTTAAAGTTAAAAAGTTAAAGTCATAGTTTAAAAGTTAAAAAATTTAAAGTTAGAAAATTAAAAAAAATAAAAAGTTAAAATTATAAGTTAAATTAAAAAGCTAAAATAAGAAAAGTTAAAGTCAAAATGGTAAGTTGAAAATTAAAGTAAAAAAGTTTGTTAGAAAATTGAAATTAAAACGTAAAGTTAAAGTTAAATAGTTATAGTCATAGTTTAAAAGTTAAAGTTAAAAAAATGTAAAATTAGCAAAAATTAAAACGTTAAAGTTGTTAATAAGTTAAGTTAAAAATTAAATTTCAAAAAACGATAAAAATTTGAAGTTAAAACGTAAAAGTTAAAAAGTTAGAGTATAAAAGTTAAAGTTAAAAAGTTTAAAATTTAAAAAGTTTAAAATTGAAAAAGTTTAAAAATTTAAAAAGATAAAATTCAAATGTTAAAGTTAGAAATATAAGTTAAAAAGTTAAAATTAAAAAGTTAAAGTTAAAAAGGTAAGTTAAAAATTAAAGTTTAAAAGTTTGTTAAAAAGTTGAAGTTATAGTTTAAAAGTTAAAGTTAAAAAGTTTAAAATTTAAAAAGTTTAAAAATTTCAAGTTAAAGTTAAAAAATTAAAATAAAATTAAAAAAGTTAAAGTGAAAAAGCTAAAGTTAAAACTTAAAGCTAAAAAGTTAAAGTTAAAAAATTAAAGTTAAAATTTAAAAACTAAAGCTAAAGTTATAAAGTTAAAATTAAAAAGCTTATATAAAAAAAGTTAATGTTAAAAAGGTAACTTTAAAATTAAAGTTAAAAAGTTTGTTAAAAAGTTGAAATTAAAACGTAAAGTTAACGTTAAAAAGTTAAAATCATAGTTTAAAAGTTAAAAAATTTAAAGTTAGAAAATTAAAAAAAATAAAAAGTTAAAATTATAAGTTAAATTAAAAAGCTAAAATAAGAAAAGTTAAAGTCAAAATGGTAAGTTGAAAATTAAAGTAAAAAAGTTTGTTAGAAAATTGAAATTAAAACGTAAAGTTAAAGTTAAATAGTTATAGTCATAGTTTAAAAGTTAAAGTTAAAAAAATGTAAAGTTAGCAAAAATTAAAACGTTAAAGTTGTTAATAAGTTAAGTTAAAAATTAAATTTCAAAAAACGATAAAAATTTGAAGTTAAAACGTAAAAGTTAAAAAGTTAGAGTATAAAAGTTAAAGTTAAAAAGTTTAAAATTTAAAAAGTTTAAAATTGAAAAAGTTTAAAAATTTAAAAAGATAAAATTCAAATGTTAAAGTTAGAAATATAAGTTAAAAAGTTAAAATTAAAAAGTTAAAGTTAAAAAGGTAAGTTAAAAATTAAAGTTTAAAAGTTTGTTAAAAAGTTGAAGTTATAGTTTAAAAGTTAAAGTTAAAAAGTTTAAAATTTAAAAAGTTTAAAAATTTCAAGTTAAAGTTAAAAAATTAAAATAAAATTAAAAAAGTTAAAGTGAAAAAGCTAAAGTTAAAACTTAAAGCTAAAAAGTTAAAGTTAAAAAATTAAAGTTAAAATTTAAAAACTAAAGCTAAAGTTATAAAGTTAAAATTAAAAAGCTTATATAAAAAAAGTTAATGTTAAAAAGGTAACTTTAAAATTAAAGTTAAAAAGTTTGTTAAAAAGTTGAAATTAAAACGTAAAGTTAACGTTAAAAAGTTAAAATCATAGTTTAAAAGTTAAAAAATTTAAAGTTAGAAAATTAAAAACATTAAAAAGTTAAAGTGAAAAAAATTAAGTTATAAAGTTAAAGTTGTTAATAAGTTAAGTTAAAAATTAAATTTCAAAAAACGATAAAAATTTGAAGTTAAAACTTAAAAGTTAAATATTTTTCTTTTTGTTTTGTCTTTTTTAATTATTTTGTAAGTTCCCAAAAGCAGCTTATTATAGACAAAATTAATTAATTCAATAATCTAGTTTTTATTATTTTAAAAAACGTCTTATTGTTAGATATTTCGGCTTGTTAGGCATCAACAGTAACTTCTGACATATTAAAATAATGAGAACATTAAAGCCAGTTTTCAGAAAACATTATTTAAGGGGACGTACCACCTTCAAAATTGAAAAACAAAAAGTTTTTCAAAGATTTTTTTTTAATGGAATAAAAAGAGATATCTTAATGAAACTTTCCATTGACATTTTATTTTACTGAAAGTATAAAAAAAAAAATTTTTTAGATTTTTTTTAGCCCACTGTCGTCTGCTATAACGGTTTTCCAAAAACACTGAAAATTGGCGGCGTGCATCATAACTGCTCTCAGAAACGTTTGAAAAAAAAAACGGAGTTTTATTCAGCATTAAATCACCCTTGGAATGAACTAAAAAAAAAAATTGGTTGAAAAATAAAAAAGTGGCGGCATTTTTTCGAAAATGCAGCTTTTTTGTCCCCCCCCAATTAGTTGTAACTCAAAAAATTGAAAGCCGATTATTCCTTCCGTAGTTCATTCTGAGCAGAAATATATGTAGATCAACGTGTTAAAATTTTAGAACGATTGGATAAGTAGTTTTTTCTCAATCTTGCACGCCAACTTGAAAAACGTCATTTCGAGATAATCGCGTTTAAAGTTAAAATTTTTTTTTTTTTTGTAATAAACCTTACCAAAATTTAATCTGCGATGCCTGCACCGTACAATATACCTTCCTCTCAAAAATTTCCCCTCTACTTTTACAGCTGTTATGTGAGAGAATAACGTATTATATTATATATATGCATGTATATACATATAAGCAGGTGTTACTAAGAGAAAGTCGGTGTAGCGATACAGCGAAGTAGACCAAAATCGTAAAAAAAACGACTTTGGCGCCCTTCACAATAAATAAATTTTTTTTTGAGATTTTCATGTTAAAATCATGTTCTTAAACCTTCATTCTAACATATTCTATCATAAAAAAAAATTCGATTTTTTAAAAAAATTTTATGGTTATGGTTATGGATATTTTCTTAGAACGGTTAGACGAGTGATCACGGATACAAAGTACAACATTTTTTTTGATGTTTAATTTATTCTGTGCTAAATTTTCGTTTGTTTTTTAAGAAAATATCCATAACTGTAACCATAATGTTGTGATTCATAATAATTATTTTTAAATAATGTTTTTTAAAAACTTGCTTTAATGTTCTCATTAATTTAATATGTCAGAAGTTACTGTTGATGGCTAACAAGTCGAAATATCTAACAATAAGACGTTTTTTAAAATAATAAAAACTAGATTATTGAATTAATTAATTTTGTCTATAATAAGCTGCTTTTTGGAACTTATAAAGTAAAAGTTAAAAAGTTAGAGTATAAAAGTCAAAGTTAAAAAAGTTAAAGTTAAAAAGTTTAAAATTTGAAAAGTTTAAAAGTTATAGTAAAAAAAATTTAAAAATTTAAAACTTAAAATTAAAATGGTAAAGTTAAAAAAGATAAGTTAAAAAATTAAAGTTAAAAAGTTTGTAAAAAGTGGAAGTTAAAGCTTAAAAGTTAAAGTTAAAAAGTTTAAAATTTAAAAAGTTTAAAAATTTCAAGTTAAAGTAAAAAAATTAAAATAAAATTAAAAAAGTTAAAGTTAAAAAGCTAAAGTTAAAAGTTAAAGTTAAAAAGTTAAAATTAAAGTTAAAAAGTTAAAGTTAAAATTTAAAAATTAAAGCTAAAGTTATAAAGTTAAAATTAAAAAGCCAAAATAAGAAAAGTTAATGTTAAAAAGGTAAGTTGAAAAGTAAAGTTAAAAAGTTTGTTAAATAGTTGAAATTAAAACGTAAAGTTAAAGTTAAAAAGTTAAAATCATAGTTTAAAAGTTAAAAAATTTAAAGTTAGAAAATTAAAAAAATTAAAAAGTTAAAGTTAAAAAAGTTAAGTTATAAAGTTAAAGTTGTTATTAAGTTAAGTTAAAAATTAAATTTCAAAAAACCATAAAAATTTGAAGTTAAAACGTAAAAGTTAAAAAGTTAGAGTATGATAGTCAAAGTTAAAAAAGTTAAAGTTAAAAAGTTTAAAATTTAAAATTCAAAAGTTATAGTAAAAAAAATTTAAAAATTTAAAAAGTTACAATTAAAATGTTAAAGTTAAAAGAGATAAGTTAAAAAGTTAAAGTTAAAAAGTTAAAGTTAAAAAGGTAAAGTTAAAAAGCTAAAATTACAAAGTTAAAGTTAAAAAGGAAAGTTAAAAATTAAAGTTTGAAAGTTTGTTAAAAAATTGAAGTTAAAGTTTAAAAGTTAAAGTTAAAAGTTTAAAATTTAAAAAGTTTAAAAATTTCTAGTTAAAGTAAAAAAATTAAAATAAAATTAAAAAAGTTAAAGTTAAAAAGCTAAAGTTAAAAGTTAAAGTTAAAAAGTTAAAATTAAAGTTAAAAAGTTAAAGTTAAAATTTAAAAATTAAAGCTAAAGTTATAAAGTTAAAATTAAAAAGCCAAAATAAGAAAAGTTAATGTTAAAAAGGTAAGTTGAAAAGTAAAGTTAAAAAGTTTGTTAAATAGTTGAAATTAAAACGTAAAGTTAAAGTAAAAAAGTTAAAGTCATAGTTTAAAAGTTAAAAAATTTAAAGTTAGAAAATTAAAAAAATTAAAAAGTTAAAGTTAAAAAAGTTAAGTTATAAAGTTAAAGTTGTTATTAAGTTAAGTTAAAAATTAAATTTCAAAAAACCATAAAAATTTGAAGTTAAAACGTAAAAGTTAAAAAGTTTAAAATTTAAAAAGTTCAAAAGTTATAGTAAAAAAAATTTAAAAATTTAAAAAGTTACAATTAAAATGTTAAAGTTAAAAGAGATAAGTTAAAAAGTTAAAGTTAAAAAGTTAAAGTTAAAAAGGTAAAGTTAAAAAGCTAAAATTACAAAGTTAAAGTTAAAAAGGAAAGTTAAAAATTAAAGTTTAAAAGTTTGTTAAAAAATTGAAGTTAAAGTTTAAAAGTTAAAGTTAAAAGTTTAAAATTTAAAAAGTTTAAAAATTTCAAGTTAAAGTAAAAAAATTAAAATAAAATTAAAAAAGTTAAAGTTAAAAAGCTAAAGTTAAAAGTTAAAGTTAAAAAGTTAAAATTAAAGTTAAAAAGTTAAAGTTAAAATTTAAAAATTAAAGCTAAAGTTATAAAGTTAAAATTAAAAAGCCAAAATAAGAAAAGTTAATGTTAAAAAGGTAAGTTGAAAAGTAAAGTTAAAAAGTTTGTTAAATAGTTGAAATTAAAACGTAAAGTTAAAGTTAAAAAGTTAAAGTCATAGTTTAAAAGTTAAAAAATTTAAAGTTAGAAAATTAAAAAAATTAAAAAGTTAAAGTTAAAAAAGTTAAGTTATAAAGTTAAAGTTGTTATTAAGTTAAGTTAAAAATTAAATTTCAAAAAACCATAAAAATTTGAAGTTAAAACGTAAAAGTTAAAAAGTTAGAGTATAATAGTCAAAGTTAAAAAAGTTAAAGTTAAAAAGTTTAAAATTTAAAAAGTTCAAAAGTTATAGTAAAAAAAATTTAAAAATTTAAAAAGTTACAATTAAAATGTTAAAGTTAAAAGAGATAAGTTAAAAAGTTAAAGTTAAAAAGTTAAAGTTAAAAAGGTAAAGTTAAAAAGCTAAAATTACAAAGTTAAAGTTAAAAAGGAAAGTTAAAAATTAAAGTTTAAAAGTTTGTTAAAAAATTGAAGTTAAAGTTTAAAAGTTAAAGTTAAAAGTTTAAAATTTAAAAAGTTTAAAAATTTCAAGTTAAAGTAAAAAAATTAAAATAAAATTAAAAAAGTTAAAGTTAAAAAGCTAAAGTTAAAAGTTAAAGTTAAAAAATTAAAATTAAAGTTAAAAAGTTAAAGTTAAAATTTAAAAATTAAAGCTAAAGTTATAAAGTTAAAATTAAAAAGCCAAAATAAGAAAAGTTAATGTTAAAAAGGTAAGTTGAAAAGTAAAGTTAAAAAGTTTGTTAAATAGTTGAAATTAAAACGTAAAGTTAAAGTTAAAAAGTTAAAGTCATAGTTTAAAAGTTAAAAAATTTAAAGTTAGAAAATTAAAAAAATTAAAAAGTTAAAGTTAAAAAAGTTAAGTTATAAAGTTAAAGTTGTTATTAAGTTAAGTTAAAAATTAAATTTCAAAAAACCATAAAAATTTGTAGTTAAAACGTAAAAGTTAAAAAGTTAGGGTATAATAGTCAAAGTTAAAAAAGTTAAAGTTAAAAAGTTTAAAATTTAAAAAGTTCAAAAGTTATAGTAAAAAGAATTTAAAAATTTAAAAAGTTACAATTAAAATGTTAAAGTTAAAAGAGATAAGTTAAAAAGTTAAAGTTAAAAAGTTAAAGTTAAAAAGGTAAAGTTAAAAAGCTAAAATTACAAAGTTAAAGTTAAAAAGGAAATTTAAAAATTAAAGTTTAAAAGTTTGTTAAAAAATTGAAGTTAAAGCTTAAAAGTTAAAGTTAAAAAGTTTAAAATTTAAAAAGTTTAAAAATTTCAAGTTAAAGTAAAAAAATTAAAATAAAATTAAAAAAGTTAAAGTTAAAAAGCTAAAGTTAAAAGTTAAAGTTAAAAAGTTAAAATTAAAGTTAAAAAGTTAAAGTTAAAATTTAAAAATTAAAGCTAAAGTTATAAAGTTAAAATTAAAAAGCCAAAATAAGAAAAGTTAATGTTAAAAAGGTAAGTTGAAAAGTAAAGTTAAAAAGTTTGTTAAATAGTTGAAATTAAAACGTAAAGTTAAAGTTAAAAAGTTAAAGTCATAGTTTAAAAGTTAAAAAATTTAAAGTTAGAAAATTAAAAAAATTAAAAAGTTAAAGTTAAAAAAGTTAAGTTATAAAGTTAAAGTTGTTATTAAGTTAAGTTAAAAATTAAATTTCAAAAAACCATAAAAATTTGTAGTTAAAACGTAAAAGTTAAAAAGTTAGAGTATAATAGTCAAAGTTAAAAAAGTTAAAGTTAAAAAGTTTAAAATTTAAAAAGTTCAAAAGTTATAGTAAAAAAAAATTTAAAAATTTAAAAAGTTACAATTAAAATGTTAAAGTTAAAAGAGATAAGTTAAAAAGTTAAAGTTAAAAAGTTAAAGTTAAAAAGGTAAAGTTAAAAAGCTAAAATTACAAAGTTAAAGTTAAAAAGGAAAGTTAAAAATTAAAGTTTAAAAGTTTGTTAAAAAATTGAAGTTAAAGTTTAAAAGTTAAAGTTAAAAGTTTAAAATTTAAAAAGTTTAAAAATTTCAAGTTAAAACGAAAAATTTAAAATAAAATAAAAAAAGTTAAAAAGCTAAAGTTAAAAGTTAAAGTTAAAATGTTAGGTTAAAAATTACATTTTAAAAGCTAATGTTAAAAATTTAAAGTTAAAGTTAAAGTGTAAAAGTTAAAGTTAAATAGTTTAATAATTAAAAAGTTTAAAAGTTAAAGATAAAGGTAAAAAATTAAAAAGCTAAAAAGTTAAGATAAAAAGTTTAGGTAAAAAAGATAAAGTTGAAAAGTTATAGTTGAAAAGTTAAAGTTGAAAAGTTAATGTTAAAAAGTTAAAGTTTAAAAATTTTAAAGTTAAAAAGTTTAAAATTTAAAAAGTTTAAAAGTTAAAATTGTCGGAGTAACGAACAAAAGTTAAAGTTGAAAAATTAACTAAATTAAAAAGTTAAAATTAAACAAAATGGATAGTTAAAGTTAAAAATTAAACAAACTTAAAGAGTTAAAGTTAAAAAGTTAAGTTAAAAAGTTAAAGTTAAAAAGTTAAAAGTTAAAAAAGTGAAAGTTGAAAAGTTAAAGTCGAAAAGATAAAGTTGAAAAGTTTAAGTTAAAAAGGAAAGTTAAAAATTAAAGTTTAAAAGTTTGTTAAAAAATTGAAGTTAAAGTTTAAAAGTTAAAGTTAAAAGTTTAAAATTTAAAAAGTTTAAAAATTTCAAGTTAAAGTAAAAAAATTAAAATAAAATTAAAAAAGTTAAAGTTAAAAAGCTAAAGTTAAAAGTTAAAGTTAAAAAGTTAAAATTAAAGTTAAAAAGTTAAAGTTAAAATTTAAAAATTAAAGCTAAAGTTATAAAGTTAAAATTAAAAAGCCAAAATAAGAAAAGTTAATGTTAAAAAGGTAAGTTGAAAAGTAAAGTTAAAAAGTTTGTTAAATAGTTGAAATTAAAACGTAAAGTTAAAGTTAAAAAGTTAAAGTCATAGTTTAAAAGTTAAAAAATTTAAAGTTAGAAAATTAAAAAAATTAAAAAGTTAAAGTTAAAAAAGTTAAGTTATAAAGTTAAAGTTGTTATTAAGTTAAGTTAAAAATTAAATTTCAAAAAACCATAAAAATTTGTAGTTAAAACGTAAAAGTTAAAAAGTTAGAGTATAATAGTCAAAGTTAAAAAAGTTAAAGTTAAAAAGTTTAAAATTTAAAAAGTTCAAAAGTTATAGTAAAAAAAAATTTAAAAATTTAAAAAGTTACAATTAAAATGTTAAAGTTAAAAGAGATAAGTTAAAAAGTTAAAGTTAAAAAGTTAAAGTTAAAAAGGTAAAGTTAAAAAGCTAAAATTACAAAGTTAAAGTTAAAAAGGAAAGTTAAAAATTAAAGTTTAAAAGTTTGTTAAAAAATTGAAGTTAAAGTTTAAAAGTTAAAGTTAAAAGTTTAAAATTTAAAAAGTTTAAAAATTTCAAGTTAAAACGAAAAATTTAAAATAAAATAAAAAAAGTTAAAAAGCTAAAGTTAAAAGTTAAAGTTAAAATGTTAGGTTAAAAATTACATTTTAAAAGCTAATGTTAAAAATTTAAAGTTAAAGTTAAAGTGTAAAAGTTAAAGTTAAATAGTTTAATAATTAAAAAGTTTAAAAGTTAAAGATAAAGGTAAAAAATTAAAAAGCTAAAAAGTTAAGATAAAAAGTTTAGGTAAAAAAGATAAAGTTGAAAAGTTATAGTTGAAAAGTTAAAGTTGAAAAGTTAATGTTAAAAAGTTAAAGTTTAAAAATTTTAAAGTTAAAAAGTTTAAAATTTAAAAAGTTTAAAAGTTAAAATTGTCGGAGTAACGAACAAAAGTTAAAGTTGAAAAATTAACTAAATTAAAAAGTTAAAATTAAACAAAATGGATAGTTAAAGTTAAAAATTAAACAAACTTAAAGAGTTAAAGTTAAAAAGTTAAGTTAAAAAGTTAAAGTTAAAAAGTTAAAAGTTAAAAAAGTGAAAGTTGAAAAGTTAAAGTCGAAAAGATAAAGTTGAAAAGTTTAAGTTAAAAAGTTAAAGTTAAAAAAAAAAGTTAAAGTTAAAAAACATTAATGTTAAAAAGTTGAAAAATTTTAAAAGTTTAAAAGCTAAATTTACAAATTAAAACTTTAATAGTTAAAATCAATAGTTAATTTAAAGAGTTAAAATTAAAAAGGTAAAATTTAAAAATTAAAGTTAAAAAGTTGAGAAGAAAGGATATTTCTCTTGAGAAGAAAGGATATTTCTATGTTCTAGGATTTAGATGACATACAACACTCGAGAACTATTACTAAAAGACCACCATAAAAGATTGGACTTTTGTAATTGGTTGATGGAAAGGAATTTGGACATTGCTAGTTTTGTAAAACGTGTTCTACGGACGGATGAATCAATTCACAAGAGATAGCATAACAAACTTTCATAATCTATACCCACGTAGGCTGCTGAAAATCCTCATTAGAAAAACAAACATCATTTCAGCACCGATTCAGTGTTAACGTATGGGCTGGTAATTGGACCAGTCGTATTATCATCGGGATTAAATAGTGAACGTTATTTACGATTTTTAAAAAACGATTTGCCACTCTTCTTTGATGATGTTCCTATTTTAAGTAGAATCTCGCGCATATACCAACATGATGGTGCACCTTGTCACTACGATAATAATGTTAAGAATTTTTAAACGAAAATTATCCAAATAATTGGATTGGAAGAAATGGTCCAATTCCTTGGCCTACAAGATCTCCCGACCTTACGGTATTGAATTTGTATGTATGGGGAACGATGAAGACGCTTGCATACTCCAAAGAAATTGAAAGAAAAGAAGAACTAATACAACGAATACATTCAATTTTATAAACAAAAAATATTTGTTTTTATTTTTAAGCATCAAAGCACTCAAACGGATGCAGATGCAAGATAACCACTTAATCTTAAAATAGCGTATCCAATTACCAGTCAAATAAGACTAAGTTGGTTACTCTCCGAATACTACTAATGGAAAAAACTGAAGGAAATTTCTTGTTTTTTTAAGAGTATATATTTGTTTATAAAAAAACGCAAACTTTGCTTTTATATTCAGTTGACGTAAGCACTAAATAGAACTATTAAATTGTAGTTTAAATAACTGAATTAAATAAAGTAAAAAAAAAAACATTTTGAATTAGAACATCACTTAATATTTTGAAATTTTCATCATGAAAAGCCTCATCCGATAATCTCAAAACTCTTTCAGCTAACAAGAAACCTGTGTTATTTTTGTAAGATGATGGAAGCCAAGAGTTATATTTTAGATATCGACCCGACCCGTTAAACTTCTTAGAGAGATAGAGAGGGAAAGAGGATTACTTATTGTGCTCTTTGTTAAATGTAGTAGCATGTTATATTACCTTTTGCAATGGCTACATACATGGGACAATAGATACCATTGTTACTCGAATCTTCCCTACTGATTTGCAAGCTCAGTGGTCCTGTTTTTCTACCAGATGATTCTATGTCACGGAGTTTAATTAATCCAGTAAAAACTATAATAAATCCCAAAATCTCAATTCGGATTGTGGCTGAAACAGTAAACAAAAATAAATGAAATTGTGTCAACAGATTTGGCAATCCAATATTTTCGGATTTTTCAAGCGTGGATATAAGAAGGCATCTCTCTCGCTCTAACTTTACTCCAAACTAAAATAATAGTTGGTAATAATAAAAATATTATCTTATCTTATACACAGGAACTATAGTGTAAAAGTGACGAAGAAAGTTGTACTTTCGTTTAATAAAATCATTTTGCTTCTTGCATTATTGCTTAGTGTTTAGAGTGTTACCTATGCTACGACCATTCGAGAGTAAGCAAAATTACAACCCTTGTGTAGTTCGTTTTAAGATTTATACTGCTATTTTAATAGTCTGAAAATTGTATCATCTACTAGGTAAATTGAACATCATTGAAGAATCATTACAGACCAATTTCATTTCTATAAAGATAACGACCCAATAAATACATTGCATTGATATTGGTTGCTTTATAATATTGTCCAACAGTGATCTGGAGATCAAAATTCTGAAAAATAATTTGTCGCATACAAAATAATTGGAAGATTTATTTTTGAAGGAGTGGGGTAGATTAGCAATCCATAAATGGATTTTAATGGGTGAAAAATGAATGAAAAGAGTGAGTGAACACGTTTCTGTTTAATCCTCCAATAAACTCAAACTAAAATGAACGAAACCTATAAACGAAATATTTCCTATAAACTAATAGATTATGTCTATGTATGTTATGTATAATTATACACATAAGCACAAGCAATTACCACTTGGTTGGCTTCACTGTATAAATCAGCATTAATATTCATTTATTTTTAACAAAATGTACAAAAGTTAACCAACCATTACGATAAAATAGCAAAAACCAAAATCAAACAGAGAAAACCCAGGTAAAATGTTTTCTGTGGAAAATCATTTGAATTTTATAACATTAACAAAACAATGAATTTTTATTATTACTTGTTTAACATAGTTTTTGTATAAATACAAACTCATAATGTGGTTCAGACATCAAATTAGAGAGGTACGAAGTAAGAATTTATAAATGATATAAATTTAATTATGTAAGTCTATATGGACCAACAATAAAATGGAGGAAACCGTTTGTATAATTATCTTTTCAAGAGAATTGTAGAAGTACGAGGATCTAAAAAATAAACAAATAAAATAAAATGTAATTAAATAAATTTAAAAAAAATATTTCTGTCGGTAAAAACTATATGAAACCTATTGTAGCAAATTTAAGCATTTTAGATCAGTTGTAGGAACTTATTTTTTATTGTACAAAACCGTTCAGCAGATGAATTTGTAATGAGAACTAAAATTTATAAAATTAAATATTATAAAGTTTATCTTGTTTTCTTTTTTTCTATATATAAAGGTATAATACAAATTCCTGAAAAAAAACAGGAATAAATTTTAGTCAATAACATTACAACACTGCAGAATGTACACGTTTTGTGGAAGTAAAAATTAGATTTTGTCGTTTCATTATAAAATATTTGTGAAATGGTATTTTATAGGAATACAATTTTACTTTTCCCACTATAACGAAGTTATATTGGGTAAGTATTGTAATCGCGAAAAAATGGTGTTCCAGATTTTCACGTTTATCAACGAATTAGGTTACCAAGCCTCCAAAACAAAGACTAAAATGTTGTGCCCGTCCTTCCGGTCATACATTTTTGTAATTTTTGTTTTGTGTCACATTCTCACAAATCGATCGAACTTTTGTACAAAAATATATTTTAGTAACAATCAGTTTGTGTTAGCTTTTGGGTCCATTCGAGTGCAAAATAGAAGGGGTTAAAACTACCAAACAGATTTCCTCAAAAATAGGGCCGACGATTTTTTGTTATTCGATGTGACAACACGACATCTACCTGTTTACAAAATTTGAAGTCAATTGAAGCAGTGCGTTGGGGTCATTTTAACAAAAAACAATAAACAAAACTCGTTGAACTGTTTTCTGAGGTAGGTAATAGCAGAACCATCTTGATGTGAATAGAGCCGGCATGTGAAAAATGAACTTAAAATAAGGGATATAGAAACACTAAAAATTCATTTATTTTCATAGTGTTTATATGAAAAAACGCGATTTCGATTGATAATAAAATATGAATTAAAAGTTAAACCCAGTTAAATAATTTTTTAAGAAATCGCTAACAAACAACTCAATGTCTTACTCATTTAAAACACAGATTCTCAAAATTCCCTATTTTCCAGTAATAATCAAAAGAAAATAAGAGAAATTAAATTAAAAAACATTCTACAATAACAACAATGTGTATTAAAAAGAGAAAATTCAGTTTAATGACGACATCATATCTCCACATCTAAAACCAATGGTAAGAAAAAAGACAACACGTTTCCGCTCCACAATTAAAATAAAATAAATCAGAAAGAGCAAACAGAAAAAAACAAATCAATACAATAAGTACGAAGAAAGCAAAACATCAAAACAGTCGAGCATGCTTGGCAAATTCAAAATAACTACAGAAACATAATATTCGAATTCAAATTTGAATGGAGGCAATGAAAGAGATGATTATTGTATTGTTTATAAATTTCGAGTTATGTTGATGACGTATATTACAAAAACAACAATGTTTTAAATTTCAAAAGTAAGACTCGATTTTTCAATCAAATAACATTACATGTTTCATGAACATCTATAAAAATGAATGTTTATCTGTATGTCCTTTATTGAATCATAAACTATGATTTGATCATGTGATGATCTTTAGCAAAGTTGTTGTGCATGAGCCCACGAAGGTTTCTGAGTTAGTACGACCAATTTTCGACAGATGGCGCCACTGTCATTCCAATGAATTTCATATTATATTGCCGTGACAGTTCATGCTGATTTGAATTGAAACGAAAACTGCGAACGAATGATGACGTTTCGAGTTGTGGGTGACATAAGAATTTATGTAAATTGTGAAATTCATGTCCGGCTCACATTAAACAGACAATATTGTGCGTATTTTTATATTTGAGAGCGTTTTTCGAACAGTTTCCGGATATCATCGTGAGTGAAATTAGAATCGATTTCAACAATTCTCGAATGCTGATTTTTTTCACTTCAAATTTCCCTCAGCGAATTGGTGATCACCTCAATATTAACATTTCCATCCGTGTGTGAACAGCCGGTTCAATTGGATTGGATACATTGTGAGATTCGGATTGCTGATTGACATCTAATAAATTATGCCTCCAAAGCGACAAGCAATTGGCCGATCTACCTACACCTCAAGCACGGAAAAAAGAGCATTACGATCCTCAGAATCAGACGAGCAACGAGCATTAACGCTGGAAAATCTTCGAGTACATGCCGCTGATACCCGTTCGTCTGAATCATCTGAACAACGAGAAGTGAGGTTAGAAACTGATCGAATACGTACTACTCAGGCCCGTTCGTCTGAGACAACTGAACAATGGTAAAGAAGGCTGCAAAATGTTCGAATAATCACCGCTCGATCAAGACGAACACTGTACGCTGATTTAAATCTTGGTGCATTCCATTATGACAGTAATAATGATTACAGTCTTTATCCAAGTGTCGTCATTGGAAAAATGGATAAAATTTGCATGTATTGTAGCGCCCTCAAATTTAAGAACGAAACGCCAGGAATGTGCTGCGCCAATGGAAAAGTTAAACTGTCAGAATTACATCCACCACCCGAACCACTATCAACGTTGCTATCAGGTGTTACACGTGAGTCGAAGCGTTTCTTGGAAAATATTCGCAAATACAATTCATGTTTTCAAATGACATCGTTCGATGCAATGAACATCGTGCGCGAAAATTACATGCCATCATTCAGAGTCCAAGGGCAAATTTATCATCGTGCTGGATCGCTTCATTGCCTGACGCAGATCACAAGTTTCGTCAAATTTATTTCATGGCAAACAGTGATGAACAAATTGAACAACGATGTCATTATAATGCGGGCACTAGACGAGAAATCGTGCTGCGTTACAAGCCCTTTTTGATCAACACAATGAATTAGTTCAGTTGTTTAAAACCGCCATTCAACGAATGCCAGCCGATGACTACGCAGTTGTAATTCGAGCAGACAAAAGACCCGTTGGCCAACATGAAAGACAGTTCAATGCACCAACAATCGATGAAGTGACGATCGTGATAGTTGGCGAAGAATTCGAATTGCTCGACATAATTCTTCATCGCAGAAGTGGTGACGTTCAGAGTCTCCGATACTCATCGCTCATACGACGGATTGCAGTATCCGATTCTGTTTTGGCGAGGAGGAGATGGATATCATTTCAACATCAAAATGAGAAATCCACAAACAGACGAGGAAACGAATAAGAAAGTCAGTGCCATGAATTATTATTCGTATCGATTGATGATTCATCAAGACGCTGAGAACCACATTCTGAAATGTCGACAATTGTTCCATCAATACATCGTCGATATGAACGCGAAGATTAAAACCGAACGACTCCTATATATTCGATTAAATCAAACCGAGTTGCGTTCTAAAGAGTACATCCATTTACAAGACGCAATCGTTAATGATGGTAACGTGAATCCAAAAGAATTGGGAAGAATGGTCATATCACCGTCTACATTCACAGGGAATCCACGGCACATGCATGAATACGCACAAGATGCGATGACATACGCTCGCGCATATAGTCGTCCAGATTTGTTCATCACATGTACATGCAATCCAACATGGGATGAAATTAAAGAACTTCTGTTAGCTGGACAATCATCTTCGGATCGCCATGACATTACCGCACGCGTATTTAAACAAAAATTGAAATCTTTAAGTAAAGCAGTTGAAGGACATCCCAATTTGTATTCCAGTGACGCATTGGGTCGTCTGTACACTGTTCACCCGAACAACACAGAATGCTTCTATCTGCGATTGCTGTTAATCAATGTACGTGAACCGACATCTTTCCAAGATTTAAGAACAGTGAACGGTCAGCTATGCGCCACTTATCGCCAAGCTTGCCAGGAACTAAATATTCTTGAGAATGATGCACATTGGGACACTGCACTCGCTGATGCATCGAATACTGCTCGACCACAGCAAATACGCACGTTATTTGCCATAATATTGACAACCTGCTTCCCATCTAATCCATAAAAGATATTCTACACTGGGGACATTTATTCAGACAAATCTTCCGCAGTTGGTTCCAGAACAACGCATTGCTTATATGACAGAATTATGCGTGCAATCACAGAACAAAGCGGTGGACTATTTTTCATAGATGCGCCCGGTGGTACAGGTAAGACTTTTCTTCTTTCACTAATTTTGGCAACCATACGATCACAAAATAATATTGCACTGGCTATTGCATCATCTGGAATTGCGGCAACTCTTTTGGATGGTAGCCGAACAGCGCATTCAGCATTGAAACTGCCGTTGAATTTACAAAACACTGAGGCATCAACATGCAACATCAGCAAAAACTCTCGAATGGGCAAAGAACTCCAAACATATCAAATTATCATATGGGATGAATGTACAATGTCTCACAAGAAAGCATTGGAAGCGCTTGATCGTACACTGCGAGATTTGAGAGGAAACGCACGGATCTTCGGTGGCGCACTCATTTTATTGTCTGGCGATTTTCGACAAACACTGCCGGGTATACCACGTTCAACACCCGCTGATGAACTTAATGCATGCCTCAAATCATCAGTTTTATGGCGTCATTTACAGAAATTGACTTTGAAAACTAACATGCGTGTACAACTACAACGGAATGCGTCGGCTGGAAATTTTGCAAAACAATTAATGGATATTGAAAATGAGCGAATGCAAATTTATGAATCTACGCAATGTATCACCTTGCCAGCAAACTTCTGTAAGATCATACAAAGCATAGACGAATTGGTGCAAAAAGTTTTCCCAAACATTGCACAGAACTACAAAAATCATCAGTGGCTCAGTACGCGTGCTATATTAGCGGCCAAAAACATCGATGTCAATACCATCAACTTCACTATTCAGAATGGAATACCCGGCGAAACGACAACATATAAGTCAATCGATACTGTAGTGAATCAATGCGAAATTGACAACTATCCAACTGAATTCTTGAATTCGCTTGATTTGCCAGGCATACCACCGCACGTTCTTACATTGAAAATTGGCGTACCCATCATTCTTCTTCGAAACATAAATCCACCACGACTTTGCAACGGAACCAGACTCTCAGTCAAGAAAATAATGCACAATGTTATCGAGGCAACAATTTTGACTGGAAAATTCAAAGGTGAAGACGTCCTGTTACCACGTATCCCAATGATCCCGACAGATATACCATTCGAATTCAAACGTTTGCAGTTCCCGGTTAGACTCGCTTTCGCAATAACTATTAACAAAGCACAAGGACAATCGTTGCAAGTGTGTGGATTAAATTTGGAGAATCCATGCTTCTCACATGGGCAGCTTTATGTGGCCTGCTCACGCGTCGGAAACCCTTCTGATTTATTCGTTTACGCACCAGATGGAAAAACAAGAAATATTGTGTATCCCACAGCACTTCAATAAATATCGAATTGAAACGAAACGCTGCAATGTCACATTTTTTTCGAAATGAACAAAATCAATCAAATGACTCAAAATGAATTGAATATTTGTATAATGTCCTTCCTTCAAATTTATTTTAGTTGGTAGCGTAGCAACGCGCGCAGGGTACAGCTAGTTTTCATATAAAACCAAAACAAAAGCTCAGATTTCTAATAAACTAAAACTGTAAATGAAAATAACCATTTTCCCATATACATACGTTCATAGTAAAGAAAAAATGTGTATACCTTGTTTTAAGCTTATTAAAAAATACAGTCGATACTGGAGGCTCTTATTTATACAGTAGGCTCTGGTAATAGCTAAAAGTCCAAAAACAATTGTTGTTAAATTAAGCTAACTAAATAAAATAAATTTTTTTTAGCTGGCAATTTCGCTGATCGGTGCAAATTTTTGTAGATTTCATATCACTATAAATTATCCAAACATTTTAGCCGCTATTTATCGCACTAGGACAATAATTTGAAGGTAAATTTTGGCATTTTTGATTTATTTTATCATCGAAGTAGGCACAAAGTAATATTAATTTATTGTTTTTGAAAGAAGACAAAAATAAAAATGGAAGGCCACAATACGACGATTATAGTACCGTTTTGTACCGTATGCTGTACTGAAATATGCCGTTGGGTGTCATACGACACATAGACATATGCCGTAGTGTACCATATGCCGTCGTGTACTATATACCATACTGAAATATGCCGCATTAGTACACTGCTATATTGATGATATGGTATAATGATATAAGCCATAATGTGTACCAATCAAAAAAACTCAAGTGAGCGAGAATCTTGGTTACTTTATCAAAATAAGCGTTTAATGTGGTTTTATACTTTTATTTATCATGAAAATCAAATGTGTGATTGTTTGCACCATGCGCCTGTCGCAGCCGCGGGGGTTTGGTGTTCGGTTGTGTGAAGTGTAAATTTAATTTAAATTTTTGTTTAGTTTAGTTGCAAATTATTTTACAATGAAACAATAAATCTACACCGTTTTCAGATATGCATATACCAGCAGTTTAGCATTTATCGATTTAATCATTCACTTTAAATTTTCAACATACATAACAAACATGGTTTTCGATTTACCGGATATTTCCACAGTAGCAACGGCTTCGGGACCCCCAGCTCTACCTGATATATCAATCCAAAGATTTTAATCGAATTGAAAGATCATGTGAGTCAGAAATTTTTAAAATGTTTACTTAAATGTTAAATTACTCAAGATGCAATCTGCATTAATATGGTTTCATATTAGTTTTATTGGAACCAGTTTTTTTAATACGGCTACTAAACGTTTCTAATTTGGGGTATGTAAAACGTGATACAGATTTTGCGAAAATATGTAGAACTAATTGGTTTTTGTAAAATACATCTAAATTGAATCTGAAATGGTTCTTTAAAACTATTTCATTGCTACGGGAAAAAATTAGATTATATGCAACCGTTAATTAGAACAAGAATAAAAATGAGAAAAATTTGAATGATAGAGAAATTATTATAGGTATTTTAATAATAAAATATAAAGGGCTGAAACCTCACGAGGTGATGAGAACTTCGGTCTGTGGTATCTTCAATAATGTCATAAATTTGGTGTAACAGTTTTGACAGTATTGATATCTATTTTAACCAACATATATTTACTTATACAACAACAGCCAAACAGGTCAAAAGCTACAGTACATTAGTACAGGCATCACATTTAACACGAAAAATCGTATTCTAGAAATTTATACCGAAAGTAGTATACAAAATTATACTAATATTTCTAACCGTTTAACTGACCATATTCCAGAACTTTATCGAAAACACGTTTTAGATCCCATTTACAACTCAAATGTCAAATTTCATAATAATCGGGTGAGGAATAACCAAGTTCCATCCTACTTGGCCATATTCCAGAGCTTTATAAAAAAATCATTTTAGAATCCCATTTCCAACACACATATATCAAATTTCATCATAAACGGTTAAAAAATAGCCAAATTCCATGCATCCGATCCGATCCGATCCGATCCGATCCGATCCGATCCGATCCGATCCGATCCGATCCGATCCGATCCGATCCGATCCGATCCGATCCGATCCGATCCGATCCGATCCGATCCGATCCGATCCGATCCGATCCGATCCGATCCGATCCGATCCGATCCGATCCGATCCGATCCGATCCGATCCGATCCGATCCGATCCGATCCGATCCGATCCGATCCGATCCGATCCGATCCGATCCGATCCGATCCGATCCGATCCGATCCGATCCGATCCGATCCGATCCGATCCGATCCGATCCGATCCGATCCGATCCGATCCGATCCGATCCGATCCGATCCGATCCGATCCGATCCGATCCGATCCGATCCGATCCGATCCGATCCGATCCGATCCGATCCGATCCGATCCGATCCGATCCGATCCGATCCGATCCGATCCGATCCGATCCGATCCGATCCGATCCGATCCGATCCGATCCGATCCGATCCGATCCGATCCGATCCGATCCGATCCGATCCGATCCGATCCGATCCGATCCGATCCGATCCGATCCGATCCGATCCGATCCGATCCGATCCGATCCGATCCGATCCGATCCGATCCGATCCGATCCGATCCGATCCGATCCGATCCGATCCGATCCGATCCGATCCGATCCGATCCGATCCGATCCGATCCGATCCGATCCGATCCGATCCGATCCGATCCGATCCGATCCGATCCGATCCGATCCGATCCGATCCGATCCGATCCGATCCGATCCGATCCGATCCGATCCGATCCGATCCGATCCGATCCGATCCGATCCGATCCGATCCGATCCGATCCGATCCGATCCGATCCGATCCGATCCGATCCGATCCGATCCGATCCGATCCGATCCGATCCGATCCGATCCGATCCGATCCGATCCGATCCGATCCGATCCGATCCGATCCGATCCGATCCGATCCGATCCGATCCGATCCGATCCGATCCGATCCGATCCGATCCGATCCGATCCGATCCGATCCGATCCGATCCGATCCGATCCGATCCGATCCGATCCGATCCGATCCGATCCGATCCGATCCGATCCGATCCGATCCGATCCGATCCGATCCGATCCGATCCGATCCGATCCGATCCGATCCGATCCGATCCGATCCGATCCGATCCGATCCGATCCGATCCGATCCGATCCGATCCGATCCGATCCGATCCGATCCGATCCGATCCGATCCGATCCGATCCGATCCGATCCGATCCGATCCGATCCGATCCGATCCGATCCGATCCGATCCGATCCGATCCGATCCGATCCGATCCGATCCGATCCGATCCGATCCGATCCGATCCGATCCGATCCGATCCGATCCGATCCGATCCGATCCGATCCGATCCGATCCGATCCGATCCGATCCGATCCGATCCGATCCGATCCGATCCGATCCGATCCGATCCGATCCGATCCGATCCGATCCGATCCGATCCGATCCGATCCGATCCGATCCGATCCGATCCGATCCGATCCGATCCGATCCGATCCGATCCGATCCGATCCGATCCGATCCGATCCGATCCGATCCGATCCGATCCGATCCGATCCGATCCGATCCGATCCGATCCGATCCGATCCGATCCGATCCGATCCGATCCGATCCGATCCGATCCGATCCGATCCGATCCGATCCGATCCGATCCGATCCGATCCGATCCGATCCGATCCGATCCGATCCGATCCGATCCGATCCGATCCGATCCGATCCGATCCGATCCGATCCGATCCGATCCGATCCGATCCGATCCGATCCGATCCGATCCGATCCGATCCGATCCGATCCGATCCGATCCGATCCGATCCGATCCGATCCGATCCGATCCGATCCGATCCGATCCGATCCGATCCGATCCGATCCGATCCGATCCGATCCGATCCGATCCGATCCGATCCGATCCGATCCGATCCGATCCGATCCGATCCGATCCGATCCGATCCGATCCGATCCGATCCGATCCGATCCGATCCGATCCGATCCGATCCGATCCGATCCGATCCGATCCGATCCGATCCGATCCGATCCGATCCGATCCGATCCGATCCGATCCGATCCGATCCGATCCGATCCGATCTCGAGATTGGTATCTCGAGAACGGCTTATCCGATTATGAATTTTTTTCGCCAATCTGTTTCTATGGTCAAGGCGGAGATTTGAAAAGCTTTTGGAGACTATCAAAGCAACCTTGATTATACAAGCCATAATCTAAAAAACGAAGCTTTTATAAGGAAATTAGAAACGACGTAAAAACCAAAATTTCCATAGTAAAACACATAAAACATATGGGAAATCACTTTTTTTCCTAAGACAAATTTGTAAATGAAAACGTTGCAAATTCTTAATTATGATTTCTGAAATATTTTCATAAATGTTTGAATTTCAACATAATATGAATCTCGTTTAAGTAAATCGTTTCCATTTTCTTGTAATAATTGATTTATTTAAACCAAAATATAAAAAAAAGTTCATAACAACAGCTTTCTGGTCAAATTAAAATAGAAAAGCTTACTACAAAACGTGTGCATTAAGCCAATATACATAGATGGCAGTGGATAGCAAACATTTTGAAAAATCGTAACAAAAATTGCGACCTGGGGAAATTTGAATTCAAAAATTGTAGGAAAAGCAAAACAAATTCAGAAAATATTAAGAACGTGTCTTAATTGTGTGATTAAATAATTTTTTTTCGTATTTCTCTGCCAACAATTATAGACATCTAACGTACACTAGTAAAACTAAAGATAAATTTAGCAAGTATTATTTTAATTTGTCAGAGCCAACTTTGATATATTTTTCAAAATGAAATTTCGAAAAATATATTTTAGAAATAATTTTATTTTAATATTTCTGCAATTAATATTTATTTAATACTAATATACCCTTCTTGTATATTGCTGCTAAAGATATGTAGAACACTTTTGTATAAATATTTTGTAACATTTTTTCTGTTTTCATTTAAAAACTTGAAGCTAAAAAACACCGTTTTTACTATGGATTCCTATGGAAATCAGTGAAAAGTTATACCACTAAAAAAGCTTCTAAAAAATACGTCATAATGATTATGGCTCTATACTCTAGAAGGCTCTGAGACTATACGTCAAGAGGGTGGTGTACCTGCCATACGAATTGACCCAAAATACCTGGTTTTATGAATATTTTCGATCTTTTTATATACTATTCTGGTTTGATTATTGAATTGGGCATTGATTTAAAGGTTAAATTATGGGTCAATTTGCGGGTTTAGTTGAAGTTGAGTTGGAGTTGAGTTGTGGTTGGATTTGGATGTAGTGACTGTAGTGAATAGTTAACAAATGTTTTATATGAGAGAACTTGCTTGTTTATCAATTTTTATTATGAAATTTGACATGTGCGTTTGAATGGGGTTCTAAAATGAGTCTTGGATGAAGCAGGATAGGATAGGATAGGATAGGATAGGATAGGATAGGATAGGATAGGATAGGATAGGATAGGATAGGATAGGATAGGATAGGATAGGATAGGATAGGATAGGATAGGATAGGATAGGATAGGATAGGATAGGATAGGATAGGATAGGATAGGATAGGATAGGATAGGATAGGATAGGATAGGATAGGATAGGATAGGATAGGATAGGATAGGATAGGATAGGATAGGATAGGATAGGATAGGATAGGATAGGATAGGATAGGATAGGATAGGATAGGATAGGATAGGATAGGATAGGATAGGATAGGATAGGATAGGATAGGATAGGATAGGATAGGATAGGATAGGATAGGATAGGATAGGATAGGATAGGATAGGATAGGATAGGATAGGATAGGATAGGATAGGATAGGATAGGATAGGATAGGATAGGATAGGATAGGATAGGATAGGATAGGATAGGATAGGATAGGATAGGATAGGATAGGATAGGATAGGATAGGATAGGATAGGATAGGATAGGATAGGATAGGATAGGATAGGATAGGATAGGATAGGATAGGATAGGATAGGATAGGATAGGATAGGATAGGATAGGATAGGATAGGATAGGATAGGATAGGATAGGATAGGATAGGATAGGATAGGATAGGATAGGATAGGATAGGATAGGATAGGATAGGATAGGATAGGATAGGATAGGATAGGATAGGATAGGATAGGATAGGATAGGATAGGATAGGATAGGATAGGATAGGATAGGATAGGATAGGATAGGATAGGATAGGATAGGATAGGATAGGATAGGATAGGATAGGATAGGATAGGATAGGATAGGATAGGATAGGATAGGATAGGATAGAATAGGATAGGATAGGATAGGATAGGATAGGATAGGATAGGATAGGATAGGATAGGATAGGATAGGATAGGATAGGATAGGATAGGATAGGATAGGATAGGATAGGATAGGATAGGATAGGATAGGATAGGATAGGATAGGATAGGATAGGATAGGATAGGATAGGATAGGATAGGATAGGATAGGATAGGATAGGATAGGATAGGATAGGATAGGATAGGATAGGATAGGATAGGATAGGATAGGATAGGATAGGATAGGATAGGATAGTATATTAGAGTAAATATAGAGAGTTTCATATTAAGCAGACAAATTTTCATTTCATAATTATTCGTATGGGCATTATACATACATAAATGAGATTTCCCCTTGGATTTTTTGATTTTGACTTAGTGAATATAATTCACTAGGTCAGTATACGCTCTGGCTTCATGCTTAATGTATTAAGCGTGAGTTGTATTTTTATCACTGAGGCAACTCTACTAAACGTAGAGACTAAACGAAACGATTCGGGGTCCGAATCGATATATCACGTTTTGTTCAACCTACGTCAGGAAGATCAATAACCCAAATATCGTACATCTCCATAAACACTAGCAACCAAACCATACTGGCTGGAGACTTCAACTCCCGACACGAAGTCTGGAGCTGCCCAAACAGCAACCAGAATAAACGCTCCGAGCGACCCCACTTTTCCTAGAGGAAATTCAATACTCTGCCAAACAATCCCCATACTTTACATAAGTTTTGTTCCGACCACTTTCCGGTGTTTGTTAAGGGATCCGCTCGAAATGCAATATTTCAAAACGCGTTATGACGAAAAGAGATAAAGTACAAAACGCGATATGGTATAAAACGCAATATGGTACAAAACGCGATATTTCAAAATGCGATATGGTACAAAACGCGATATTTTAAAATTAAAATTTTAAAATAATAATAATTATTAATCTTCCATCATTTAATAAAATGTTTCTTCCAGAACTAGGAAATCACATTTTGAAATATCGCGTTTTGGACCATATCGCTTTTTGTAATATCGCGTTTTAAAATATCGCGTATCAAATGAGACCCGTTTTTTAAAGTACCGTTCAAAACTCAAGTCAAACCAAAAATAAATACTTAAGGTTGATATATTAGTACACTATTACCAATAATTTATGTTAGACATACCTACTCTAAGCAAGGATAACGCAAAACTACCACACCAACTCCAATCCCTAATTAAACAACGAAACCGCTTGAACCGTCTCGATTACAAATATCCAGGTTCCGACTCATCAAATGAAATCAATCTCCTTTCGAACCTGATTTTCTATTGGTTCAGTGAACTGAAAAATGCTACCTTCAAAAGAAGATTGAAAAAGTACCCGAAAACTCCCCCAAAATTTTTAACGAAATTCGTGAGCTCAATGGCAAGAAACTCAATCCAATTACCCAGATTCTGCAAGATCCCAATTCTATCATTGATTCTAAACAAATTTCTGGAAAAATCTCACCCCACTACGAGAAAGCCCATTCTCGGAACGAGGCATCGAAAAATCCCCAGTTCCAGTTGTTACTCAATAACAACGTCGCAAATCTTCTTAACTCCCAACCGCACGACCGATTCATTACGACGGTCGATAAAGATGAAATTTTCAACATTCTTCGTCAACTCAACAAAAGGAACGCTCTATTCCTAATACAGTGCTGAACAACCTCCCCGAGAAACCAGTCATTCAATTAACCGATATCCTTAACGGAATAATAAACACTGGATACTTTCCTGACTGCTGGAAGATAGGAAAAGTCATTCCCTATTCCTAAGCCAGGAAAGCCATGCAACATAATAGAAAACACTCGCCCCATTTCACTCCTAAACGGATTAAGCAAAATAATAGAAATAGTAAGTCTCAATAGATTTCTTCCACTGCTCCAACCCTACACTCCGAATGAACAAGAAAAAAAATTCAGCACCGTTTGACACGAAGGGTTAATCTACAAAATGATAAAATGCAACTTCCCCCACTACCTAATCAAACTAACATATTCCTACCTCAGCAATCGGAAATTCTATGTCTCGCTGAACAACCACAGTTCCAGTATCAAATCAGTAACTGCGGGGGTTGCTATGGGATTGATACTCGGCCCGCACCTCTACTCATTCTACTACCACGATATTCCGAGGACCGACAACAAGGCAACAAAATTTCAAATATACGCCGACGATACGGCTATATTCACTTCCTCGACCAGCGCTCGCAAGTCGAGCGAAAGGATCGCCAAGTACCTTGAAGGATACTCGGCGAGGAAGTGGAAGATCAAAATCAATCCCTGTAAGACCGAAATCATCCACTTCCATCACAATAAAAATTCCAAAATGTGCAAAGCCACTCCCATTTCATTCGACTATTCGAGGGTAACGTACTCGAATACAAATCTCAAGTAAAATATCTGGGAGTCATTCTTGGTAGGAAGCTATCACCGCTGCCTCAATTTAAATACGTAAACAAACAGCATTTACTGCCCGCCACAAGCTCTATCGATTCGTCAACCGAAATAGTGACCTCTCCCCTCAAAACAAGTTGAGACTTTATAAAGCCTATATCAAACCTATCCTTACCTGCGCCATCCCTGCTTGGATAGGAGACTTGTTCAACACCCATTGGATTATTGTCAACTTTTTTCGCTCACAATTTTGTCCGGTGCCGCTCGGCTGAATCTTTGCGGGAATATTTCTTGTTCTTTTTAGTAATCAAGTTCTCACACTTTCGAACTCTAGCAAGAAGTTCGAACACGAAGCTAAAATCTTGTAAAGCGAGAGCACATCTAACTCGCTCATCACTATCACGCAAACCTTGGATTACATATTTAATTATGGATTGGTCGTCTAAATTTATATCACTCGCCAATTTTCTTATTTTATAAATATATTCGGCGTAAGATTCCTCATCCCTTTTTCTTCGGTTAGCTAGCTCAGAATGAACGTCAACGGGATAGCAGGATCTGTTGAATTCTCGAATTAACTCAAAATTAAATTGGGACCAAGACTTAATCACACCGGCCACAGACTCATACCATAACAAAGCGTTTTCCTTCAGTCTACATTTTGCTGCATACAAAATTGCAAAATCGTTTATATTATATACGGTCTTTATATTTTCAACCGTATCCACTCAAAGCCGCACGGATACAGATTCACCCATCGGACCAGATATTCCACCGAAAAGTGGGAGTAACTCTACCACATCACGCGGGAAAAAATTTACATTTTAAGGATAATTGTTATAAACCTTACCTGGATCAGCTTCCTGTCGCTGAGTACAATTGGTATCATCGTAGTATTGCGGATAATTCGGTTGCCGTTGTTCGTATACAGGCTGATAATAATTCATCAGAGGTTGCCATATGGAACAAAGAACTATGTCCTGTGGCGTAAGAAATTGCATTCATTGCGTTGTTAGCCATATTTGGATTTAATTGAGGTGCGTTCTGATATTGTGTATTTCCCACGTACAATTTTCACTATCATTGAGGTTATGTCCGTTATACATGTGTACATGTGGTCCTGAAAACTTAGTGCTTGTTGAATATGCGCAGTAGTTTTGAATTGGTGATTCCCCGAATTATGAATTTTTTTTGACGCAATCGCTGGCGGAGCATCTCGATACAAAAAGTTGTATTTTTGTAGTTTGGTCGTAACTCGTAGCTACCTCTACCTGATATGTAGTAGACCTTACTTTTTAATACGAAACCGAACTACCATCAAAAGGAACTCAAGCAGGTTTCTCATTTTTGAAGAGTCAATACATTGGTATGCTAGTAGATATATAAGGAGTGATTGACTGCTTCATTTTACTGATTTACCAAATCGAAAATACTGAGTATATATTACAATTAATATATTGTTTATAAAAAACCGGAACATTTTTTCATATTAAGCAGACAAATTTTCATTTCATAATTACATAGCTAATTAGGAATAAAGCGTATGCAAATACAACATATCCACGTAACACTAACAATTAATAAACTAACCGTTTTGGTTGTCTATTTACACATTGTGATTAAAATTAAAATTTTCCTACAACATCTATACACGCGAAGGTCAATTACGTCAGTCAATCAACATTTAGGCTAACAATAAAATATACATAAATTAATTTGTCGAAAAAATTTTCGTAATTCCTTTTTAGTAAGTACCACAACAAGCTTATTACGTAATAGATTAATATTAAACCTAAATCAATTAAGTAAAAATAATTTTCTCTCAAAAATTTGAACTATCTTCGTAAAATACATTTTTTCATCGAATTACTGTAATCCATCTCCAAATAAAATATTCGGTCGATAAAGCAGTTGTATAAAAGCAGCTGATTTGTTGTGTATTTTTGTTTTTTCTCTCTTCTTCTTTTGTTTAAGTTTTACATTTGTTTCATTTTGTAGTTTGTGTGTCGGTCGGTGTGTGTATATGTGGTTTATCATTTTGTTTTTGTTTTGCATGCTTGAAAATGTCAACACGACAACGACAACACATAGCTAAGTAGCACAAAGGATTGTTTGGTTATTGGTTAAAAACGGGCGAGTTCTAGTTGTGTAGATTTTAATTTCAGTTTTATTTATTAATTAAATAATTTTAATTGCAACTTTATGTACACAGAAAATAGATTAAAGTTTTTTTTTTTATTTGTTATTAAATTTGATGTTATTGTGAACGTGACAAAGAAAAAATCGAAATCAGAATTTTCGTAATTCGTATAGAGCTATACGGAAACGAAACGAAACAAATGAAAGAGAATTTTATTGCTTTTGGAAAAGTGACAGTGACAGCAATACGAACGAGATTCTATGTGCTTATGTGCTATCATATTAATGTGAAATATCGATATTGCTTGAAAAGTGAAATGTTTTTGTGTTAACTAATAAATAAAAATTATAAATAAATCTTGTGTAGTTACAAAATTATTTATTTTGTAAATAATAACATACAAAATTGTGAAAATAAAAGTATTATAAAGCGATAAACATTACGCGCCCTCAATAATAAGATGAATTGGGCACATTTGGAACGAGGAAGTTCACCAGTTGACTGGTGTGAGGAGAACTATCTATTTTCACCTAATATTGCCGAATTTTTTAATACTGTAAGTATATTTTATAATTAAAATTCTTATTGTTCTAGTAGACTCGATAAAATGTAATAATCGGCAATCGTGCGAAAAACTAATTTTTACTTTTCGTCTTTGTCTCTAAACATTAAGTACAGTCAGGCACAAAAGTCTACATAACTACTAAAATTTGCAAAATTGTGATACATAAATGAACAAAAAAAAAAATCGAATACAACAGTTCTCTAAAAATTCTAAAAATTCAAAAAAATGTGTATCAAAGTCTACATACAGTTGCATTGTTCTATTAGTTCTCGAATTATTACAAAGTACTGTTATCTTTTGTTGTAAATATACAAACTCATATATCGGCACAATCAGTGTTACATTAGCATAATATGTCTCGAGCTTAAAATATTTCTCGTCTTTGGAATTAAAATATGGTGCGTCGAAAGGAAGTATCAATTGAAATTCGAAATTTAATTATACGAGATCTAAGGGAACAGAATAAGAGATAAATGTAATATCTAAAATTGTTAGCAAAAGTCGGGCGACCATACAGAAACTGTTGAAAGTAAACAACGATGTGGGCGTCCTAAAAAACTTAACGCACGGGATGTTCGAAGCATAATTAAAAATGTGGCATACAATCCAAGGAATAGTGCTCCAAATACAGCGGTTTATATTCGGAACATTACTGGTAAGGATGTTCATCTCGAAGCAGTTCGTCGAGTTTTACAAAACGAGGAGTTTAATGGAAGGTTGTCAGGGATAAACCCATTTATAGGCCAAAGGAGGTAGTGACTTTTGGAACAAATTGCTTTTCACTGACCAAAGTAAATACATAATATATTCGAATCCGATGAAAGGGGAAAAATTTGGCGAAAAGTTAACCAAGAGATGGCCCCCAAAAATGTGGTTAGTGCCAACGTAATGGGGTAACGTGGATCACCGACAGTATTTGAATATATTGCGTAGCAATTTACAACCGTCCGTCGAATGCTTAGGATTAGTCAACCAATGGATCTTATTTCATAATATTAATTCTTAAATATACGGTGTTTGCAGTAAGATTATGGTTTCTATGCAATATGCCGAAACAGATTCATCCGCCTCCCTAGTCACCGAATCTAAATGTAATAGAGCATATCTTGTATGAACTGGAACGAAAGGTCCGAAAATATAGGATTACCGATAGGGATTTATTGAAAAGTGTATGGGGTAAAATTTCACCAGCGATTACTGAGAACCTTGTTTTATAAATACCTAGGAAACTAAGCGCTGTTATTGAGTCTAATAGTAGACCAACTAGATATTAATATTAGTTCTTAAATGTGTCTGAACATGATTCTTTTGATTTTATTTACTGTATGTAGACTTTTGTGATATACATTTTATGAAATTTTAGAATTTTTTTAAAACTGTTGTACATATTAGTTTATTACTTTTGTGACTTACTGTATTTTGTGACGTTTTAATTTTCTACTAGAAGATTCTTCCAAACTGTGCTGTTTTTTATTTTAGATATTTTTAGTTTGCGTGTGTTGAATAAAATTTTACTCAATTCGTAAACAAATCAATTTCAAAGTTATTAACGCGCCCCTGGTTTTGAAATTCAGTGCCAAAACATTTGTACAAAGTAATGAACATAAGTAAAATATGTAACATGCATTGTGAATCAACAATATTCAACAAGTCTCGTGCGGGGTTTTAAGTAGTATATATGTATAGTGCTAAATACTACCTATTTAGTGTTGTGTATTGTTTACGAAAATAAAGTCAAATGATGGCCTTGGCCTCGATCTTTTAATGGAATGGAATTTGAAAGAAAATATATGTGTATGTGTATTAAAGTACAATGAAAATTTGTATTTCGCATTAAATTACATGGAATAAAATTTTTTTTAAATTAGATCTAAAGTGACAATAGAAATACTCATCTCCGTTGCTAAGTGATAATTATTGTTTTGAAGGATGTATTAGCAATTTTATTAATGTGTCCGAGTGTTAGGGCCTTGCAAACATTTTCCG
Source organism: Tipula helvola (assembly GCA_963556165.1). Classification (NCBI taxonomy): domain Eukaryota; kingdom Metazoa; phylum Arthropoda; class Insecta; order Diptera; family Tipulidae; genus Tipula; species Tipula helvola. The sequence goes on along the minus strand of OY744482.1, from coordinate 134,450,993 downwards.
CTTCAGTTTTAATCCCAACGTTGCACGAAACTATTGGAGTTCGTTAAAATATTCTTTGGCCGACCATCCGATACAGTAATTAAAGCTGCGATATTCTAATCTGGAGATATGGTGCGTCTAAAATGAACCTCTAGCCGTGCGTCCTTAAATCTTAAATTGGTTACCGCCAAAAAATAAATATTACAAAATTTGATATTAGTGACATTGGCCCAGACAAAAAAAAGTTTAATAACCCAGTTCTAAACGAACATCTTGATATAAAAACTGGTTCAGAAAGTGCATGTTTCTTAGAAATGCTTCTCGGAAAATATGTAGAATCTACATTTCTAAAAAAGCTGAACGCAAATTAAGTCAGTAAAATAATGAACGAGTCTACTTGTTTTAGTGAGACTACAGTTTGCTCCACAAGAAAGTATCTCAAAGAAAACAGCTATTTATTTTTCATAAGAGACATTAAAACTAATTTCGCAATTATCTTAGTGCCATTGTTGTCTATTATAGACTAACATCTCCTACTTAGTACAATTTTCAATTAAATTGGCCGCAAATTCTGGAGTAAAGTCTTTCTAAATGTTTTTAAGAACTCGAACAATTTGCTTAGTGGTTGTTAGTTTTCTCCTCTAAGCTTTGTATTCATAACATCCCAGTTTCGTTTGCCCAAGTCAGCCTTTTTTTTTTCGATGTGTCGCTCTTTCAACGGAGGTTTATACTGTATGCTCCTTCCTATTTTTAATATCACATTCTTCAAGCTTTTGTCAAATTGTATTGATTGAGACTTCAACATCGTTAACACAAAGTTTTTGTTTGCCTGTTGTTCTCGTATAACTATTACTGCTGTCGGACGTGGACTTATCGCCCTTCCCTGAAATGAGTCTATCTAAACCTCTTCCAGATAAGTCATCCACATTTTCACATTCTCTATACTATACCACTTAATCCACTTCTTTACAAATGACACAGATATTTTGGTGTATTTTGCTATCTGATTCACACTCATTTTCAGTCCTTTGGAATCGCTACTTCTAAACAATTTTTATACACAGAAATATTTTTGTTTGCCACTTAAATTCTCAAACTGAACTGAAGAACGAAGATAACGCAAAAAGGAAACAGAATGAAGAGAATAATTTTACCTGCTATATTGTGGTGGGGTTTAAACAGAAAGCATAAATTGAGTTATGTACTTTGTTGTGGAACGATCTTTATAATATAGAACATAGCTAGTCACTTGCTCACAGAGTAGGTCCGAAAAGCGTACATGACAATCTGCTAACGCTTTTAATTTTATCCGAATGACGATGATATTGGTGAACATGCCTGAGAGGCAAATTCAAGAAAAGATCCCAAAGGATCTAAATAGTCTTTATAATGGTGCTTAATTAATCCTAACTTAGCTTTATCAATAATATTAATATATCTTGTAAAGGTAAGATTAAAATAGAAGATTTACCCAAGTTAGATATGAACTCAGCTCTATCGACATAAGTAATATAAAGAAAATATTATAAATATTGTAGTCGGCGGAAGCCTCATTTATCATAAAATCGCACAACCACCGAATACTTACGTAGTAGTCATTGTTGCGACAAAATAGAGGGTTGATCCACCCTGAATCTATTTGTACACAAGTTTGACCTTTTAGGTGAACATTTTGGTAAGATTTGTGCCGACCGAGGATGAGGCAGAGGAGAAGAAATAAAAATGTGTTTCAGATTCTTGGATGAAAATAATTTTAAAAGACCATTTGAAAATAAGAAAGGCGGTCGTGGGACAAATGGGATAATGAATTGTGTTTGATGAATGGCGTAAGTTGAATTTTGCAAGTTTAATTAACTAAGTTAAATATTATTCCCTAGTACAGCAGTAAAATCACTAAAATAAAACGGATCCTTTCTCCTCCGCTAATATGTATACTTGCATACAATATTTAGTATACCGGAAAAATTCGGGGTAGGCTGTGTCTTCTACACGGCCGTAGATGTTTCCGTGAGTACTGGCTCCGGGAGAATGCCTCATCTGCTCCTATCAGATGAGGCATTCTCCTTTACAGTGCTCTCTCGCATTCTAAATCGTCACTTTGTAGATCTAAATTTTAATTAAAATTTATGTGAAAATTAATTATTTTAATTTACAATAAATTATCTACCACAGATTCTTTACGACAAATTGACACCAGAATTGCTCCGATCAGATGAGGGGTTCTCTCGCTACAGTGCTCTCAAGCATTGTAAATCGCTGTTTTGTACTTCGTAATTTTAATTAAAATTCATGTGGAGATTAATTATTTTAATTTAAAATAAATTATCTGCCACAATATTATTAAGCACAAATTAATACTCGAATTGATTCGATCTGATGAGGCATTCTCTCGCTATAGTGCCCTCAATCTCTGTAAATCACTATTTTTTAGTTTGAATTTTTAATTAAAATTTATGTGGAGATTAATTAATTTAATTTAACATAAATTATCCACTACCGGTTTTTTACGCAAAAATTGACACCATCGGATCTCCACTGGTGGATCTCGCTACACTGGTTTGAGCATTTAAATTTGTCGAGATCAGAGCTTCGCCGCGCGGGTTCCTTTGCTGCCTGATGACGTCACTGCGATAATATTATGCGTGAGGCATAAAGCCCAACGACCAATCTAAGCAATCATACCTTTAAATTAAAGGTAATGCTTATAGTTCATGAGTAATTGCCCCCGACCAATGGCTAAGTTTCGGATCAATTTTCTGATGCGAATTTTTGATTAAAATTTATGTGGTGATTAATTAATTTATTTTAAAATAAATTACCCATCACTGGTTTTTACACAAAAATTGACACCATTTGATCTCCGATCGGATGAGCCATTCTCTCGCTACACTGGTTCAAGCATTTAAATCGGTCGAAATCAAAGGTTCACGGCACGGGTTCCTTTACCGCCTGATGACGTCATTGCCATAATTTTATGCGTGAGGCAAAAAGCCGAAGGACCAATCTAAGCAACCATATCTTTAAATTAAAAGTAATGCTTATAGTTGATGAATAATTGCTTACGACCAAGGGCTAAATTTCGGGTCAGTTTTCTGAACATGCGGTGTAAAACGTTATCACGTCAAAACGGCATCACTAAGAATATACAATTGGCTTACTAATATTTAGGTTGTGTTACATGTAAAATTTGGCATAGCAATATAGAATCCGTTATGTCCTATTTTGACCGACATTGTCTTGAAAAATTATTTGTCGAAAAATGACCAGTTTAAGGAAAATAACTTTTATTTATAAATACGTAGACGACATTATTTTGACCCAGGGTGGGAAAAATTCATGTATTTTTTGAAAAAATACAAATCATTTGATTTTTTTGATTTAAATCAACTCTTTTTATTAACCCGTAAATTGGATCGTGGAAAAGGTTGTATGGAAATAGTGGCGTATTCCAGCGGACAGATATTTTATATTAATTATTTTTTGTTCAATTAGAACGATACTAAAAATTTCGATTTGGAAGATACCAAAAATTTCAGAAAAAATTTAAACGGAGTGGGGATAATTTGATTTTTTTGGAAAGCAGAGCGGTCCTAGGGACCCCGCACAACGCTCTTTACGGGTTAAATTAGATTATTTTTTTTTTAATTTATTAGATTAAGTGAAGAAATATAAATTTTGAATAATTTAAAGGTTTTCTATTAATAAAATTAAATCATTATCAATTTAGTTGATTTAACTGCTGACTAATGAACACCAATTTAGTCGCTTTTTCTACACAAAGATTGTTTGCTAAATCCGTATATGTTAACCTAAATTTTAAAAATATTCGTTCGACACCAGCGGCGAACATACTGCTGATGTCAATTTGTGGATTTGGCTTACATTGTCTTCCGAAATTTCATTAGGATAAACTTATCTTCATCGCCACTATAATTGAGGCAGCTACAGGCAGATCTAGACGAAATAAAAGGATTAATATTCTCCTTATACATATTTAAAAAACAATGCCAATGACGACAAGCTAAAATTTTCTTCTAGGAACTCAATTGCAGTATTATTTTCCTTTGTACTTAATATAATGAAGAAACGCTGCAAATTGAGCAGAACTTATTGTATTACCAGATAATATAAATTATTTTCTAAATCTTTCCAGGAAAATTCGCAATTACATAACTTTACCTTATTGCTTTGGCAAGGTTAAATAGGTTTGGAAATGGGTTTTAAAAGCTTGACCAAGTCTTATTCCATCCGACTTCCGAAGGCTGTACCAGAGCAGACTTTGTGTAAATGGTGATTTCGAAAATATTTTTGTTATTTGATCTAAAATTATTTTGCAACCAGTTTTAAAAATTATATAAGGGCCCGCCCATCCGTATGTAATAATACTTTCATTTTCGGCAGCTTCAGAAATTTGTTTCCTCATCTTCATATTGCTAGTATTGTCGGTTACGAAACTGACAATTGAAACCTTCAAATAAAATTCATTTTTGCGTATTGCAACCTTGTACCAAATTTTTATTATCGCTTGTGTGAGACATGACCGACATATCAAAGGTGTTATAACTAAAATTACTTCGCCATTTTCTACCATTACACAGGAACACACAATTGACCATCCGTCAAACGCCAGCCAAAGTCACATTTTTAATGCCTAATAATCTGGGAGCAATGAAACATTTGCTGCAAAAATAAAGCTAGCAGCTTTGTGATCCAAATTTTCCTTTTGTGCTGCTGTTGTTCGAACTATCACAATTTACTTGGATCTACATATTTTCCACATTTTATATTAGTTTAAAAGTTTTACTAAAATAACTTGTTTTATTTCTTTTACAATTTGTTAGCGAAAAAAATGATTTAAATTACGATTTTTTTAACAAAATACAGTTTGATTTAAATCTGATTTAAATCAGTGACTTAAATCAGTTGATTTAAATCATTCCCACCCTACTCCCGACTCGAACATTGACAACATAAAAAATGCATTTAAATCATTTCATAATAAACCAAAATTTACTGTTGAAAAACAGGACATTAACGGGACACTTATGTGCATTTTAAGTTATAAAACTTCACAGACGAAACAAAATCATGGAAACTGCATGGTACACAAAGGAAATGGTTCCAATATGTACTTTACTAAATGTCGTTCCAACCCAACTTTAGAAGATGAAGAAAAATGTAGCTCATTCATTTATATAAACAGTAGTTTACCTTACTGACAGTGGATTTAGTTGAAAAACCATTGAGAAAATTAAGAACATTAATAAATAACAATTACTTACTTAACCCTATTAAATTGATTAATAAACTGATTTCAAAAACGATTTCTGATGAGCCTGCAGTCGTCTAATTTTGTAAATTGCACTCACGAATTAAAGAAAATTTGTAGTTCATAAGTCAAAACAGAAATGTACAATGGCTCCCGGTCTAATACTGACCAGAAAAAAAGGAGATAGGAGACATAAATGCACATAAATAAAAATACGGAAAAGGAAGATTTACGAGTAATTTTAAAATGTTCTGGAAAATGGCAATTTCCAAATTAAATCTTCGTTTTGCAGAAATTCTGGAAAAAGAATATTTAATTTTGAAATACGAATAAAATGTGGACTTGGTGGTTTGGCGTTTATTGTAAGAGGGGGGGGGGGGGGGAGGAAGGAGTAGATTGAGTAGCTAAACATTCGGTTGAGTAGATTCATCTACCAGCTCCGTAACCTTCCAGTAGGGTGCGCATCACGTGAGCGGTTCTCGTCATGTATTAAGCAGTTGCGTGATGGGTACAATTATGTAACGGGTAACCTGACCAAAATTCGCAAGTGTATGTGCTGCATCCTCGTGGCAACTACTGGTAACTAACACCACTAGGCAGAATGTAGCCTTTTAGGGCAGGCTAAAGTACGGCGCTAAAGGAGAAAACTTTGACAAAAAACCCTAATCTAAACTGGAACAGCATATGCTGAAGGATAAATTGCTGATCGGTTAATCAGTACAAAGTATGCGGTCTCTGGATACCAGGCACTCTCCAGTTTTATTTAGCCTTTCTGTGGTATAGCTGGGTGACCAGGGTTGCAATGTTTTAAACAAAACGTTTAAAACGAATGTTTTAAACATGTTTTATTTTAGGGGAAAAAAACGTGTTTTTTCTTAGTGAAATAAACTTTAATTCAGGTACATATTAAAAAATAAACAATAAATTATTTATTAAATATCGTTAGGATAATAAAAATTACTTAAATTACGTAAAGTGCCGATTTTAATACCGGTTATATTAATTGGAAAACACTAAAATTGATTTTAATTTTGGAAATAATAACAATATACCCGGTATATAATTAGGCAATAGCCACTATAATACCCGGGCATATTAAAAACCAAACTGGAGCAGTAAAAACTATTTAAAACAAATAAAATAATAAGTAACTTATTGTTTTATTTGTTTTAAAAAGTTTATATTGGTCTAGTTTGGTATTTAATAAGCCCGGGTATTAAAATCGGGACTTTACGGTATCGGTTTTTTCTTCTAGTGATTTAAAAATTGTCATTAATTTAGCGGCCTTCTCATTTCCTATGTACTAGCTCATAAGCAGAAAATAAACGATCGATACTAGCAGATGAAGCTGCAACAGTATGTATATTTGTCTACTAGCAGATGAAGCTGCAACAGTATGTATATTTGTCAATAGTGGATTCTAAGGCAAATGCATACTTGTCAATATGCAATATCATAAAAACAAATAAAACATTTTTTTTTAAAAAGAATTAAAATTGAAATTGAAAATACTTTCAAGTCGGAGCAAAATGTTGTACCTACGTTTAAAGCAATCTTTGCTTAAGTAAAAGTCGAAGAGATGTTAAATTTTATTAAAACTCTTGGACATCATGTTTACTGGTTCATTAATTGCCACCATAGTTTGTTCTGTGTATATACAGATGAAGGAACTCCTGACTTCTTAAATTTCTACTCGGAATGTCTATTTCGAATAGACTATGATGCGATTTTATTGTATTATCGTTTTCTCCTTTCTTAATTACCGTTAAAATCATTTCACAACTGATGTTTTACAATTGTTTTATATTAGTAGTGATTTTTATTTTATCTGAACCTGAAGTGGATGTGTTTAGCAGAAATTTTATTTTTAAAAATGGCTGAACATACAAGCTGGAGGAACATATTCTAACTAAACGAGTTGATTCAGAAAGAGAAAATTTTTGCGCAGGCTTTGACAAATATAATTCTGCTTTCTATATAATATAGAACTGCGCGGCTTTTGTAATGTTGGTTTTGCCTTTGGCTATCTTAAATACTATAAAACATTAAGAATAAAAAACAAATACACAAATTTGGGCTTCTCCGAAATTCGTAAAAGGCCAGTAACCTTCACAATTTCAAGAATAGTTGCGAATAAACTGGATTTGTGTAGGTATATTGTTTAACAATAACGCTTAAAACAATAATTAAAATTTTAAATATGTTTTAAACATGTTTTAAACTAGTTTTAAACATATTTTTATTTGTTTTGTTCTAAACATGTTTAAAACAAATAAAACACGTTTTAAACAAAAAAAAACACGTTTTTTGTTTAAAATAATAAAAAACGGTTTTTTTGCAGCCCTGTGGGTGACCTACAGGCGACTTTCCATTCCCAGCAACTCGAGAGAGTAAAATCAAAACGGAAGTCGAGGTAGGGCTAGAAATATACGGGAGTGGGACTGCACTCTCCAAGTTCTTGGGAACCAATTCTATCGTCTTTCCAGTAGAAGTACTTCCTACAGCAAACATCTGGGAAGGAGAGCAATGAGCCCAGATAGTATGCATCATGTACCGGCCGGCAGTATTGCAGGTTCATTAGGAGCCTGAATATTGAGTGAACGGATAATTAAAAATGAACCGTCCCTAAAAATGAACCGTCAGAACAAACGCTCCTGGCATCCTTTATTTCTTTGGCTTTTATGTATTTACAGTTTTTGGAACATTATTTGCTTCCGAGTTAAACTAGGCAACTATTATAATAACTAGTTGTGTTCTTCGAATAAAGCCGAAAACTCCATTAGTTCCATTTTTTACGATATTATTTCCTGCGAACTTATTTCGTTGCCCCCTAGCAACACAATTACACATAGTATTAGTTTATCTTAAATTACTTGTCTAATAATGTTAAGTACTATGTTTAATTTTTGTTGTTCTGATGAATCCCGGAATTTTTTGTCTTATATTTCCCGCAATTGTAGGAAATCATTTTGACGAATTTTGGTTTCATCTATGTATACCGGCAGATATCTATGTTTACTCGATCGAAATACGAAGTTAGAAATCATCTAAACTTGTTTTATCTGTTGATCTAATTAAATGTCACAAAAGTTAGAAGCCTCGGTCTTAATAAATTTAGTCACATTTCTTTTGATATCAATGAATAAAACTAAGAGATTACAACGTAAAAAGAAAAAAATCAATTTTAAAAGCATTTATTTCCCAGAAAAATATCTTACGACTGATTTAAATTTATCTCAGCCGAAGGACTCTACCCAGAACCAAAGAAAATAATTTAAGAGTTATTTAAATTTCTCTATAGAAATACATAATATTATAAAGTTGTGCTTATTTATTAAGAATACAAAAACAAACATTAAAGTAAACAAAAGTTTTATTTTTTGAGATAAATAATTTTCTTCTTAGAAGGAGATAAAATAAATTGAAATCAGATCTTATTTGATTTGAGTTGATTATTTTATAATAGTGAAACGGAAGTTCCTGTTATTTCTCCGGTTCGATTATATTTTCCACAGAAGTTGATTGACCGTTGGATAAAATAATGGATTCAGTATTTTAAAATTATTTTTTGGAGAAGCGCAGATGAACAGATATACACGATAAACTCAAACTTGGATTTGGGCGATAAATTGGCGGTCGAAAGACCTTTCTTGAACATATCATTTATTTTTGAGTAGTATTTAGAAAACTTCGGCAAATGCTACTCAGTTCTCAAGAAATTAGTTCGCTATTCATCCACGGCGTATTAGATGTGTATCAAAATATCGTCATTACCAATTGCACTAGTTAATTAAGAATAAAAGTTATTAAGCAAAGTCATAGCATTAATAGACAAATGTACTAATTTTAAATTAATAATGATTACGTATTATATGACATAACTACCTACTGTTACAGTATTAAGGCGTTATCAATTATATAACAAGCATAAACCAAAGGTTAACGTATCGGCATAATTTGACGTAATCATGTCTTTAGTTTTAGGGAAATTTTTCATTTTGGCGCATGTAATAAATTCAAGGTTGAACTTGTATAACATCTTTTTGGCTTCGCATATCTCATGCCATATATCATCATAAACAAAATAAATATACTTAATTACCCCTAGTCATAAGTATTAGTTGTGTATACACATGACAGTTGTTATTGATTTATCAATAGGATTTTCATATCTATATTAAGTATAAACCATATTGAAAAATCAATATTATCGCGCATTTATATATCAATCAAAATTCATAATTGATAATAATGGTTATGGTATAGAAGTCAATCGTTTCAACTGAAAATAAAATAAACAGAAAAACACTCGACAATTTAATATAACTATAAAAGTATTAACTGATTGTTCATAAATAAACAACTGACCTGGGTTAATAAAACGTTCTGTTTATTTTCGATTTTTGATAACACATTATTCATAATAAAAATCATGCGCTCGCGACCGTGATATATAATATTAAAATGTAATTAATTTAAATTAATGATAAATAAATAAATTATATTGTTATGATTTACGTGTTGCTCACCTAATTTGGGATATGAAAGATTACCTAATTTTTTGTATGCTAAGCATGACACCTTGACTATAGGTAAATATTAAACACCCTTTATCAATGATTAATTTATGAGTACTACTTTTATTACGATAACTATGTTTAATCGGTATTTTATAATGGTACGATTATATTGATCGTGAATCGTGGCAAGCATTATTTTTATTTGCCACGCCATGATTTAGTTATGTCGGTACATTTTATGTGATAATTAGAGGGCACGATTTCATGTATGTCACGGAATCTAAACGAAATAATTCAGAATTTGATTGACGTTTATGTGTTTATCATGTGTTATAATAAAATTGATAAATGTCGTTTCAATTGTGTTCAAACTTTGGTTGTGTAAGCCATACATGTTTTCAGTCTGATAACAGAATATGTATTTATTTTAATTGTTGGTATTGCTTCTTGTCTGTTGTAAATATTGCCAGAAACTCTGGAAACATCCTGATCTTTTATAAATTCCTAAAAATTGATAAAATAAAAATATGCATTTCTTTTTTTTTATTTCCAATTTAAAAAAACATTCAATTAAGTATTTCGATCAATATCTTCAAAAACAAAAAAAACTAAATTTTGTCGTTTCGATGTATTGGACTTAGTTGTTATCACTGGGTAATCAAACGGCAAAAAAAAAAATCTTTGATTTTGATGTTTTGCTTTTAAATATTTTTGTTCTGGTTAAATCCCCAAAAGATTAAAATGAATCATAGAGAAATACAAACACAAATACTTATATCGAAACACATCCACACGTTCAAAATTGATTTAACCTGAAGGGATTTCTTGTTTTGATTTGGTTTAGTAATAACAAAAAGGTTGTTAAACCATTATAGCTGTTTTATCATTCATCACAGGAATTGTGTGCATCCGAAATAGACTACTTACAAGATTTGTTTGCTCTCGAATTGTTGTCCGTTTCTAAATATAAAATATAAAATCGATTATTTATCGTATTTTGCGCCGGCGGAAAAAGCGCTGCTTCAAAATAGGATGAACTATATGTAAATTCAGAATTTTTACAATTAATGGGAATTTTCCAAACGATTTTTATAGACAATAAACAAACGGTTGAAAGGAGCACAAACTCCGAATGTTATAGATACAGTTTGACCACCAAAAGGCTGCATATTGCAAAACATTTAGTTCACGGTTTGACCACCAGAGGGCTGCAAAATTGAATTTTATTAATTTTTCCTAATAAAAGTTGCCAAAATTGATAAGCCGCCACAATTACAGTCTGTTTCACTAATTATTTTATAGCGTGTGTTCTACTCTACAGCTGCCATTCAAATAAGTGGAAATCCGGAAATGTTTGGCTTACAGTTTGACCAACAGAGGACTGCAAAATTGATGTTTAAAAGTTGCCAAAATTTGGCATCCGACACAATTAACGACAATTTTTGCTAATATTATAGTATAGGTTGTACTGCATTTTTTAGTTTAGATCGCTTATGTGATTCAGCAAAATTAACTGTTTAAAGTCAGTTCTGACTTCTAATACTGAAAAGTATCTGTCTCACTTGGGCCACACAATTGTTGTCAACAGAAGAAGATTTGTGGTACAAAAGTCGATATAACTGTGATGAAATTCAATTTTTTTTTTTATTGTACAATAATTTGGTTCACGTCAATTATGTGCGGAATAAGTATGATATCGTTGAAATGTCCACCTTTAGGCAACTAGCAAGACCTCATAGTTTTGTTGTAATTTCGGGTGATATTGCTTAAACTGCTGTTAAATGGTCCTAATCTCGGAAGTCTGTATTTTTTTTTAATCACGCGACCTGATCGAGTTGTCCAGTTTACGTCCCTGGTTTTTTGAAATTATGCGTATAGGGAATGCCGTTTTCAGTAAAGCTATTGCTTAAAGTCTCTTTTGCTTACATAGAAACCAGAGCCGAATACAGTTGATGGAAATTGCCAAAAAATAAATAAATTGAGTGAACGTTTATTTCGAGATGGTTGCTTAATGCTCAGTCTATACCAGTGATCGCAAATACGTAGCACGCGTGCCAAACTTAACACGTTTAGAAATTTGTCCGGCACGCCAAAAAAAATTTGACTTTTCAAAAATCGACGTTTTTTGCAGTTATTTTGATAAAGTTAATATATTGAAATGCTCGGAAATGAAAAACCATGAAATCATTTGGGCCATATTATAACTACCTTTACGAATACCAAATATTTTCGAGAAATACGGAAAGCTCGAAAGAACACTACTAAGTGATAAAATACATGGTTCGATCAAAAGATCGAGGGATTTTGAACTTCGGGAGTTGCATCTTGCATGTCTAATTGTTATAAGTTTTTTTTGTTGTATTGGTTCATTTGTTCCTGACGCGACATGACATTTCTAGCTATATTGGATGCTTAGTTTATTGTTGGCTATCGAAAAGATTCTCAACAATTTAGTTTTTGGAATAGGAATAACTTGCATGCCATGACCGGCAAATACGGAGGCTGGGACATCATAACGGTGTTGTTTTTGGCCAAAAATTTACGAATAATCAGAGAATTGTAACTTCAAGGTAATACTCCTTATTGTTATTGCCTGGCAGGAAGAACTCTTAGGATAACATGCCATTGAAATCGAAGCTCACTGTTGAGCATAACCTTCACATTCTTTCGAATATGATGAGCTTTTGTCGGTATTGCCTCTTCAGAAAGCTTCTATTAGGTCTATTAGGCCTTAGTTTCGACGTCATATTCGTACACTATTATTTTATCACCAGTTAAGGCCCGTTCGAGCAGTTCTGGATCGTTCACTTCATTCAGCTACTTTTGAGCAATGTCCATTCGTTTCTGCTTTTGGTTTTCTTCAACCATATCTAAGCCATTTATGCTACCATACGTTTTATGACTAAAACCGTCAGTAGACGTCAGCTATACCAACTTCGCCAGTAACCTCTATGATAGTGATTCGGCAATTGTCAATAATCGTTTTGCTGACTTTTCGATAATGTCTTCGTTTGTTGGTGTGCTAGAGCGTTCAACGGGCTGGTCCTCTTCAATAAGGCTGTCTTTGAAGCGTTTATACTACTCGTAAATGTTTGTTTTATTCATAGAAGCCAAAAATTCAACATTACCAATACCGTTGTACATTCCATCCAGATTCTTTATTCCATCGTTTCCACAAGTAAAAAATCGCCGAGCACACCAAATCACATATAACTTATCGATAGCTAAAAATTCCATAAGTTTCTATCGAATATTCTAATCAATCCCAGAACATTCCAAAAATTTGTTATGTTTGTGATAAAACAAAATTGATATACCGGGTGTTTCTTTTACACTGAGACGATCAAATATCTCGAAAAATAGCCACTCTACGGAAAAAATGTCCATAATCAAAATTTAATCATACCACGGGGGAAATACATTAGTGCAAAAAAATAGTCCCCCACCCCCCGCTTTGTAGGTGGGGCGGGGGTAACTTTTAAACTAAGATAGGAAGCCATATTTTTTATTGCAGATACGGATTCTACGACTAAAAGTACGTATGATTTGAATGAAATATTTTGTTCGGTTCATGATAGATGGCGTTGTAATCGACGAAATTCAATTTTTTCAATTTCTTCTTCTTAGAACACACGCATTCGATTCTGCAATACGTTTGAAATAAAAAACATCACGTTTTCATTGGAAATACTCGAAATTCGTCATCAAAACAATTTATTAATGTAAATGGCAGATGAATAAAATAATTTTAGCTTAAAATAAGTGTTCAAAATGATGGCCTGCGACTTCAATGCACTTATTAATACGCATTTCCAATGATTGTACACAACTGAGAAGTGTGTTTGGTTGAATTTCAGCACACGCATTTCTGATTCGCTCAATCATGTTCTCACGTGTTGTTGGTTCTTGTTTGTAAACTTTGTCTTTGAGATAGCCCCACAAAAAGAAATCTGGCGAAGTAAGATCTGGTGATCTGGCGGACCAATTTATCGGACCAGCTCTACCGATCCAGCGACCATTGAAATCACGATCAAGTACCTCACGTGCTACCAACGAATAGTGTGCAGGACAACCATCATGTTGAAACCACATGTTCCGTCTCAATTCTAAGTTCAAATTTTCAAATAATATTGGCAGTTCATTTTCCAAAAAGTTTCGGTACATTTGACCATTCAAGTTGCCTTCAATAACGTGGGGGCCGATGAGTTGGTTGCCAATTATTCCACACCACACGTTGACAGTCCAAGGGCGCTGATGTTCAACTTGGCGAAGCCAGTGTGGATTTTCAACACTCCAATAATGCATGTTGTGTCGATTAACCGTTCCATGGTTTGTAAAAGACGATTCGTCAGAGAACATTACGCAACGAAAAAAATTGGGGTTTTGTTGTATTTGTTCACGTGCCCATTGGCAAAAAGTTACCCGATTTTGGAAATCAGCGCCATGAAGATCTTGGTGTAAAGACACATGATATGGATGATACTTGTGCCGTTTTAAAATTCTCCAAACACTGGTGAGGGACAATCCGGAATCGCGAACTATTTCTCGTGTACTATTATTATTATTATTATTACTTAAGGGCCATGTGGGGGCTCAAGCTACCCCGCACTGCGACCTAAAAGATCTTTTGTGCATTAAGCCCTACTTAATTATCCGTCCAGTCAATATTCAAGCTCTTAATGAACCTGATAGTACTGCCTAACGGTACGTGATACATACTATCTGGGCTCATTGCTCTCCCTCCTAGATGTTTTGATTATCCGTCCAGCCAATATTCAGGCTCTTAAAGAACCTGATAATACTGCCGACCGGTGTGTGATACATACTATCTGGGCTCATTGCTCTCCCTCCTAGATGTAATAACATTTACTTCTGCTAGAAGAGCGGTAGCATTGGGACTCAAGGACATCGAGAGGGCAGACCCACTCCCGTATATTCCAATCCATGCCTCGTCTACCGTTTTGATTTTACTCTTGCGAGTTGCTGGGACATACTATCTGGGCTCATTGCTCTCCCTCCTAGATGTTTACTGTTGGAAGTACTTCTACACGCGATACATATTATCTGGGCTCATTGCTCTCCCTCCTAAATGTTTACTGTAGGAAGTACTTCTACACGCGTTACATACTATCTGGGCTCATTGCTCTCCCTCCTAGATGTAATAACATTTACTTCTGCTAGAAAAGCGGTAGCATTGGGACTCAAGGACTTTGAGAGGGTAGACCCACTCCCGTGTATTCCTTCCCGTGCCTCGTCTACCGTTTTGATTTAACTCTTGCGAGTTGCTGGGAATAAAAAAGTCGCCTGTAGGTCACCCAGGTTTACTACAGGAAGGCTAAATAAAACTGGAGGGTGCCTGGTATCCAGAGTCCGCATATATAGACTGATTAACCTATCAGCCATTCATCCATCGGCATATGCTGTTCCACCTTAGATTAGGGATTTTTTGTCAAGGTTTTCTCCTTTAGCGTCGTACTTTAGCCTGTCACCAATGGCCACATTCAGCCTAATGGTTACAGTTACCGGTGGTTGCCACGAGGAGGCAGTACGTACACCTGCGCCTACTGGAAGTTTACGGAGCCCCTTCCAATAGACGCCAAACCACCTTCTCGTGTACTAACATGAGGATTATGAGTCGCTGCAGCCAATACAGCAATTTCATTATTTTCTCCAGTGACTGTTGCTCTACGGGTCCTCTTTTTCGGTTGAACATTTCCATCAGCAATAAATTGTTTGATAGTACGGCCAAATGAAGCACGTGAACGAATCCTATCCGGAAAACGTTGAGCGTAAATAGCAACAGCATTTTCAAGATTTCTGCCAGCTTCTCCATAAACCAGAACCATTTCAATTTTCTCTGGCACAGTTAATCGGTCCATTCTAAAGTATTTTATCGTTTATTTTGCAATTACGAAAAACATGAAGATAAGAAATAACACAAACGTTAAATGTGATTTACAAAACTGAATAAATTGTTTTGATGACGAATTTCGAGTATTTCCAACGTGATGTTTTTTATTTCAAACGTATTGCAGAATCGAATGCGTGTGTTCTAAGAAGAAGAAATTGAAAAAATTGAATTTCGTCGATTACAACGCCATCTATCATGAACCGAACAAAATATTTCATTCAAATCATACGTATTTTTAGTCGTAGAATCCGTATCTGCAATAAAAAATATGGCTTCCTATCTTAGTTTAAAAGTTACCCCCGCCCCACCTACAAAGCGGGGGGTGGGGGACTATTTTTTTGCACTAATGTATTTCCCCCGCGGTATGATTAAATTTTGATTATGGACATTTTTTCCGTAGAGTGGCTATTTTTCGAGATATTTGATCGTCTCAGTTTAAAAGAAACACCCGGTATAAAAAACTGGTTAAAAAACAGATTTGTAAAACGAACCTCTTCTAAAAAAGTTTCAAAAAACGCCACATTGATTTATCATTTGAATATGCCGCAACTAATTCATTTACCATCAAATATGTTAGTTAAGTTAGATACTAAATTTCAATGGATTTGGTGCATAATCGGCGAAGTTCCATTTGGAGCAGGGAAGGAGTTTTTATTAAATAAAACATGATCAGAATTCAACAAAAATTCCGAGGCACTGCTAATTATATTTTGGCGCATACATACATTTAAACCATAAATCATAAAATAAGATTTGCCAAAAAAAAAATTATTGCTTCACCAAATGTTTTTTTTTTACATAAACAACCAATCAAAGCAGCTTACTACGTCTCCAGCTCAATATGGAATTAGGTAACACTTCTGCGGATTGATTTTAATAAAAATTTACTTCAGAGATTTGAGATGTACAATTGATTCTTTAAGAATTCTTTATCGGATTTCTTATTTAAATCTTTGCTGAAATTCAAGAAATATTAAGGAACACTTCCAATGATATCAAATGAAAAATTATATTTGCCAAATTTATTTTTACGTACTGAGCCAATTCCGACTTTCTTCTGAGTCTCCAGCATCAAATGGGATAAGCAAATTTTGAGATCTGAAATATGTTATAGATATTATAAATAGTTCCTAAAAACCGATTATTTCATGGCCTGAAAATTTTTTTCGGCCTTAAGATTGAGCTGGGATCAGATATTTTATATTGAAACATGGCCCGACGATATGATGTATTTTGGAATGCTACTCGTACTAATGATATTGGTTTTCCATACACCAATCAAAACAATTTTTTCCTCCTCCAGCACCAAATGGAAAACATACATTTATCCATGGCCTTTTTGTTGTATTACTGGAATTTAATTTCTTAAATAAAATATTTAAATTGTATGGATATTTTTATTTTTCTGGTCCCTCCTCTGAGTTTTTAATGATTTAATCAAAATAGCAGAGAAATGCGATTATCATACCAAAAAATGTATAATCTAGGAGTGATTATACATTCCACACAAAATAACGAGGATGCGCTGTATCGCACCCGGTACTGCCTGTTCAAGGCTTGACGGACCAGCAAATTTATAAATAATGGGCGATTTATACATCCACAAATAATAAGGCAAAAAAACCTGCACTTCAAAACAAATTATTTATTTTAAACAATATTATAACTTAGTTATATAAAGGGATACTTAATTTGTTTAAAGTTGGGTTGGTCAACAGGCGCCTGGTTGGTAATTTTTTTTTTTAATTTATTTATTTTATTTATTTATTTTATTTATTCACAATATAAATTTTCCAACACTTTATTTTGAGCATAAGCTCATTCACAATAAAGTGGCAATGTTTAAGAAATATGAGTTCACAAAGCAATACATTTTCAGCACATAAAGAAACATCGCAGCATATTGACCCAATTCTTCCACTGGTGGTACGATACAACCTTCCTTGTAATGGCGACTAAACAATTTTTGGCTGTTTCTGGAAATCCGTCGGGGAACTTTCTGCAATCTGCATCACCAGTCTCGCAGGCTAGGCATTTCAGCATAGTTAGCGAAATTTTTAAGCGGTTTCGATGTATAGCAGGAAAAAAAAAATTATTTAATTTTGAAGAAAAATATAAAAAAGACGTCTGTCTGACTCAAAAGTCAAAGCCAACTCCTCTTGTAATTGGAATTGCAATATTTATTCGTTGGTGGTTGGAGGTGAACTAATATTTGTTGGTTGGTAGTTGGACGTGTACACGATTAACAGACTGGATTTCACTGCACTTGGTGAGGACTAAAACTACGTAAGGTATGAACACCATAAAATATGTGTACGATTAAATAACAGACAGGTATTCACTGTACTTGGTACTGGTAGTAACGGAACAAATCCACATGTGACGCCATTAAATAATCGACTGAGATTCGCTGTACTTGCTAATAACGGAGCAAATTGTGTATAGTGACGCAAATAAATACTCGACTGGATTTCACTATACTTGGTAAGATCGAAACATGTGATGCGATTGTACATGTACACGTGATACGATTAAATAACCGACTGGATAAATTTCACTGTACTTGGTGCGGAGTAATGTTATGCATACGTGTACATGATTAATTAATCGACTGGTTTTCACTTTACTAACGGATAACCGAATAAATAAATTATGACGCAATAAAATAAAATTAACTTATTGACTAAAATGGGATATGGAACAAAAAACCGATTACCTGACTTAGTACCGGTTTGTTGATTATTTAAATCACCATTGATTAATGATTTCCTGGCTGCGACTGGATGTGAATACTATGGTTGGTGATTCACTGTGTGCCAGCTGACAATACCTGAATCGTTGTAAAATTCTATTTTTACAGGCGAATATTATAAAAATAATTAGGAACCGAACAGCCAACCAAAATTGTCTGAGGTTATGATATTGGACCAAACTCCGAGATAATAAATGTATTTTAAGTTATTTTATTTGTCTCTTCCTATAAAAATTTACGTTAAAAGACAAAAATAAAAATCTGGTGTATTATGACTCGATTCTGACTGATCCTTAATATTACAAATAAAAAAAAAATATTTTACCGAATTAGCTAGCTGGCACGCAAAAAAGTCAATTGTTTAAAAGAAATAATTTTATTGGCACGCAACTATTGGCAACTATTTGCGAAGACTGGTCTATACCAATTTAATAAAGAAAAAAATCAACGATATTCGGCTAACATCATTTCAAAGTGCGGACTGCGGAGTAATACTTTGGAGTTTTACGACACAGAAAATAACTAAATTCGGCTCGAGCGGTTCAAACTACATAATTGAGCTGCATCCGAATTCCGGTTCTATGACAAATGAGAATGAGACTAGTCAGTTCTCATACTCATCAAAATTCCGATTTCCGCATTGCAGATGAGTTTCAATTATAGTAAAATATTATAGCATACGTTATTGGGTTTACTGGGTTATTTTTTGCCATTATTTTGTTGTAAAAACAAAATTTTCTATCAAAATATGTTTATTTGTTTAGACTGATGTTAATGTTGTTGGGCTTTTTATATGAATAGGTGTACCAAAAATGTATGGAAAAAATAATAAAATAATAAAACTATGTTCTAGTTATTTATTGTTGCGTGTTTTTGTTTACAAAATTCATGCCATTGATTTCGCTACCCGCGTGCCATATTTGTGTGTATTAAGTCTATCAACGGTTGAGAATTACTTATGAAGGCTCATATTTATATTAGCCCCATTGTTACCTACCTGTATAAATATAATGCAAATTGGTGAAATTTTCACAAGATAACCCTTGTGTGATATTAGAAACAACAAACAACATTATGAACATTTGAGTCCTTTTCGGGCTAATTAATGTCTTTTGATAAGTCTGACACACAACACAATAATTTTAGGCTTCAACCATACATTTTCTTTCTGGGTTCTAAAGATTAAAAATTACAAACAATTTGTTACTTATGTTCAAATCGACAGAGGCAACTACAACTTTTAGTTGCAGTTACAATTTTTCGGAATTGAATTCCGAAATCCATATTTTAAGAAGTCATTAAAACAGCGAATTTAGTTGAGATTTGAATGTAATTTTTAAATGCTGCTAATATTTATAAATAAAAAACAACAGCCAACTACTTGGCAGTCTATGTATTTTCGAAAAAAAAATCGGTACCAAACGTCAATTGTAAGAACAGTTCTAGTCACCGATATCCACGACTACAATCGTAACTACAAATTAAATCTGTACTAAAAATTGACGCTTTAATGTGGTTTAAAAATACAAAAACAGACACTATAGTCGTAGTTGCGATTTTATTAGGTTATTCAGAAATTAATGCAGCTTTTCAACCATTTTATTTAAAACGACATATCTCAGTTTAGAATAAATTTTATTAATCGAAATAAGAACCATTAGAATCTACACATTGTTGCCAACAAGATAAAAGTTTATTAATTCCAGTAGCTTAGAATTATGTAGTTCTAGAAGCGACGAATTCTTCGAAGGCATTTTTGCGGCTGTTTGGTCGTTGAATATTTGTTTCTTGTAAGAAGTGGTCGAGATGCTTGAAAAAGTGGTAGTCGGTTGGCAAGAGGTCTGGTGAATATGGTGGGTGAGACAGAGCTTCGAAGCCAAGTTGGTTCAACTTCTGCAGCGTCGGTTGTGCAACATGTGGTCGAGCATTATTGTGCAGAAGAATTAGGCCCTTCCTATTGACTAATGCTGGACCAAGATGTTTTAGTTCTTTATGCATTCTGTTAATTTGTTGACAATATTTCTCTGCTGTGATATTTTCGCCAGGGTTCAAGAAGTTGTAGTGGATAATTCCGGCTGACGACCACCAAACAGTCACCATAGTCTTTTTTTGATGCAGCTCAGTTTTGGAGAAGTTTTAGGAGCTTTGCCACGGTCTAACCACTACGCTGAACGTCGTCGGTTTTCGTATAGAATCCAATTTTCATCGCACGTCACAATGCGATCGAGAAATGGTTCGTTTTTGTTGCGCAAAAGAAGTGAAGAGAAAATTTCATAACCGCGATTTTTTTTGGTTTTCGTTCAATTCGTGTGGCACCCATTTGTCGAGCTTCTTCAAATTTCCAATTCGGCTCAAATGTTCCGAAATTAATCCAATACTTACGCATAGGTCCCCTGCAAGCTCTTGAACAGTCGTGCGTGGGTTTACTTCCACCAAAGCCTTCAATTCAATGGCAGAAGGACGTCCGCGACCTTTCTCATCTTCAAGACTGAATTCACTACGATAAAATTATTGAAACCAACGTTGTATTGTGCATTCGTTAAGACTTCCTTGGCTCCAAACTTCATAATTGTTTCAAGCCGTTTGTGCTGCACTGCAGCCGAGTAAAAATTCATACAAGTAAATTTGGCAAAATTCTTGTTTTGACATCTTAACTTCAAAGGTCTAAAAATAGACAAAACTACAATTTAGATTAAAAATAGATTATGTGGTAAGAAAGAGAATAAAATAAGCTTTAAAATGACGTATAATGTTAAACCCTTTGCGTAATTCTTTATTATTGAAAAATTGTTAAAACAAATAAAATCATAAAACCTGCATTAATTTCTGAACAACCTAATAGTTGCGTCTGTTGATTTGGACCTTATTGTCCATCAACTAATGTTATATCATTGTTTGACAGTTGATTTAGTTTGGCCAAATCATAAATTACTTCGGTCTAAAAAGACCAAAGTATTGAAATCCTGTCAAAAATGACGACAAATTTGGTTGGTCCAAAACCACTTTTCTCGACGTTTTGAAAGTCCCTGACGTTTTGAAAGTCCCTGACGTCTGGATGTCTGTACCAGTGGTATCTCGAGAACGGCTGGTCCGATTATGAATTTTTTTTCGCCAATCTGTTTCTATGGTCAAGGCGGAGATTTGAAAAGCTTTTGGAGACTGTACGTCAAGAGGGTGGAGTACCTGCCATACCAATTAACCCAAAATACCTGGTTTTAGAAAAACTTACGATCTTTTTATATAATATGTTTATTTGATTATTGAATTGGGCATTGAATTGGGAATTGATTTGAAGGTTAAATTAAGGATCAAATTGGGCGTTGAGTTGGGGTTGGATTTGGATGTAGTGAATAGTTAACAAATTTTTTATATGATGGAACTTGCGCTTGCCTATGTATCAACCGATTATTATGAAATTTGACATGTGTGTTGGAAATGGGATTCTAAAATGGATCTTGGATGAAATTCTAGAATATGGCCAAGAATGATGAAACTTGACTATTTCTCATCACATGTGCGTTGAAAATGGGATTCTAAAACTGTTTTGGATGAAGTTCTAGAATATGGCCAAGTATGATGGAACTTGTCTATTTCTCAACCGATTATTATGAAATTTGATATGTGTGTTAGAAATGGGATTCTAAAATGAGTTTTGGATGAAGTTCTGGAATATGGCCAAGTAGGATGGAACTTGCCCATTTCTCAACAGATTACGATGAAATTCGGCATTTGTATTGGAAATGGGATTCTAAAATGTTTTTTGGATGCAGTTCTGGGATTTTAAAACGATTTCTGGATGAAGTTCTGGAATATGGCCAAGTATGATGGAACTTGTCTATTTTTCAACCGATTATTATGAAATTTGATATGTGTGTTAGAAATGAGATTCTAAAATGAGTGTTGGATGAAGTTCTGGAATATGGCCAAGTAGGATGGAACTTGCCCATTTCTCAACAGATTACGATGAAATTCGATATTTGTATTGGAAATGGGATTCTAAAATATTTTTTGGATGAAGTTCTGGGATTTTAAAACGATTTCTGGATGAAGTTCTGGAATATGGCCAAGTATGATGGAACTTGTCTATTTTTCAACCGATTATTATGAAATTTGATATGTGTGTTAGAAATGAGATTCTATAATAAGTGTTGGATGAAGTTCTGGAATATGGCCAAGTAGGATGGAACTTGCCCATTTCTCAACAGATTACGATGAAATTCGACATTTGTATTGGAAATGGGATTCTAAAATGTTTTTTGGATGCAGTTCTGAGATTTTAAAACGATTTCTGGATGAAGTTCTAGAATATGGCCAAGTATGATGGAACTTGTCTATTTCTCAACCGATTATTATGAAATTTAATTTGTGTGTTAGAAATGACGATTCTAAAATGAGTTTTTAATGAATCTCTGGAATATACATATTTATATATTTATTTTCTGAGCAATATTTATTGAGCAATTAACAACTCTCAGAAATGCTCAGCAGTATTTTTTGGCATTTCAAAAGCATTTGATACTGTTAACCACGACATACTAATAATGAAATTGGCAAGTATTGGTGTTAGAGGAAAAATATTAGATTGGTTTATAAGTTACCTTCGTAAGCGTAGTCAAATTGTAAAAATTAATAACGTGAATAGTCCTCCAGGTCTTCTAAAATGTGGTGTTCCTCAGGGCTCAGTTTTGGGGCCCTTATTGTTTTTAATTTATTTCAATTCTATCTTTGAAATTAATCTTAGAGGGTGTGCTACAGCGTTTGCAGATGATTTGGCTTTGACATATGCGTCTAATGATTACGTTAATATTCAACGGTTTATCAATATTGATTTATGCACTCTAAGTACCTAAATGGTTTTTTTATCACCGGCTTGTTGCTAGTGAAAAATCTAAAATTATGCATTTTAGGCGACCCGACATAACAATAACAGTTGATCAACACTTTTTCAAGAATCACGTATACCCGTGCGATAGAATCCATGTTTTGGGCAATGTTTTGATTTGCCCTGCATAAATGAGTTTAAATACTTAGGTGTAACAATTGACTCACAGCTAAATTGGACCTCCCACCTAACTAATATCAGGAAAATTGTTATTACTGCAGTGCATCTTCGACCTTTGTGCCCTTCTTTTATTTTAAGAAGGTTATATCATGCTCTTGTTGAATCTATCTTAATGTATGGTATAACTAGTTGGGGTGGAATTTACTTTGCTAATATTGCAGATCTTTTTATAGCGCTAAAATGAATTATCAAATTAATTTATGCTTGTCCAAGAAATACACCCACTAAGGTATTTGTATGTTTTTGAAGTATTGAAAATGTTTTTTGTTCGTAGCAATAGTTATCATAGTCGAATATACCACGTGTATAATATGAGAAATCCAAACAATTTTGTTGGTTTTCGTTGTAATAGTGAAAGGTTTAGAAGATTTTATTTATATATGGCACCTTATTGGTTCCATCTTTTACCTAAACATGTGAAAATGCTTCCATCTGGACAGAAACATAAATTTAACAGGGAAATTCGGACTTGGTTACTTGACATCGATGATATCGAGCAATATTTTTAGTATAAATGTTAAATTACATTATTTTCTAATAAGCCGTCGTGTAGTTAAATATATCTATTTTAATAAAACTGAGCTTGTATTTTGTTGAAGATTATTGTTATTAATGTAAAGAAAGAATATTATATAAATTTTAATTACAATTTGTTTGAAATTGCTCCAATACAGACATAACGTCTATAGGAGCTGTACTTTATTTTATATTTTATTATGTTGTTTTAACTAGCTTTTAATTTTGTATTTATTTTATTGAAATAAAGATACTAATAATAATAATAATAATATGGCCAAGTATGCCCATTTCTCAACCGAGTATGATGAAATTCGGCTATAAGTTCAGGAATATGGCCAAGTATGATGGAACTTGGCTATTTCTTAACCGATTATAATGAAATTTGATATGTGTGTTGGGAATGGGATTCTAAAATGATTTTTGGATAAAGCTCTGGAATATGGCCAAGTAGGATGGAACTTAGTTATTCCTTACCCGTTTGTTATGAAATTTGACATATGCGTTGTAAATGGGATTTTAAAATGAGTTTTTGGATAAATTTCTGGAATATGGTCAGTTAAACGGTTAGAAATATCAGTATAATTTGTTATACTACTTTCGGTATAAATTTCTAGAATACAATTTTTCGTTTTAAATTGGATGCCTGTACCCATGTTACTGAAGCTTTTGACCTGTTTGGCTGTTGTTGTATAAGTAAATATATGTTGGCTAAAATAGAAATCAATAATGTCAAAACTGTCACACCAACTTTATGACATTATTGAAGATACCATAGACCGAAGTTCTGATCACCTCGTGAGGTTTCAGCCCTTTATATTTTTATAATTGACTATGATGCTCGTTGAGAATGTTTCCCGCTTCCTGTTGGTCACGGCTTAGAAAGAAACACGTTGATAGTTGTGTAGAACTAGTTTAACTAACCGCTTTATTCAATAATTCATATGGTTTATATACAAAAATATTGCTTATAAACTATTGACTATGCAAATCATAATTATGAAGGTGAATGCACTAGTCAGCATAATTGAATTAATATAAAAAACTTATATGTCTAAGGTCTTGTGTAGATGTTGTTGTTGTACATGTTATATAATTTATGTTATATTTTATTATTGATGTTATTGTTGTTATAGTACATAACAATCATCTACATAAAACACTTCTCACAGAAAAATATTTTATGGGTTTATTATTAAACCGGAAATACGTTTCCTGAGTTTTTATACCTTTAGATTTTTTTATACGAATAAAACTCATATCATAAATTTGTCATCGAACCGGAATTCAGGTGCTGGACTGTTTAATGGATTTGACATGTTGATTTATTTGATATTTGCAATTGTATCACTTTTCGGTAAAAATGACATCGACAAGTATTTTGGTTTTATTGTCTTCTTAAAATGTTATATTTCCCATCAGAGATCAAACATAAGTAGCTGCTTCTGTCAAAAATTATTAAACAACTATGCTATACGCAATAACAACTACACATCAACAAAGAAAACTAGAGCGGATTTGCAAAACAAACAAACCTTCCAACATCTCGCAATCCCTACCTACTACATAAAAATAGTTTAATCTAATAATGCTCGCGCTAATAAAAATGAGTTGCAAACAAAATCATCACACTATACGTCTTTATTATTCTTTGCGCGATAAGACATAATATTTTTATTTAATTTTTTTAAATTTAATTATCTTGAAAATAAAACTTAAAACTTCACAAACAAATTTGTACTGTACATAATGTAATTACTTTTTCACTGGAATATCAGATCGAGTACAATTTATCTTAATACGTGCGAGACAGGAATATCAAATATGTTCACACCAACAGCATGATAGCATTCAACAATAATATTACATACAGCAGTAATTAAGTGTCGGAAGTACACAAATATAAATAAAATCTACTCGTATGTATGTATACATACAGCCACTGCATAATATACAAAGTTATAATCATTAAAATGGAATTTTTCGTCGAAGTTGTCGATGCTGTTGTTGTGATAATAATCAGAATTTGTAATTATATTGAAATTAAATTTAAATTTACAGAAAATATAAATTTTTCGAAAAAAAACAAATTATGGAGAATTAGATAAATAAATAAATGAAAGCAATAAATAATCTATTATTCGACCCAGTAATGGTTGTGGTTGTGGAACGAAAATTGTTTCCGGTTGGATAAAATCGTCGTAATTTGTGCGATCAAATCATTATAATGTTTGTATTTATGTTTTTCGATTAAAAAATTTGTTATTCAACTGAGTATTAAATCCGCTTCAACAATCATTGTGTTTAGATTATTACTTCACGGATTTAAAACAATTAGATCATATCAAACAATTACTTATTTAAGTGCTTCTAAAAGCTTCGGAAATGTGTTTCAATTCATCTTCGTAAACCAGCCCTCTTGAGTTATGTATTTATTACCATAAAGTTCCAAAAAGTGAAAATAACTTTTCAAAAATTTCATATTTTGCAGAAGCTCAGGAAATTTCTCTAGCGGTTTGAATTCTATGGACTGGAGCATTTGGAATGATGCTGCGAAGAATTTTTGCTTGAATTCGTTGCATGAGGTCAATATTTCTTGAGCTGGTGGAGCCCATACTTTGATAATCAGTTTTTGTTGTCCTTGAATGAAACAGTAAATTTTAGCAAAATTTATTTTTATTTGATTGCACTTTTTCGTTATGTCTTCTTTGTGTTAGTCTGCGGTTCATGTACATGCCTAAGTACTTAAAATTGTTATCAATTTTAAAGGACTGGATCCTTTTATCTAACTAAATTTGCAGTTCTCTTAAGTAGTTTGCGGATTTCTACTCGACACCTTTGAAAGCTGTGTCATCAACAAATGTGGAAACTTCTACTTAGTCGGCAGTATGTAAATCGGCCATATATAACAAGTAAAATACTGCACTCAGTACATTGCTCTGAGGGTGCCTGCTAAAAATAATTTAAACGTTTATCCTGAAATCGTCTTTGGACCATAATTTTGAAGAACTAAAGTGAATCCTCAGAAGATTTCTTCTTTTCTTTTTTTCGTTATCGAGGGTTTGAGCAATATCCAAGAAGACCAAAGTTTTGTATTGTGTCCTTCTCCGTATTGAGTTTACAATGTGAACTTCGTGCCATGCTGGTTGCGGAATCCGAATTGATAAATTCGTTTAATTTTAATTGGCTTAACATTCCTCCGGTTGAACTGTATTGGCTTTGAGCTTTCATAGTTTACCATTAGTTCTGGTAGCACGTTAATATTTGCATCTTCTTCATATTCTATATATAAATACTTTCTTTAGCAGAGCAGCAGAAGCCTTGACTATCTCCTCGTCACTTCTACATTCTACCGCAACGTCCGACCTAAGCTCGAATCGCCGGTCTCTTTAGATTTTTTGTTGCTTTCCACGGTGAATAATATGTTCTCTTTATATTGGTAAGAGTCCACTTAAATAATTCTGGAATTCTACGCGTACCTTTTTTTGCTACGAGACCCAGATTGTTTTCAAAATTTTCTGTCGTCGCTTAAACAATTGCTAGTGTTGTAAGGGGATATCCAATTGACAATTCTAATCGAGCAGATTCCTAAACTTCTTCCAATATGTTTTTTTTTTATTAAAGCCTTTAAGGAATCGGTGTTCAGTGTTATTATCAATAAAGTGTGGTCAAACGAAAAATCATAGCATCAGTTGCCCGAACATTACCTTTGGTTATACGCAAAAATCTTAGATCGGACTATCGGAGATTTTCATTTTATCCGGAGGTCATTATGCGAGTTGTTTTGCATTGTAATCACGCCCGCTAAGAATTTATTGCTAAATTTGTTAAATTAGTCCAAGTAATTGCTTGCTTGAGAGAACAATATATGGCTAATATTACAGAGTTCCTAGACCATTTCTTGAGGCAGATATTCGTTGCTTCTCTGAGATGTTTTTCATATTCTTGAAGCCTAAAGTGCTTTAACCTCCTCATGATTAAGATAGCTGTACTTTAGAATGGTTTGTCATCCAGATGTTTTGTATCATAGGCTAGGCTACCTTTACCATTAATTTAAAATATGTAGTTCTTTTTAGTGAAGCTAGTTTCGGATATTAATCTAGCTGCACCTAGTTTTTTCACCAGGATTCTTGTGTTTTACGTTCTGGCTTTAATCCATGCATAGTCACTTCAGATATAACGGTGCCTGGGATGTGGGACCCAATAAACTTCAATGTGACCGCACACGGTTAATGCCGTCGTTGATCTTTGCCACTGAATTTGTAATATCGTGTGCAAAGTTTGTTATGTGCCTCTCTCTATATTAGCGACCAACATATTGAAATTGGGGGGGACGAAATTATATAAGAAACAATTTTTATTTTTTTATTTTTTTTTTAAAGTCATAGCAAGAGCTAAATGAATTATTTAGATATATAATTTCACAACACCTATGTATAAGGTTACAACTATCGCCTGATTTCTGTATTGTTGACCTTTTCCTGTAGCGAAAATTAAGCGGATTCACTATAAATACATCAACAATATATATAGCCTATCGCTCCGTTGCGGTACCGTTATAGGAGTTTATATCCCGCAATCTTTGGCGTTTTATTTTTTTATTATTTGTTTTTAAATAATTGAATAAAATTGAATTAAAAGGTGAGGCTCCGCTGTTAAATAAAACAAAACAATTGTTTTAGCCATGTACTTCTAAATTCGAGTCGAGCTTATAACTCACCAGAAAAATGATTTGTTTCGCTGTTATTGTTGTTTTAATCGTCTTGGCAATTTACACAGCGATTTCTGGGACATACAATGGTTATCTCTCTAAATATATATGATAAACGCAAGCAAAGTTTGAAAGTCTAATAGCCATAATGGCTAGAAATAAAGAATTCGCTAAAGGCTATGCGAGAACTGACCAAGCCAAAAAAAAAGAAATACTCTTTGGGCAGAAATTGAGAGAAAGTTAAATTTGTTGGGCCCACCAATGCGAGACATAAAAGGGTGGAAAAAGGTGAATCCTTATAATTAAATATTTACATATTTAACATATATGTAAACGTTTTTCTAGGTTTGGGCTGGTCATAAGGACTACATAAAAAATAAATTAAGGAACAATAAAAAAACTATTTCAGGAACCGGCGGTGGGCCAAGCAAATTTGTTCCATTAACTCCAAGCTAAGAATAAGTCGTAGAACTTCTTGAAATGGAGCTTAGCTTAACTGGTATCCCAGGTGCCGAATCGTTTGGCTCTGCTCAGAAGGACGGATCGACCACCTTTGCCGAAAATGTTACCGAACCAGTGAAACAATTAAATCTGCCATACAGCATTGTAAACCAGCATTGCACCTCATGCTATTCCTCAGATGCTTAGGGGTAAAAAAGCTCAAAAGGAACATATTTCTAGTCTGCTTGAAAAGTAAATCAAAATGCAGTCTGAGTTCCATACAAATATTACAAATAATTTAGGAAGCATCAAAAGATCTCTTAGAGACATCTCGGAAACAGAGAGACGAAAATGTAAATTGTACGACAAGGAATTAAATTTACGAGAAAGAAATGTTAATATAATTGAAAACTACTTAAAAAAGCAAGAAGAATATTTAAAACTGATAATAGAGCAAATCGCCGAGGGCAACAGATTGAAAACCAACACAAAGTTTTAGCTGTGGAAATGTGATACCTTAAAATTGAATTCTGTTGAATTAAAGTTTGTTAAATTGAATTTTGTTGAATTGAATTTATTAGTTACATACTAATTACATTTTCTGTTATATGAAAAATCTAAATAAAAAATTAAAACCTACAATAAATTTTTTATTTGATCTCTGATTCTTCATCTAATATACTGGAACTTCCAATTTCTTCCTCTTCAACAAAGTCATCAATTTCATTATTTTGGCTGTTTGTCATTTCATCATCTAGAGTAACATTGTAAGCTACACAAATGTTGTGTAACGCACAACACACAAAAAATTGTACTGCTTTCTGCGGCGTATAATGCAACTGACGTGCAGATAATAAGCAGCGAAAACTGCCTTTAAGTAAACCAATTGCTCTTTCCACTTCGTATCGAGCTTTTGAATGAATTTCATTAAATTTTGCTTCGCTACTGTTTTCTGGTGCTGTACGACAAGGCGTCATAAGCCATGGCTCGAGAGGGTAACCAGAATTCGCTAGTTAAATAAAAATAATTTTTAACACATCATATATCAACTAAGTAACAAAAATTACCTAACAGCCAGTTTCGCTCTCCTCGCGCACAACGATTCTGGAACCATTTCCTCTCGGAGCTTAGTGACCATATTGAGGAATCGTGCTATGATCCACCAAAACAACCATCAACAGCTCCAATATTTAATTTATGATCACATATCTAAAATTACAATTAGGAATTAATAAAACCAAACAATAAATATTATTAAATAATATTACTAACATAGCGTTTATACTATGTTTCAGCTTTCTGCTGAAATATAGGTGTTCAGTTTCATGCGGACGTATTATTTGTATATGCGTCCCGTCTACTGCACCTACAACGTTTGAAATTCAAATTTATTATAAAAATGTCTCTTGACCTATCTTTCTTCTTGTTGTGTCATTTCAAACTTAATCCATTTTTCACAAATTCGGTTTTGAATTGCGTTAGACACTTCCGTTAACACAACTGATACAGTCTGTTGAGCCAGACTAATGTTGAAATCTTCACCAACACTCAGCTGGTACCCACCTTCAGCATAAAATCGAAGCGCCGCGCTGTAGCCAATTTAATTATGACTGGAATTTCAGTTGCACGAAATATTCGGAAATATCGGCATTTCGTGTTCGCTTTCACTACTACTTAAATAGTATGCAATGGAATTCATTTATGTATAATATTATTAAATTTAAATATGATATATAATTTAAAAATATTTAGATAAAATTAAAACAACTGATTGAATATTGCAATTTTTCCATTTGTATTAACATATTTTTAATTGTATTTTTCTCTACTTCTCATTCTATACGTAAATTCTTTTAATCATCATAACTGATTCGCGGACTTTTGGTCTAAAACAATTTATCTAAACCAATTTGACTAAAGCAATTTACCTAAAATCAATTTAGCTAAAACCAATTTATCTAAACACAATTTGCCTAAAATCAATTTATCTAAAAACAATTCATCTAAAAACAATTCGTCTAAAGCAATTCGTCTAAAACAGTTTATCTAAAACAGTTTATCTAAAAACATTTCGTCTAACTACAATTGATCTAAAAACAATTTACCTAAAAACAATTTAACTAAAAACAATTCGTCTAAACTCAATTCAACTAAAAACAATTCATCTAAAATCAATTTGTCTAAAAAACAATTCTTCTAAAGCAATTTAACTAAAAACAATTCATCTAATCCCAATTTATCTAAAAGCAATTCGTCTAAAAACAATTCGTCTGAAGCAATTTATCTAAAATCAATTCATCTAAAAACAATTCATCTAAACCCAATTTATTTAAAAGCAATTGTTAGTAGACAAGTTTTGTCTTTGCTAAATTATCTAGTCATAACAACTTTTGCTATTTTTTATGATTTTACCGCTATTTATTAATTTCAACCGTTTAGATTATTTAATCAAAGAGAAATACATAGTTTTATTTTTAATAATCACTAAAACTGTTAAAAAAAATTCCCAATAAAAAACACGTCTTGTGTGTATCGACATAAAATCAAAAAGAAAATATAATTTTTTGACTGATAATATTCAAAAACTAATTCTAGGTTATGTCCAGTTCTACATAGCAAAGACAAAAACCTTACTATTAGCGGGAACTACCGGTTAAAGCTGATTTACATTCAATCTTTCCGTTCTTTTCCAAAAGATAAAAGATTACAATAAAAAATGCGTTTTAGTATGATTTCCTTGTATTAGAATCAGAAGGAATACTCAAAAAGTAGTATTCAATATTATTTAATGCAACACTAAACTTTGTTTTCGTCAAAAAGAACGGAAAAACCTGAAAAGATGAATTAGTTTGTCTTTTTTCGTAAAAGTTGCTCAAAATTTATAAAATCAAAGTAACATTTTGAAAGGAAACATGAAAATTTGAAATATGCCCGTCCCATTTTTATATATGGGTAAAATGTATTTGCACTTTTGTTCGTGTTTCTATTCGTTTGCGAAAGAACGAAAAGATTGAATGTGTGATGTGTCGAGGTCGACTGGAAAGCGCTATGTAGGTTATGTAGGTATCAGAGAACGGAACAAGCGAAATCGAGTCTAATCGAAAAACCATAATAAGTTTTTTGTTTTTGTTTAATTTTTCAAAAATTGAAAAACATTTTGTTTGATTTTGTTCGTTGTTGAATTTACTCGTTTTATTTTGTTTTTCGTACTGCTTGCTTGTAAATATTTTTCGAAAAATTTGCTTGCAAAATATCAAACAAACTCGATCTTACTTGTAAATATTGGCATATAAAATTAAATTTTTGATTTTTACTTTAAGGTTTTAAGGTAACATATAGGGATTTCTGCATCATATTAGCAATTGAATAATGTAAACACAAACCAAACGGCACATTGTTTAAAGCAATAGCGTTTAGTTCGTGAAGTGCCGTGCTTAAATTTCGAAAGTGATGAAAAAGGTATATTTTATGTAGTAAAGCAAAAAAAAAAATAAGACTTTTTGTAAGGCCGATTCTAACTTCTAAAATTTTATGTTTTGATATTTTTATTTTTAGTTTTTTACTACAAATCCATAAAGGAAGCAGATACGTTGTCATTCCAGAATCTGACTCAATAGCTTATAAGGAACCTTTTTTAATAAATTAATGTGGGATTTGTTTCGTGTTTACGACAGAAATGTAAACATTATAGTATGACACCCAATCTTCCTGATACCTTAACAAACTGCATTCTGCAGAGGATATATTTACTAACCCAATTATATTACTAACGGGCAGTTCCAGATGATTTTCAAAGTTATTACAGAATAACCCCATTACCAAATTAAACTGAATTGTAACGTACACCACTATCTACAAAACTTACGAATTCCTAGGAGTGTGCTCTTTTCAGTTTTCACGCATTTGGTATACTACACGTAGAATGTACCCGAAATTCTATTTTTTTTTTTTTAAATTTGGCATGGTTGAAGGTTTTCAAGCTATAACTGACCACAAAATTCATTAAGCAGGTTATTAAGTAGTTCACTTTAATTATTTTATGGAATGTTTCCTTTAATAATTTTGAGCAAACCATTGATCCATTTTCAATATCTATACTGAGGTACAGTGTGCCAAAAAAAAGTTGTTCGAGGTGATACCTAGATTCATGTTTTACTTAATACTAGCTTTTAAACTATTTAACGTAAATCAAATGTCTTTAGTTTAAGTTCTAGGATTTACTAACACCTTTATTTTGTTGATAACACACTGGCATATTGAAGACTCTTTCGAGATTATTTTTTTAATTTCGTTCGTTTTACTACCCCATACAAAGATATTCAAAATAGAGTCGATTATAATAATTGCTTGCTTGTTGTAATTATCATCAAACCAGTCTTTACTTTGGCGATCGAAATGAGTTGAAGCATCGTCTTGCTTATGTGGTGCTTTTGGAATATCCTCAAGAAGTATAGTAAGGCCTTAGGAAGCCTGAATGATCAAATTAATTCGCAGTTACACCACCATATATATTCTCACCAAACTTTTGTTGGAACTATGTTGGTTTTTTAACACGTTTGTCTGATGCTGAATGATGAATCGTTTCTAACCAGCAGCACGAAGTTCTCGCTATAAGTGAATGCAGCTATTAAATAAGGCTACTAGATTAATGATTTTATTTATTGCCAATTGTTAAATTTTTGGAAAAAACGAAACTTAGAAAAAACATTTTAAAGGTAGTGGTTTATCTTTGTTATAAAAAACCAAACGATTTAAGTAACATATTCGTAAAGTTGAGAACAAGCTATCGAGAATTTTTCCAATTAGCTCCGGTATTCAACAAGAAGATGTCTGTCGCCAATACTCTTTAATGTGATCTCTGGTTTTAGAGGCTACGACGCAATTTACTTGCGGCCGTACTTTGTGTCTTAATATCTTGGAAATTCGACAAGCTGATGTTGTATAGAGTGTTGATCAGGACTGTTATCATGTGTAGGTGTGAGAGTGAGACATTGACAATGTAAAAGCTTCTTATTATTATTATTATCAACCAAATTTAGTTTATACATAATAATTAATTAATTACAAACGGGTTTGAGAGAAACTGATGACAAAGGTCATTAGTTTAATATGCATTTATGTCTCAATATGGATCGGAATGGTATAAGATACTCTAAAATAAAGGTTACAACAATTTATTCAACTTGAACTACATACATAAAATACTATACATCAAAGTCGTTCAGTTTGTCTTCTTTGACTTGTACTGAAAATGGGGGTGCCGAGACGTTTTAATAGAACCCGATTTTTCATTTATGTACATGTAAAGCAGCATATTTAAAATTAACATTTTTTATTTCTGCCGTTCCCAGCAACGCATTTTGTATTATTTATGGTGTACTCGTTTAAGTTTGGCGAAATTTAACTTAAGCGATTACCAAAGGCTTATCAAAGGCTTCATTGGCCGACGAAGAATTTTGCTTTACGCAGATATGACTTATTAGGTTGATCGTTATTTTTGCTTAGTATTTTATTACAGCAAAGCATGAGCGAGACGCTACAAATTTTGGTATGACTTTATTTGTTTTGGTGATTTTCTCTCCAAATAACTCACATACCTTACTTCTGCCTTTTGTTTTGGCCTCAATTTTAAAGTTCATCTTATAATTTGTTGCTTATTTCTGAAGGATCCATTTTAAGGACTAAAGAATTTTCGAATGAATTTTTTTTGTTAATTGTAGGGGAGACATCCAAACCTAACCAAAATCCAGAAGATTGACAATATTTGAGTTTAAGTTATCTTAGTTCGGATAATTGTTAATTATAAATAAACTAATTAATTTCTAAATGGTAATTATAGCACTACAAAATCCTATACTATTTTTGTTCTAAAAAAATTAAAATGTATTAACATTTTGATAACATTTATACATAAGTATACTACATTATCTAAAATATTCAGTGGTTGCGTTCACTGCAAAAATTGTTGTTGGTGTGGTGTGATGTTAGAAATTTCAAATAAACATCGGTGTCAGTCGGTGTAACTTTAAAATCCAGTGAACGTCATGTTGTTATTTTCTGTCAATCGTAAATTTTGAAGCAAACTTCATTTTGTTATTTGTTGTCAATCGTAAATTTTTTTCAGTAGAGCAAACTACATTTGGCTATTATTTTGTGTTTTAATAAGATAATAACGCTTATTTATAATGCGTGATACAAATAAAAAAATTATTAATTCCATTGCTATAGATAGAGCAATAAAAAATATAATAAATATTAATAAATATTCGTATGAGTTATTGGACGATCATTATTAGCCACACAAATTACACCTTTCTCCTGAATAAAACAATTCCCGTCAACCACAAATTGGCATAATTTTTCCATCAATGTTATTATTTTTTATTTTTGTTTATCTATTTTTGACATTAAATTATAACAATCGCTTTTCAACATCAACTAACAATGCTAGCTACTACAGTCAAAAAATGTCGATTTGTGTCGACGACAACATATGCAGTGAACACCAAGATGTCATAATATACTGTCACATCTTGGTGCTCAGTGAACGACAAGTTGTCAAAAAATGTAACTTTTAGTAACATTTTGTTGGGCAGTGAACGCACCCAGTGATTTCAATAAATCCAAACTAACAAAAATTCAAAACGAAACAAATTCCGCACAATTTCGAAATTTCAAGAAAAATCAAAGATTGCTTGCAAGTAAACCAAAAAAATTTTCCGAGTTGGGCAACTAGATTTACTTGAAATTTTATATTTTGATTTTGCTTGTTGCAACAAAACGAAACGAGCAAAATTACTCGAAAAATATTTTTTCGTATTTTTCGTATGTTTTTGTTTTGACTTTGCTTGTGCTTGCAATAATAAATTTTTGTTTGTTTCTGATCGAAATTTTACGCTTGTTTCCGTTCTCTAGTAGGTATGTACATTTCTAAAATTTAGTAAAGACACATTTTTAAAAACTGTTTTTGGAATGGCCAAGTTTAATCGGTAATTATTTTTATTTAAATAATTTTACATATATTGAGACGAATTCATCTAAAGAATTGTTTTTAGACAAATTGTTTTTAGTTAAATTGTTTTAGATGAATTGTATTTAGACGAATTGCTTTTAGATGAATTGATTTTAGATAAATTGGTTTTAGACGAATTGTTTTTAGATGAATTGATTTTAGATGAATTGCTTTAGACGAATTGTTTTTAAACGAATTGCTTTTAGATAAATTGGGTTTAGATGCATTGCTTTTAGACAAATTGATTTTAGATGAATTGTTTTTAGTTGAATTGAGTTTAGACGAATTGTTTTTAGTTAAATTGTTTTTAGTTAAATTGTTTTAGATGAATTGTATTTAGACGAATTGCTTTCAGATGAATTGATTTTAGATAAATTGGTTTTAGACGAATTGTTTTTAGATGAATTGATTTTAGATGAATTGCTTTAGACGAATTGTTTTTAAACGAATTGCTTTTAGATAAATTGGGTTTAGATGCATTGCTTTTAGACAAATTGATTTTAGATGAATTGTTTTTAGTTGAATTGACTGTAGACGAATTGTTTTTAGTTAAATTGTTTTTAGTTAAATTGTTTTAGATGAATTGTGTATAGACGAATTGTTTTCAGTTAAATTGTTTTTAGTTAAATTGTTTTTAGGTAAATTGTTT
This sequence comes from Tipula helvola, assembly GCA_963556165.1. Classification (NCBI taxonomy): domain Eukaryota; kingdom Metazoa; phylum Arthropoda; class Insecta; order Diptera; family Tipulidae; genus Tipula; species Tipula helvola. The sequence goes on along the minus strand of OY744482.1, from coordinate 134,414,171 downwards.
TTAGATCAATTGTAGTTAGACGAAATGTTTTTAGATAAACTGTTTTAGATAAATTGTTTTTAGGTAAATTGTTTTAGATAAAAAATCCGTTTTCCATCATAACTATGTCATCTCAATATTTGCAGTTTGTAAATAGTGAAAAAAATAATCCACGCCTGGTTGTGGAAGGCTATATTTATTACAAAGATTTTGACTACAAACAGAAAACTTATTGGCGATGCGTGCATTACAAAGCTTTATGTTGTAAAGCTAGAATTCATACCATTGATGAAGTGGTTTCAAAACAAATATCCTCTCACAACCATGCTGCTGATGCTGCTAAAAATATTGCAGATGGTATTATCGAAAATATTAAAAAAGCTGCTCTTGAAACTACCCAAAGTCCGCATGAACTGGCAACTTCTGCTTATAATGAAGCCCCTTTATCAGTGGCAGCAAAACTTCCAAAGAACAGTTCTCTCAAACGAACAATAAAACGAATTCGGCAAATTGATTCAAAATTTCCTAATGAAACCCCAGATTCCAGGGAAAATCTAAAGATTTACGACCAATCTAAAGTGACAAATAAAGGAGATGAGTTCCTTTTATTTGACTCAGGAAATATTTCCGATCTTTGGTACAAAGCGAAATTTATTACTTCTTTCGCAATATCCAGATTGGTATTCGGATTCAGTTTTACACTATTCATATTATAAAAAATAACAAAACCTTTCCAATGATTTTTGCCCTATTACCTAACAAAACCCAATATACCTATTTGAAACTCCTTGAAAGTATTAAAGAGTTGGAGCCTAATTTAAATCCAAAGAGTATACTAACAGACCTAGAGCGTGCTGCAATCAATGCCTACAGTAATGTGTTTCCATCAATAACAATTAGGCTATGCTACTTTCATTTCAAGCAGTGTCTTTACGGGCAAATCCAAAATCAAGGCCCTAAAAGCATTATGATTTAGATGCCGATTTTGCCAATAAAATCAGAATCATTGCAGCATTGGCTTTTGTAAAAGAAGAAGACGTAGAAGAAACTTTTATTAAATTAGCATCACAAATGCCAGATATTTGCGAAATTTTTCTAGATTATTTCGGAAAGGAGTTTGTTGGTTATGTAGACGTTCGGGGAATAAAAAAGCCTGGAATATATCCAATAAAAATGTCAAATATTTATAATAATTTGGGTTTGCCAAAAATAAATAACCATGTTGAAGGTTGGCATCGGGGTTTTGCGGAACTAGTCCATGAGCACTATCCGTCGATATGGAAGTTTTTAAACTTTTTTAAAGCTCCAACAAGGTAAAAACGAATTACTCTACCAACAATTTGTATCGCAGGTAGATAGTGGGCCACCAACAAAAAAAAAATATCTGGATCAGTGGGAGCGAATTACAAAAATTGTTGCCGAATATAATACCACTGACAGCATACAATTCTTGAAGCAATTGCCCTTAATATTATTTTTTAATTTTTTCTCAATTTTTTAAAACAGGCTAACAAAACAATTTAGGCTAAACCTAACCAATTTAAAAAAAAATCAAAAATCTAAAAAATAAAAATAAAAAAAATTGGACTATAGTTTTATCGTTTTTTAAAGTACAAGGAAAATATGATCATTTAAGACTAGAAAGTTACTTTGCTGTTTGCTAAATCGTTGAACCAAGGCAAATAAAAACTGAATTAATAAAAATTAATTGTGTTACGGACAATTTGACTTACGATAACTTGCTATAAAAGCAGTACGGTTTCCAGTGTATGTTTCATCATAATCGGTTAAAAAATAACCGAGTTCCTTCCTATGTGGCCATATTCCAGAACTTCTTTCAAATATCATTTTATAATTCCATTTCCATCATATTTGTCGAATTTCATCATAATCGGTTAAGAAATAACCAATTATAGTAAAGCAATTTATCGTAAAGCATTTTAACGTAAAGCAATTTATCGTAAGACAGTAAGTACCGATATTATTTTTAATAATTCGGGCGCCCGAATTTTTAAAAATAATTTCGGTACTGTCTTACGATAAATTGTTTTACGATAAATTGTTTACGATAAATTGCTTTACGACAAATTGCTTTACGATAAATTGTTTTACGATAAATTGCTTTACGATTAATTGCTTTACGATAAATTGCTTTACGAAAACTTGTTTTACTATAAATTGGTTTGCGATAAATTGTTTTACGATAAATTGCTTTACGATAAATTGTTTTACGATAAATTGCTTTACGATAAATTGCTTTACGGTAAATTGTTCTTACGATAAATTGCTTTACGATAAATTGTTTACGATAAATTGCTTTACGACAAACTGATTACGATAAATTGTCCCTAAACCGTAGTGACTTCATTTGGATGTCCTGAATATTCGGCATCAGTACGACCACAACGAAAATCAGTAAACCACTTGTGAATCATTTTAATCGATGATGAAGAGTCCAGATAATATTTATCAAGCTTTGTTTTGATGGCTGCCACATGGCATCTGAGATTTGCGATTGTGGTGCCCTCTGTTGCAATTTTACCAGACTTCTCACTATGCCCTCGTACTTTATGTTATAATTATTGTGCGTCGTCAAATTATTTATGTATTCAAATATTGCATTATTTAACAGCCGTAACAAGTTTCCGGATATGTAATCCATCCCGGTATATGATTTTAAATCGGTTACATCTCTGACCAGCTGTATTCTTGAATGGCTACCAGCTCAATCTTATGAAATTAAGCACTTGGTTCATAATTATGTTAGGATGCCTTCTCTACGTCCGATGTGATACTCACGACATCATCTTGCTCTTGATCTACAATCCTAAACTCAGTGGCCGTTATATAAATAATTGAAGCACCTATTATTTGTTTGAATTATTTCTGTTGGTTTTACATTTTTTTAGACTTAAGTCAACAAGCATTAATCCTTTTTCGTCACACTGAGCAACTCAATTTGAGTAACATTTCTTTTTTGTTGCTGGCTGTTTACGTCAACACTTACACGGGTTACGTTTCCAGTTAAATAAACTATATCTACACCGAAACAACTCCTTCAGTCAAATTACTGTAAAATTAGGTAGGTATAACGATGAAAAGTAAATGTTCTTCCTAAGCGCCCATTTTGGGTGCATCTCTATTGCTTAATGTAAACATCGTCGAGACGTGTCTGTGTATTATTATTATTACTTGAGGGTCATGTGGGCGTTCAAGCCACCTCGCACTGCGACCTAAAAGATCTTTTGTGCATGGACCCTACTTAATGAGCCGTCCAGTCAATATTCAGGCTCTTAATGAACCTGACAGTACTGCCGGCCGGTATACGATGCATACTATCCGGGCTCATTACTCTTCCTCCTATACGTGTCTGTATAACTTCGTCATTGAATGTTTGGCTGTGACATTGTCTAAGAGCTTTAATTATTCAAAATAGCTTGCAAGTTCATTAATTTCGCGGACATTATTTCTATTCCAGTACAGTTTCACTAAGAACACGTTCGGCATAGATATTTTTTAGTTCTTTTGGCAGAAGATCACTAGTTAGTATAGATTGAGTAGAGCGCTTGCTTTATCATAAGATGGTCTCCGGTTCGATACTAGGTATTGACAAAAAAAATGTCACTGTATTGTGTATATGTGTATGTTCTTTATGAAGTGCTTTGAGCCTCATAAAAATTTAATTTCCCTCTTCTGCTCCAATCAAATTAAAAAAAAGTAGTGCTGTGTGTCTGCGGTTGTGCAAACATATTGAGGAGAAACAAATTCTAAGAACAGTTTTAATCCTCTCATTTAGAAACTAGTGTAACTTATGCAATAAATTTAGTATAGATTGCGATTACAAATTACTCTTACTGCATAGCTTTGATCATGACAATAATATTTGATCGTGACAATATGCTAAACAATAGAAGATAATCAAATTTAATTTTTTTTTTTTAATTTTTGATTAGCATCTGAATTTAGTTGTTTATTTTCTGCATTACATAAATTGGTGTTTCTCTCCATCATCATCATGAAACTTTCCAGCATTATGGTTACCTTGGATAGCTCTGTTAAGCTATTTACTTCTTCACATAGTTGAACTTTTGGAGCAGTGGGTTTAACGATACGCTTGCATAGGAGATGCCTGCGTGCAGACTGTAACTTCTTGACTTCTAGAATGATTATTTATGAACCACCTTTTAATATGACTGCACAAATATATTAGTTCCTAGCGAGCTCATTGATTAATATACGACCTAGTCTCATGCTTATAATCAGATATCGAAAATGCTCACAAATTTTAAAATTCAAAACATTTAAACATTCCGTTATTTTTCTTTGTTTTAGATGTTAATAAATGAATCGCCCTAAACTTGTTTTTACACTGTCCTTTTTACACGAGCTACCGTGTAAAAACAGGTTTATGTGTATTTGTCAATATTAATCAATTTTCTATTTTCTTAATTCTTTCGTCAAATTCATGAAACAAACTCGAAATTCAGATTCGCTTAAAGAATGAAACGATAATTTATTTATTTTTTTCGGGCATGAGCAAGAGAATACACGAAAAAAGTAAAATCGGAATAATCTGGAGATCCGCAGTGCTTGATTGATTCAGGCAATGGGGAAAAATACCATCTGATCAAATTTCACCCGGACTGATCCATTTAAACCGCGTGGATAAACCGAATCGGTTTTTTTTCTATGTTGGTGCAACCTTCTTTGACATTCGTGTGACGTTTAGGCAGAATAGGTCCATTAGTGTGAATTTGGCAGCCATTTGTTTATAACACGAAAAGTTTGTCTGGCGATTTTTACTATGGAAAAAAAATTGGCCAACGAGTTTGCTTGAAATTTTGTGTTTCCAATAGAATTACGACTACAAAGTAACAAAATCATTGAAAATGTTACAGTAGTGTTTTGGGGGAGTCTGTTCTATCGACAACACAAGTATTTGCGTGGCATAAAGCATTCAGTGAGGGTCTTGAGGTCGTAGAAAACTCGAAAAAGTGAAGAAAACTGTGCTCGAAAATCATAGTGTTGGCATTAGAGAGATATTAGAGGCTCTTATGGATCGACTCGACACGCGCCATGATTCGATTGAAGCTATAAAAAGAAATTCGCCGAAGGAACTAAAGGCCATCCCGGCCGAGGCCTATAAGGTGTGTTTGGAAAAATGGATTAACTGTTGGCATGGTTGTATTGGCTCAAAAGGAGCCTATTAGGCGATTATAAAGATTTGTATTAAAATACATAAAAATGTTGTTCTTTTTACCAATCCGGTTTAGATTTGATCAGATGGTAGTGAACTTGTTATATTTGCGATTATTGCCTTTAAATCTTTGAGATTGTTGGTTTGTCCTCGTGCACTTAGCGGATTAAAACAGTACTTACACTGAATTTTATCATTACCTGATTTGCTTTGACCTCAAAAATTTGGCATCTTTTCGTGTCTCAGCAGGATTATTTTTTTCGATGTGGGTGACTTCTACGGATTTTGTTTTCCATTTTCCAACCAGTACTATGAGCCATTTTTAGAATTCAAACTCATAGAAGGTAGGAAAATTTATTGTTTTAACTCAAGATGTCACATCGTATCTGTTATCTGCAAATTCATCAGACTATGAATGTCAATATTTACAATAAACCGTTTCGCTGTTTGTCATCTAATACCCAAAATTTAAGATTTTATTTACTCAACCAAAATCAATTCATTGCTTTTACTGTTCAAATCTCGTTGAAAAAATAAAAAGCTATTTTAGGTTTTTAAATCCATTACCATATAACAATAACATCATTGATTTTTGTTTTTCAATTATGTAAATAACAAGAAAATCAATTATATTCACCTGCTATATATTATTATGGCGTGATGTATGACAATGACTACGGAATATATTAATGTTACGAAATAAAATCATAGCAAAATGTTTTTTTACATATTTTTTGAACGTGACATGAAATAACTTAACCCAATTATTATTTGTCATCGTACAGTACCACATACAATTGTATTATTACAGTTTTTTTTTTGCCATGGTAATGATTTTGAATTTTCATTTTTCTTGTTTACCTACAGAGAAAATGTGAAGGATACATTTTTAAATTACCGGTTTTGATATCTCTTTTGAATTTTATTTCTAAATGATAAGAGAGGTTTTGTAGTAAAAATATAATTTGTTTTCTATTTCCAGGTCAGCAACATTTTATTCATCTTGCTGCCGCCAATTTTAATCCATCTATTCAAAGAATATGCAAAATATGTAAATCCTAGTATACACATAATATGGATATTACTATTTGTGGTTGGTTGCAGTTCGGCATATTTTCATGCCACGCTTAGCCTAATTGGGCAGCTATTGGATGAAGTATCTATTATATGGGTATTTATGGCAGCATTTACAATATTTTTTCCAACCAAATTTTTCCATATCATCAAGGTGAAAAGGCGGTTACATTTTGTTATAGGAATGATAACAATAACGCTTCTGGCTACAGTATTATCATTTTGGCATCCCGCTATAAATGCTTTTGTACTTATGTTTCTATCGGTACCGGCTGTTGTGTTGCTTTATAAAGAGCTCAAATGGTAAGTCTTCTTTATTTCTTATTATTAAACCTTTTATTCTTGTTAATATAAATTCCTACTTTGTATATATAACACTTTCTTATATATCACATATATACACAATACAGGCATTTGACCGGGAATTTTTACTCGTTTTCGCTTTTTTTATTTGGTTTAGTGGTGATATCATTCAATAAGGGTCATCGCACTTAGCGTCTATGTTTCACGTATCTTATAGCTTAATCAAATTGTTTACATTACTATGATTTAATTTAATTCCATTTAATTTAGTTATAAAGTTCCAGGGGCGAGGTTATATTTTGTTTTTATAAAATATAAGAATTAATAACCCAATATTGTTCAAGAGTTTTGTTTATTTGTCAAAAGGTTAATTGAACTGAGAGTTTCACATTTGAATTTAGACCTATTTCTACTTGTGCAGTGGTCTACCTAAAATATGAATTTTATCTTGCCACCATTGAAATCGTAATACGTAGGTTTACTTTTTTAGTTGTTAGTATTCGTACCGCTTGTTCCTAGAATTGAATTTTACAATAACAAGCAAACATCTTTATATATTTAAGTTAATAAACTTAATAATTAATTTATTTTGTTGTTTCATATTTTTTTAGTTATTCATCGATCAATGACTTTAAAGAAGGTCATAGTATTTAGAGGTATGAAAATGGTTTCGAACAAAACTGTATAGTACAAATTAATTATCTTTATTCTCTGGATAATCCGTGAAGGATAAATTATTTTTGTGTGCAAGCTTAAAAGTATTTCACTCTACCGGTATTTCACTCCAGTAAATATACCATAAATTTATAATTTTAATTCTCTACAATTCAATCGTTCTGTAGTTCTGGATGGGTTTTTACGTTTTATGTTGGAAGCTTCAGAGTTACCTAAGCAGATGTGCTTAAATCTTTGATGCAAGAATCTTTCAGGTTTGCAGTGATCTCTAGAAAAAATCCTGACGACCAATCCACGAAAATAAAATTTGGAACATTTTTTCGCCTGAAAGACAATTCACAGTAGTAAATTCCTATATTTAAGTTTTAAATTCCTATATACACCTTAGAAAACAACAATGAGAAGCGGAGGTCCTCATTCAAACTGAAAGAGATTCAGACTGAAAGAAAGAGATCATATTGAACAAGAACAACAATATGTAAAAGCAATTTTGAAGAATCTGCGAATAAATAATTCTGTGGCAATAACACTATGTGTGCAGAAGTCAAAAATTCGCATTTTTCAGGAATACATTTTTAAAATTAAGAGGTACCCAAAATCGTACGAGTTTTAGAATTATGATTTTTGGATATGTTTTATGGGCCTTTATATGAATTTAAGCGAACCCAAGATACAGGGTTTTTCAATAAGAGGTTTCATTTTGAATAGCCTGCTATTTGGGCAGCTGTCAATTTTAAAGTAAAAACTACGCCATTACTAAAAATGGTATACGATACACGCTTCAACAACACATTGAAATTATTAAAATTCACTACAAAAATTGTGAAAATTTTGCAGTCACAGTTCGCAAAACTAAAGAACTATTTGGTCGTCGTGAAGCACCTTATCAGCCGGCAATAGTGAAACTGGTGGAAAAATTTGAGCTGTTGGGACAAGTTAATGATGTGAAGAATCGAAACCGTGTGCGTCGCTCAAGAACAACTGAGAATATTGGTGCTGTAGCCCGTAGTATTGAAGAAAACCCAGGTTTGTCGATTCCTCGTTGATCTTTGGAATTAAAGACATTCCACAAACGACATTACACCATATTTTGCATAAACACTTAGGTTTTAAGGCTTTTAAAGTTCAGTTAACACAAGAACTCTAGCCGGTCGATCACCATAAACTTCGTATCTTCGCTGATTGGGTCCTTCAAGTGCATCAAAATGATCCGGATTTTCATCGAAAAATCATCTTCAGTGGTGAGGCCCATTTTCACCTCGGAGGCTACGTTAATAAGCAGAATTGTCGCATTTGGAGCTCAGAAAATCCAAGAATGAGAAAAGCCTCTCAATCCTCAACGTGTCACTGTTTGGTGCGGTTTTTTGGCTGGCGGTGTGATTGGACCTTACTTTTTCGAAAACGAGGCCGGTGCAACTGTTACGGTGAATGGATTGCGCTACACCGAGCTATGATTAATGACTTTTTATGGCTGGAATTGGAAGATATTAATGTGGACGACGTTTATTTTCAGCAAGACGGCGCTACGTACCACATAAGCAACGAAACAATCGCAATTTTGCAAGAAAAGTTTCCTGACCGTGTTATTTCTGGAAGAGGTGATCACAATTGGCCAGCGAGATCTTGTGATTTAACACCTTTAGACTTTTTTCTTTGGGACCACGTCAAAGATAAGGTCTATGCCAATGCTCTACAATCGATTCAAGACCTTAAAGATGGAATTCGTGAAGTTATCGAGGACATAAAGCCACAAATGTGCGAATTGGTCATGCAAAATTTCATGAAAAGGATGTTGTGCAGCATTTGGCGGATATCGTTTTCAAATATTAATAGCATACCTTCCTCTTTACAATGAATTAAACATTTATTGGTTTCTCTTAAAAAATACTCGTTTTTTTTAATGTCAAAATGAAACCTCTTATTGGAAAACCTGTATATATAAATTTTATTGTTTAAATGTCTGTGCACAATTTTGATTAGCTTTTGTGTCTATGCACAACATGTCTATTCCACGCCAGATGGATACGAGAAAAGACGGTTTCTAACAGAAAGTTGTTATGAGTGATATCATTCCAACCGCTATAGCACCCTCGGCCAAATAATTTCCCCAACGAGTGAGAGCACCTGTTAAAGTTTGTTATGCGTAGATACGGACAACCTTTCGGTTGTGTGTTTTTAAGCCTGATTTTTGATCAGTGGAACACAGAATGCCGTATGCAGGTTTCAATCTGTCGATTGAAATGTTTTGGTTCCTGCCTTTGATTGATATCACAAACGGTTTGCGCAGTCGCCGTACGATTTTATAAGGACCTTCGTAAGGTGGAGTTAAGCCTGTGCGTACCTTATCTACTCTCACAAAACAACATCACAGTTTTGCAGAGATTTCGGGACAAATATGTCATCTTGTTTGGATTGTCGTGTACTTGTGGGAAGGGAATAAGGTTTTGCATTATGTTGTTCGCGATTGGTCGATAACTGTGTCATGGGTTTGTTGAGGTGACAGAGGATTTTCGATAAAGAACTCACCTGGTAGCTTAATTCTCTGTCCATAGACAAGTTCAGCTGGTGAGCACTTAAGATCTTCTTTCACTGTTGCTCGGATTCCAAGTAAAACGATTAGGATTTCCGAACTCCAAGGAATTGTATTACCTCTGGCTTTTAAGCAATGTTAAGCTTTCGGTGGAAACGTTCTACCATGCCATTCGATAGGGGACGATAAGAAGTGCTCCGGATACGCCCAAAAGTTTAGTTAACTATAAGAAAAGCTTCGGTCGTGATAGTGACCGGAACTCCAAATCTAGATATGTAGTTTTGTACAAAGGTAGTGGCAATTTTTGCTGCAGTAATGTCTGTAATGCAGTACGCTTCGGGGACATCGAGAAAAGCGATCAACACAAGTTAAAATGTAGGTATATCCATTAGAAGGATGAAGTGGTCCTACGATGTCTAAATGGATGTGTTGCAATCGACCTGGTGGAATATCGAATTTTCCATGTGGTTGTCTTGTAAGTCTCTGAACTTTGCATTTTTGACAGGATAAACAAGATTTCGCCCACCGAGTTACGTCCTGATTTATGTTAGGCCAAAAGTATCGAAATGTGATCAATTTACGTGTAGCACGGATACTTGGATGCAAAATGTTGTGCAGAGTGTCAAAGATGGTTTGACGTAATGGCTCTGCAATTTGGGTGATTGCTGACTGTTTATGTTTCGAAGCATATTTCTAAACCAGGTAATTTTAAAAGCTCTAGTTTCATGCTGAAACTAATGTGACATTCGGAACCAGAAAGTAAATTCTGAAGTTCTAAGTCTGCTTTTTGTGACTTAATGATTGTGTTGTAGTCGAATTAAGTCTTGACTGCGGCAGTTTCGTGATCTGATGTGCGAGATAGTGTATCTGCGACCATATTGTGTTTGCCTTGGATATGATTAATATCCGTGGTAAATTGAGATATGAAATCTAGGTGACGAGATTGTCTTGGATTACGTTCAGTTGTTGACTCAATTTCTCTTGTCAGAGGTTTCTGATCTGTGTAAATAGTGAAGATTAAATTAGCGAAAATGTTTTATAGCAAGATATATTGCTAGCAATTCCCGATCGAATACGGAGTATTTATTTTCCGCATCCGATAAATTCTTTTGACTGTTGCAAAAATTCCCCTTCGGCAGTGTTTGAAACGTCAGTCATTATGCTGAATTTTGTGTCATTCAGAGGATGTGCTAATAAAATAATATTGGATAATTTACTTTTCAACTGTATGAATGCGTTTTGACATTCATCAGGCCAAGAGAAATTCTTGGGTGTCTTGGGCCTCTTGAGCAGAGCGTCCAAGTGGGAGTGAATTGGTGAGAGTGTTTCAGCAAGTTTTGGTAAAAATCGGTGGTAGTAATTTACCATGCCGATAAATTGCTGAATTCGTTTGATTGAATTTGGAGCTGGGAATTCCTTAATGGTATTAATTCGTTCTTCGGATGGCAGAATACCATTAGGGGTTATCTTGTGGCTGAGGAAATCAAGAGTGCCCGCTCTGAAAATCCATTTCGAGCACATGATGCTAACATCAAACTCTGTTAATTTTGGAATAGCTGTCCCAAATGTAGTTTGTGTTGTTCCTCATTTTGTCATGCCACAAGTATGTCGTCGATGTAAACAAAAACAAAGTCTAAATTTATGACAATCTCATTGGTAAATCGCTGAAACGTTTGAGCAGCATTTCTGAGACCAAATGGTATCCGGGTGAATTTTAAAAGACCAAATGGGTTAGATATTGCCGTTTTATGCATGTCCTAAGCTGGCGAGAGGCTCTGATAAGATCAATTTTGGAGAAAATTTTGCATCCATGCAAGTGCATGGAGAAATTTTGTATATAAGGAATCGGGTAACGATCAGGTGTAGTGACCGTATTTAATCTCCGATAGTCCCCACAAGGTCTCCTGTCAAGATCTTTCTTTTTCACCATATGTAGCGGAAAAGATACCGCAGATGTAGATGGCCGGCAAATCCCTAATTCCCCCATATGTTGAAACTTGGTGACGTTGTTAATTACGGGAATTTTTTCAAGAACGTGCTATAGCCATTGTCAAGAGTAAAATGGATCGGAGTTGGTGCGTTAACTCCGAGATCATACAAGCATTTACGTCTGCTAGAATGAAAGCATGTGTGAATGTACGCTTTAGTTCAATATTTACCAGGAGAAATTTGTTACCGTAGGCACTGATCTTTGTGCCATTGGCTGCCGATAAGACTAGATCTGAATTTTTAGATTTATAATTTATAAAGTAGTGAAATGGTACAATGGAATGATCCCCGCCGGTATCATGAATGAATAAGCGGCTTTGTACTATGTGTTTCTTTTGGTCTGCCGCCGCGAGCGTAAGATTTAATTGTTTGGGGAGCTCTGATCGATTTGTATCGTTGAGCTGCCAGACCCCAAAGTGCATGGTTGTGCTTGGGCCCCAAACTTGCGGTAGTATCAACATCCGCCTTGTTTGTTGCTTCGGTTTCTGGAATTTGACCGGTTTCTTGGCGAAAATCCACTGCTATGTGAACGACCTCGAACCTCTCTTACTAGATTTATGAGCATGCCTTCCATTCGTTTGATGCGTTCTTCCAATGTGGACGCGTTTGTGAAAGGAGGATGATAATCTTGCCTGACGGTTGGTCTTGATTGGCGGCCTACGGAGCTGACATTTTGTGCGGTCCGCCGTTTTAGCTAATTCATCGGCAGACGGATGTACTCTGGTAGCTTGCGTATCCATAATGGTTTGATCATTTTAGGGTTAAATTGAGGTCCGGCTATAAAACTACGTACTAAAAAACACCACCGAAAATATGATTTGTCCTCCGTTACTTTTTTATGGTGTCTTTTTGTCCACCCGTATACGTTGCTGCTCCCGTTGGCTGCCCTTGATATTTCATATAAAAACGTGCCGCGTAACCGTAAATATATTGAAATATACGTTGTTAAAGTATCATCCAAAAATGTTTTTCCCGTTAGCTGCATAACTATATGGTAGTGGCACCCGTTGGGTTATACTTTCATTGAAATACAACGGTGAATTCAGTGTTACTTCCGTCACTGTTACTGCAGAACGTTTGGGGATTGATTAAACTCCTATTTTAACCAGCCTCGTTTGATGTGTAGTGTAACCTTTGTATCATCTGCTTCAGATTCATCACTACTGGCTGTTTCATAATCATCTGAGGAAACGTTGCCTGTATTAATATCTACCGGTAGTGAAGATTCTTCCGCCTCACAAGTTATGACCAGTAATGATGGTATGATTTGTATCTCTGTCATCTTACTATTGTCATTATGCAATCCATTCTTAATATGCTTCTCAAATATCATGTCACTTGCGTTAAATCCATTATTTTTTGTTTTGGCTATAAATCGGCGATTTCGTCGGTAGTGATTATCAATGGTACTTGACTATGATCTGTCATCAACATTACCTACGATACCGTAGTTCCATTCATGACTTTTTTTCTTAAATATTACAAGATCGCCAACTTTTAACGTGGGCAATGCTTTTGCGTTTCGATCAAAGTAGTATTTTTGTTGAACCTGACTTTCATTCAAATTGTTCCAACACAATAGCGCCTTGGACTCTAGCATTTTGGTTTTTAATAGTCGACCGTTAAATAACTGACAAGCAGAAATTCGATATTGATACGGAGCTGTTTCATTATTTTCGTAACATCGCTTTAAAATATTCTTTACTATTGCCACTTCCCTTCTCCACTAAGCCATTGGTCTGCGAATAAATTGAACTCGAATATTGTACGATCATGTTACATTTATCCACGAATTTGTCAAATTCATCCGAGTACGGGTTTTTATTTTTGTTGGATAGCCACTGATGTTAAAGCGCTCTCGTATCTTTCGAATAACGTGACTTGCGGATTTATGCTCAACATGTTTTTTTTTTTTTTTTTCGCTGGCGCTACATCCCATAGAGGGATTTGGCCGCTTCATTTTGAAGTTTCGTAATCATTTTATTTTGTTAACGAATAATGAGTGATTAATTCATTGATCCTACCCTTAACCAGCCGTGATTTTTTCATCACCCGCCGGGAATCGAACCCGGGACCTCCGGAGCGTAAAGCAAGTATGCTAACCACTGTGCCACCGGGGCGGCATCATGGCTCAACATGTTCCACTATGAGAAAACCAGAGTATGCGTCAATAATTGATATGAAGTTCATTCCGGTACTCAGGTGCTTGTTTCTGTACTAATGAATGGTTCTTTTTGATTGTTTCTTTTGAAAGAACCCAAGTATCACTACTTCAAATAAATGAATCATTTTTATGGAACTGAGTACAAGTTTGAGTTCCATTATATTATAAGATTTCCTATGAAAAGTGAAACAAAAATACTAAACCGATGGAACTTGATATATGTGGGTTACTTAAGTTCCATCGATTATTTTGGTAAATGGAAAAAAACTTGGAACTTATGCATGAGTTCAATTTTTGTTATACTTGGGAAGAGGCCACCAGTAATGCAGTATTTCGTCCCAAGATGTGGCGCGAGCAACCACTTAGCGTTTTTTTTTGCTATAGCCGGTGAGCATCACCAGCCGATGATTGTGAAAAAGCAACCCATTCTCAAAATGTAATTCCGATTTAAACTTATAGAATTCTTGACTGAAGTCGTAAAGCTTATGATAAGTCGGTAATGAAGTCGTAAAGTTTATGATAAGTTGGTAATAAACATGCAGATACGCTTATACTGCTCCTCTCGTTCGATTGTAGAACGATATGTTGTGTAATTTTCCTCCGATAGGCATGCAGCCTTTGTTACCGTATGTATGATGCATGATAGCTCCTCCATTTCGCACGCGGCAATTGCGTACGAGATAAGCAGTCAGCCACAAGCATGTCCTTAACAGGTTTATAATTTACACTCAATTTAGGATATTTGAGCAAAAACATAAACATTCTTTGTAATCGCACGGTGACATCATCCATCTCTCGCTTAACCAATGTTTCCAATGGCTTTTGGTCGGTTTCCACAGTGAATTACTTCACTACATTCAGATAATTAGCACAACATATAATTTTAACGTGTTTTGGCTGAATATTACACAATTAGCACAGGGCGATTACTTGGGGCTCACCCCCTAATACCCAGCTTTGTTAGGGATTATTGGTTTTTATTTCTATCCACGATTCACCAAGTTGTTTCGTTGCTGATGGACTTCGAATGTTACTTTTGTTGTCGTTATATTGTACATCAACTTGATTATAAATTGAGTTTGGTATATTGGGTTTACGTCCAAAGATTAGCTCAAATGGCATGTATCCAGTAGTGCTCAAATGGCATGAATCCATGAATCCCAATTATTTTTGTCTTTGTCACAGAAATTTCTTAAGTAGTCGCCAATTGTCTTGTGAGATCTCTCAAGGGCTCCATTTGTTTGTGGGTGGTAGGCGGTAGTATTAAACTTTTTTATTTTAAATAATTTACAGATTTTTTTTAAAATTTCACCCATAAAGTTTGATCCTTGATCGGTCAAGATCGAAATCGGTGCTCCGTAAATGCAAATAAAGGAGTGGGCCATAGCTTTAGCAATTGTTTCTGCTTCAGCATTTTCGATTGCAATCCCTAGAGAATATTTGGTTAGATCATCTTGGATCGTCAATATGAATTTATTATTGGAAAAAGTAACTGGAAAAATCGGCCCCACAATGTCTAAAAATATTTTTTCGAATGGGAATCTAGACGTAGTAGTGATTTCCATTGGCATTTTTGTGAATCGAGAATGCTTATTTTTTTGACAAAACTCACAATTTTTTATAAAGTTTTTAATTACAGACAGCATTTTATCATAATAAAAATGTGATTTTATTCGACGATAGGTGCGTGTAAAACCTTGATGACCCCCAAGAGGACATGTGTGAAATTCTTGTAAAATTTGATTAATTTCATTTTTATCAGTAACATGTTTAATAGTTGGCGTTATTTGTTCTAATGTACGACCTACGGAATCATTTTCGCTGGGTGGTATTGATGTATTTACAATATTAGAATCAGAACTGGATAGAAAATGGTGTGGATTAGAGGTTTGCGTAACGGATTCGGTTATAGAATTATCCAGAAAATTATCAGCATTATTTGTAGCAGTTGGATTTAGATTTTGTATCTTTGATTTAGATCTAGTAACTACATTCACATTTGGTTTTGGATCACTTGTATCATCTATTTTTATTCTACTAAGCGCGTCTGCATTTTTGTTTAATTTACCTGGCTTGTGAATTATAGAATACTCATACTCGGCTAATTTGAATTTCCATCGCATAAGACGTGATGAGGGATTATTCATATTTTTTATACAAATCAACGGTTTATGATCCGTTACAAGGGTAAACTTTTTTCCATAAATATACGGCCGAAATTGATCAACTGCAAATACGATGGCCAAAAGTTCCTTTTCGATAGTAGGATATCAGCAATCGGCAGATCGGATTCGTCAATTTTTTGGGAAAGGATAGCTCCAAGAGCAACATCAGATGCATCGCATGAAATGATAAATTCTTTCTCAAAGTTGGGATACTGTAGGATCGGAGGATTTATAAGAGCAGATTTAAGTTTACTAAAAGCCTCGGCCTTTAGAAGCTCGATTAAAGGCTTTGCAATCTCCGCGAAATTTTGAATAAATTTTCTATAATAGCCTGATAAGCCAAGGAAAGATTTGATATCCTTAACATTTTGAGGAACTGGGAAATGATTGATAGCATGAATTTTTTTAGAATCAGGTTTTATACCTGATGACGTAATGACATGGCCAAGATAGTTTAATTCTCGGCGGAGGAACTGGCATTTTGTTGCATTCAATTTAAGATTATTTTGCCGGAAACACTTAAAAACTTCAATCAACTTTTCGTTATGGTCTTTTAAGTTACGACCATACACGACTATATCGTCTAAATAAACCAGACATTTTATACCGGTTAAGCCACTTCAGAGAGTTTCGCTGGCGCTCCTTTTACTCCGAAAGGCATGCATGTCAAATGATAGTGGCCTCTGTCAGTGCTGAAAGCGGTTTTTTCTTTATCAATGGGATTTAAAGGAACTTGGTGATAACCACTTTTTAAATTAAGTGTACTGTAATAAGCACACGGAAAAAAATAAACTGGGCCACTTTTAATTCAAGAAAATGTACTTTTTCTTGATCTAAAAGCTAATTTTCTTATTTCTATCGAGCTTTTCTTCATGTAAGAATTGTGTTTCTCGAAATGAAGAAAAAATCGAAAGAAATAAGAAAATTATCTTTTAAATCAAGAAAAAGTACATTTTCTTGAATTAAAAGTCCGTTTTCTTAGCTGAGGCCCAGTTTATTTTTTTCCGTGCAGAACGACCCAATTGATCAAAAATCTCCGCTATATTAGGAAGCGGATATACGTCACTGATAGTGATATCATTTAGCCTGCGATAATCCACCACCACTCTCCACTTCTTTGTATTATCGTCAGACTTTTTCGGTACAACGAGAAGCGGAAAATTCCACGGGCTTTTGCTATTTTCTATTACTCCATTTTGTAGCATCTCCTCCACTTGGGTATTTATTTCTTCTTTCGTTGCATATGGTAATCGATACTGTTTGATATAAGTTGGAGGACAATTGGAAGGAGTACGAATGTGGTGGCTAGCGGCTTTTGTGACCGATAATTTATCACCCTCTAGATGCAAAATATAATTGAATGTTCTACAAATTTTTATTATAGATTCCTGTTCTTCAGAATTTAGATGCTCCGTTGAGATATGAGATTCAAGTCTCTTGAGCCTTTCGTTAATTTGGTTGGACCAAGAATTCTTGAGATAAAATAATTCATAATTTGAAAGAGGATCTATATTCAGGATAATATTTTCATCTACTTCTACAGGTTCTTCATTAGTATTTGCAATACTAACTATGGCTTTATTATTTTGTATCTTAATTATAGAATTTGCTATGAATACTCCGGATAAAATTTCTTTAGAAGAACAGAGCAATTCTAAATTATTTGAAGAATTTACTGTGATTTGAACCATTGCTTCTGATCTAGGCGGAACAGTTGTTTTAGAGAACCTTGAACAAAGTGGTAAAAATATTGGACTTGAAGGGAAAGGTATTTCTATTGTTTGGTTGGAAAAATCTAATTTACATTTATTTTTGGTAAGAAAATCTTTGCCAAATATGCCTGAACATGGGATAGGAAATTTATCGGGAACTATCTGAAAGTTATGATTAATGAAGGATGATTGAGATAATTTTATATTTCCGTTACATAGAGCTAACGTTTCAATTAGTTCTGACGAAATCACTTTGTTGGTACACTTAAAATCTAAATCACAATTTGTTTCATCTTTTATGATACCAACTTTTAAAATACTGATATCGGATCCAGTGTCAATTAGGAATAGGGTCGTGTCAGAAATGATAATATCTAACGCAAGTTTTACAAACTGTTTATCAAGAAAATTATTTGTAATAAATATGTGATTTTCATTTTGATATATTTGGTTATGTGGATTAACCGAAAATTTTTCAGTTGATTCGAAAAAATTTGAATTATTATGATTTGGATTGAATTGATTTTCCTCAGATTCCATTAAATTGTTTGGAACTTCTGACTGTAAAGACTTCATTGAAGTATCAGAGTTATGATTGAAAAAGGAATCATGAAAATTGTATGAATTTGTTTGACCAGTTTGTAAGGTGTTCTCCGAATGTAAATCATCTGTAGGAGTAACAGAACCTCGTTCCAACACTGTGAAATTAGGAGAATTACTACAAAAGAAATCTTGATTTTCTGAAAATAAAATATTGAGCTCAAATGAAACGGATTTATTTTTATTGTTTGAACACTATATTGTTTCAACTGCTGGACTCGCGACCTTGTGTTCAAATTTGAGTTGAGTCCATTGGCGTTTCCCGAAGTGTTTGAATTTTCACTTTGATTTTTAGCTAACCATTCATCAGCGGCTTTCTTTTTGCGACACTCCTGAATATAATGCCCTCTACATTTACAATAAGCACACGTTAGTGTTATGTTATTGTTTCTATGTTGATATGCGGTTAACTGATTCGAGGTTGAGGCAGAATTTTGAAAAGGCATATTTGATATTGCGTTTGAATTTGCAATGGGTTTAGTTAAAGAATGGATGGAATGATTTTGAGATCTTTGGCGAGCAAAACAATTTTCGAAAAAATGACCAACTTTATGACAATAACGACATTTAAAATTTTGATTATGTTTATTCTGATGTAACTTAGTGGATGTTAAAGAAGATGATAAAAAGTTGCTTTGTTTAACAGCGACTTCCTCTTCAAGTGCTTTCGATATAGCTTCATTCAACTTAGTATATCTGCAAATGGGTATGAAAGCCCTTCTTGGAAAGCATTAAGGGCGGTTTTAGAGTTTATACTTTTGATATATTTTGATGCTGCTGCTCCTTCACTTCGGATACATCCTTCATTTAGTAGCATGAGTAACTTTTCTACTCTAGAAGCAAAAGCTTGCACATCCTCGTTATGTCTTTGCTTTATATTTACTAATTCTACTTGGAGATGTTCTACAGATCTAGTTTCAGAGCATTTTGTTTGAATTTCAGCTTTTAAATCTTCCCAAGTATCCCAATCTTGGTATTGTACAATTTCATATGCTTTACCCGAAAGTTTAACTCTTATAAATTTAAGAAATTTTTGTTTTTCGGATGGTTTTAATGGTTCGTGCACTAAGTCACAACAAGATAAAATCTTGTGGAGTAATAAGGAGTCACCATTAAAATCAGGAATAATTTTTAATGCAAGGTTTGTATCGAAATCACTCATTTTAGATAGAATTAAATTTTCAACTTTGGCAGAAAAAAGTTTTAATTATTTTGTGTAATTTTTTAAATTAGGTTCTGTTTTATGCACAATTTCGTCTGAATTAACTGCAGAGAATGAACCAGAACGACGAATTTTCAAATTATCAATGTTAGACTCAGGATCAATTTCTAATTTTATATTTGAAATGGATTTCACTTTAATTAAATCCGCGTCGTCAATTAAGTTTAGTTATTTCGATAATTTTTTCCGCGATTCACGTTCTTTAGTTGGAAATTTCTTATTTGGTGCATTTCGACTTAAATGGATTTAAAACGGAATAATAATGAATCACTCAATCTAATATTAAAACTCAACAAATCAGCCAATTAATTTTATATAAATAATCAATTACCAATTTTTATTTTTATTTATCCAAATGGCTCATGATATGACTGTGATACCTTGTCATATAATTGATGATCTCAACAATTTATGTTGTGTTGTTGAGCTGTAAGATGACGGTTTCTTCTTTATTTTTTTATATGGATGATATGTGGATGATCTCGATGAGTGGATTTTACAGTATATACATACATAACATTTGAAAATTCCGTACACAAAATGTTAATGCAGTCCGATGATTACTTGTGATGATAATTTATTGTTATAATTAAAATACAGCTCCAATGGATGAAATTTTTGGAATAATTTCGCTGATTATAACTTGTAATGCTTATATTTTACAACGTATAGAAAGAAAATACTGTAGTTGATAATTTAATTGTTTTGCGGTTATGATGACGAATGACGATGCAGCTACGGTAATTCACCTTTTTTATTATGTGTGTTTGGCTTGTTGTAATTAACAACCTTCAAATGTTGATTTTCGGTACAAGTTTGTATGCATCTCGCAAAACAAATGTGGTAAAAACATTAAATCTTTGCGGTTTATTGATAAAAATGCGATACACTAACTCGTATGTACTTAAAGAATTGATAATTCGACAATTTAAAAAAAATGCTGAACGCTTCTCGATTTGGCGTTGAATTGTCGATTACAGTGTTGTTTGTACTTGTACAAAATATTTTAATATTTTCGATAGCACACCGAAACCCGCTGTCACCAAATTTGTAATGATTATATTTAATAATTTATTATGGACAATATTGATTATTGAATTTAGTGTTACACAATCTTTTTATTTTAATTGTTCTATTTTATAATTCATTTTTTTATAAATTTTTCACAAACTGAATTTAATTTTAATTTTTAATATTATCTTACGAACCTGTTCGTTTTAAATCTCGAGCAAAAGTGAGCGAGCTTTTCATTTTACAAAAATTATCTTTTCGGTAATTTATTGATTTATTATCATTGCTCGGAAAGGAGAACAGATTTATTAAATATGTATAACAAATTATGTATATGTATTAATATTAACAATTAAAAGAAGCGATCTTCATTACAGAAGGCAATTTGCAATTTGAACTTACAAAAAATGCTCTTACCTTGGAAATTGCCATTTTGAGCGTCGGGTCAAGTTTGTCGGGTCCAATCGTCTCGTTTGACTGTAGACAGGCTGTCCTGTCGTGATAATTTGATGTACTGCGGCGATAGAAATTTCGCTTCCTGGCAGTGGCAATTTCGTAATTTCGTTATTCTCTTCTAGGTGGCCAGCTTAAATCGAATTTAAGTAGTATGCCTAAGTGAGCTGATCGATTATCTTTTTGCCCATCAAATCGATTAATAATCCGGAATTTCTAATAAAACCTGCACTGGTGATTGACGTTGTTACATCGGCAATTAAAAGCACTGTCACAAGTCACTATCTTTTGCGGACGACGTTGTCATAGGTAACCATTTTCCATCACTTGTTATAATTCTGTCTAAAATTGGCTCGACTTTTCCCGTGAGAGCAGACTTGTGGCGATTGGCATGCGAACTTCTTTACTTTGTTGGTATTTATATTATTAAGGCAATCATCGCAGTCAAAATAACAGGATATTTTTTTGTCACAATTCGTGAAGCTCTCCTCTAACTTGGTGGCATTCAAAGATTAAGAATCTCGAAATGTTTATAGGTTTCGGCCGATACGTTTAAAAAAAATTCCAAATTATATCCGTAACTCTCAACCCAATTCATTCTATTAAGGACTCCACTTTTCTTTTTCTACATAGTTCTAATTCATCGCAAAATAATGTTTTCGCTGAGAGGGTTGCTATAAAGACTTGACTTCACCATAATCTGATCTCTTTGTAATTTTCAAGAGGGATGAGGCAAACAGGGCTCAATGTTAAGAAGTTTTGGTCGCGCATTATCACGGGCAGAATGACAAATATTTATCATCTTTTCATATTGGTGGTTTGCTTTAGCGAGTAGGTGTCTATTATTTTAATTAATCGGAAATATAAAAATTCATAAAACATAAGTTGAGAACTATCCGTTTGCAAATAATAATAACCAACACACAAAAGCTATTCTGAAAATGACTCTGTCTCTTAATATTTTTTTTTTTTTTTCTATATTTTCAGTGAGAAAAATTCGCGAATTTATCGTCTTGGTGTACGCTGTACAGCTGTATGGTTCCTAGCCGTAGTATGCTGGGTAAACGATCGATTATTCTGCGACACATGGTCATCAATTAATTTCCCCTATTTACACGGCATCTGGCATATTCTTATTTTCATTTCGTCATATACAGCATGTGTTCTATTCTCATACTATAGCTGTAGAGATGAAAAACCTGATCGTGTTGCCATAATGAAATATTGGCCACGTAATGATTTTGAATGGGGTGTACCGTATGTCACGGTCAAATCTACGTACAAAGATTTGAACGATGCGATTTAATAACTGTCGAAGGTAAGAAAGCGTAGTCTCAGAGTTCCTGGAACGAGAAAAGTTATTTTGGTTATGTTTATTAAAAATTATTTATATTTAAGTTTTTATTATTCTAATTTAACTATTAGCATTTAATTGATGAATTTATGTCGTCATTTACACATCGATTTTGAATCGCCAAAGATCGCCATGTTTAATTTTATACTTATCTTTAAGTGCATAACTTCTGTTAAATTCAATTAACAGTCTGATAAAATATATTGTACAAAAGTTTTGAGGATTTTTATTTTATGTTATGTAATTGAAGTAAACGTACGATAAAAAACATTCTGTCAAGTTATAAGCTCTAAACTTCTCTACTAGATACTGATTGATGTCTATATTTGATGCGAGCGGGTGGTGGTGGTTCTGCCATCGTCCTAATCAAATCTCGCATTTTATTATTGTATTTACTATTTATTTATCTTTTTATTTTTCTTCGTTTCTATTTTAATTAAAAATAATAATTATTGTGATATAAACTTATTAAATATTTGATATTTTTATATAAGAAATACATAAAATTAGTGTAATTTATAACATAAATACCATGTGGCCAAAAATTTTGGGTAGAGCTCAAATAAATCGAATCTATTGAGTTTTCGATTTCTTATAAACACAATGTATTAAGAGGTTTTAGTTATTTGACCTAGAATGAACCCGTCAAGGTCAACGTAAACATTTTAGTGGGAACTGGAAAATCGTATTTAAGATTTTTTCATAAATTGGGAGGACCCAGTGAATTTTAGTGAAAATCAGTTGGTCGGCACTCGACAACGGCAGCTTCTGTGGACTACAGCATTTATTTTGTAAATATCTCAAATAATATAAGATTAACAAAAAAATTATTTAATTCAAAATGTTCCAAATTAAATTTGTAAGTTTGCTTCCCAAAATTCCCCTTTCGTAAAATAAAGTGATGCGTTGACCACTAAAATGGATAAAAGTAGTTTCGTTTTTACACTGTTCTTTTTACACGGTGTATTATTGAGTGTACTGCAAATCCCTCTGAAATTAGTGTATTTTTTATTCTAAGCTAAGGTAAAATGTGTTTGCTAAGTTACAGCATTACTAGCCTGAGATTTAATAAATCCGATTTCGGGTATTGAAATGTATTCCTTGAACGTAACGGAATTTTTCAAGAGCATCCCAAGGTCAAATAATTATCATCATTTGATATATTTTGTTAACGATAAAATTTTTCTTTGTCACTATATTTTACCGACAACTCAATCACTTCGAGAGATATTTGAACCTCTAAAACTTTGGTATATACATAAATATAGAAAAAAAAAAGCGAAATATTGGAAAGTAATGTACATATTAACAAGAAATAGGTAGATATTGATTGTATCTGTGCCAATTTATGGAAAAAGTTTTATTTTTTATATTGAGTGAAATTTTTTAGTCGAACTACTTCGAATTTTTGTTTGTGTAAATCGTATATTAAGCTAGAAATCACGGGAGACTCTATGCATCTCTGGTACATTTTTTCCAAACTTTTCAAGTAAGTCAGTCAAAGAGTCAAATTAAATTGTACTGGTCACGAACTAAGGGATAAATTATATACATTTAAAATGTAATCTTATTGATTATTGGTACCTACATACAAAAAACAATGCAACTGAAAAATTATATAAAAATTTTAATTTCTATGTACACAAGTCTATTACAAAATATGTATTTTGATGTAAATTTTATTGTATTTATTTTTATATATGAATAAAGAAAATTGAAAATAAAAATCAATTTTTATTTCGAAAGATGACACATGAAAACCAGGTTTGTAATATTTTTCTTAATGCCCTCCCATTATGATTGTCGAGTCGATCGACAATCGACACGACTCTGTGTTGCCTTTTCCTTTCTAATATTGTTGATACCAAATGATAAAACGAAAACGCAATACAGAGTCGTGTCGATTGTCAATCGAGGTGACTAATGAAGGTAAAGTAAATATCGGTCATCTTCTTCTTTCATTGCATGAGTCACACAACTTGGATTATTGATTGGAAAAAATCGGAAAAATTTCCGTTCAAATATATATGTAGTAAGTTTTGGTGTTATTCTTTATTTTCCTTTTGTTAATGGAATTTGGTCGAACTATTTTGCTTCGTTTATAGTTTGTTCTAATCGTGATAGATAAATTGTGTATGCATGCTCTTTCTGTTACTATAAAAATTCATATCGTTGCTACCATGTCAAACAAACTATCGAAATTAAGTTAATAGAATGGATCCGTGCTCTGAGTATAAAAAAATGTGTGATTACCGCTTGTCATTATTTCACACAGTATCTCAAGCGGTAAAATGTCTACGCTGGTACTGCGATAGCTGCTATAATTTAAACACCATAGCAGTGGTCAGAAGACTGGATACTATAACGGCTCAGTGGCGTCGTTTGATCAGGTTGTAGATACTATTAATTGTAATATATCTCAGCTGAAATTGGAATTTAAAGAGCATAGGAGCAGCTCAGACTTATCTGGTGTGAGCGATTCAGATGATTCAATCAAACCTAGCATTGACCAACTAAAGTCATTATCAATCGAGAAATACAGCAAGGCAGACAGAACTAACTCATCTGCCACGGAATTAAATCCCAAAAGGACCAGCACCCAAGCCGAGAAGATCAAAAAGGATCTTAACAACAAATTCTGATAAAGTAGAGACACCAGTTACAGGCCTGATTCCAGCTGGCACGGAAATGAATGATCCCGTAGACGGAAAAAGCGGTAAAATTATCCCAGCTAAACAGGTCACAACTTATAAAGTTAATACCGATGACTTTAGTATAAGAGTAGTCCAAGCAAGGCGTTGGCTCTTTGTCACGCGTGTACATCACACTGTGCCAGAGGAACACGTTTACAGGTTACTGGACCGTATAACATCCTGTAATGACACGTTCTTACAAAAAATTCCAAAGTCATCTAATGGAGTGAAATACGATTACATATCATATAAGATTAACATGTCAGAGGAGTCTTTTCAAGCCGCCATAACAGCCGAATTATGGCCTGATAGGCTTCTTGTCAAAGAATTTAATGGAGGCAAAAGAAACCTTTTTTTCAACAACTTCGGCTAAACCACGAAAATCGATAAAGCTACCAATTACTCTGAAACATGAATTCTACTGCGATTAAAAGAACACAAAAGACGCGAGGTGCTCAGTTAACGGTGGAATTCTATTTGTTGAATTTGGAGAATCGTATTACCGAGTAAAGAAAATACCTGCTATAAGCCAAGTTCATTGAACTCGAATCTCCGTAAATCAACTGAAACCAAAATATATCTGGTAGAAGATTATGAAGAAAGCTTCCAATTTTTAAAGTTGATTCCTAATAAAACATTCAACTACAATGAACCTGTAGTATTTTCTTAGATCAAAGCTGAAACACTTCCGATTGTATCACTACTAATTGCTGTAGCCATGTACGAAAAATTGCGCAAATGTATGCTGAAATCATGCTTGAAGAATATGAACATTGATCCCAATAAACATTACCTCAAGACAATTAATTCAATAACTAAGTTTTACAAGATAAGAATAACTACATCTTAATGATAAATAATCAAAACCAAACCATATGCCAGGATCTTGTTGAGTTGGTACGTACATTTACCTCTTTATTACACTCAATAAAACCTGAGGTATTTCGGCTTGTGCCGAATGTGGACTGTCTAAAAAAGGTAATTAACTTCATCAGTGGCATAACGTCATCAAATGTCAAATGGATACTGAACATCCAATTTAACGGTTCAGTTAAATATAAATGAGCTTATCATATATGAATAGTATTCATAGTTCAGGTATATCTAACATCACACCGCTTCCTATAGCACCTAGTTACTATTCTGAAGAAGTATCTGATCATTACTATCGGAATTCAATAAAGGAAATTCTCCACTTTATGAAATTCTCCAACATCCAAAGAGTGATCATTTGTCGAAGCTTTATATCAATCAATTGATAGTCTACCGTTTTCTGCGAGTTCCTTATCATCAATTAAAGTCTTTGTTTATGATAATCATAACAAAGCCTACATAGAAAAACCTGTATCTGATCACCAATTTGGATCCGATGGGAATGCGCTGGCACAATTTGATTCCAAAAAGAACTGCTTTATTTCGTTATTTATTTATTTACTTAGAAATTTACTAATATTTTAGCCGCAGATGCGTTCGTCATCGCTTCATTCAGATGATTCACCGCTCAAAGAGGCAAGGTTCAATCGTTGTACAGCGACCGCGGCACCAACTTCATCACATCCAATCGTCAACTAACGTCACTTCATCACCACAGTCACGTTAAAATATCAGATATATATATATTACTCCTTTAGGCCGGCCGGCAATGTTAGCACCTCCACTGAATACGCGACCGGTGCGAGGCCTGGTGGTGAACACATTGAATGAACGAATTTCCCTTTGTCAGGCAACACCAAAAGCAAAATGGAAAAAACGTCGAACTACACGACGTGTTTTTAGTCGGTCTTCTCTCTTCGTCATCAATCGTCATAAAACCAACAACGTGTGCATAAAAACAGTGGCCATTTTAATCAAATAAAATATAATCGATAATAATCTCGTGTAATAATAATCATTTTTGAAGAAATAATAACAAATAATAATAAACATCAAGTGAAATAAAAGTAATCTGCTTTCGTTTTAATTAAAGTATTTTATTTATTCGTGTAAATCAAAGTGCCCCCTTTTTTCGTGAATACTCTCGTCCATTCGACAAGATAATCGCAAATCTGCTAAGCCATCGTGGTTAACAACATTGGTCGTTCGAGCTGTATATCTTATATCGTATAATGGTGTTCGAGAGTATTCTACATCGTTATACAAGTAGTCACGTGTTCATCAATTCTGTACTCCAGTGAATATAACACTTCGGGCAAAGCAGGCGTCGCTCCAGAACACTCTGAAACGGGCCCTTAAACGTAGTAAGGAGTTAAGTGAGGATACCGAAGTCACAAAAGAAACAATCGAAGTCCAGATTGATCACCTGGAACAAAAGTACACGGGATTTTATGATACACAAGACAAGGTCGAGGCAGTGTGTGGTGAGAATGAGTTAGAGCAACAATTCGGCATTCGAGAACAAATCGAGGAGTATTATTTCGCCGCAAGCTCAAATCTCAAAACAATATTGAGAAAATTTACCTCGGCGACTTCAACACATGATGTCAAGGCAATTCTAGTCGATGCTTCCACACCACAACAATCAATCGAAATTCAGTTACCACGCATCAAGGTTCCTGTCTTCGTTGGAAATTACGGAAATTGGACGGAATTCGAAAGTTTGTTCACTGATCTGATCGACAAAAAACCCAGATTGACAAATTCGCTGAAGTTCCATTACCTGAAAGCAAATCTAACTGGTGAAGCTGCTACCCTATTGAGAACGGTACAGATCAGCGATGCCAACTACACAGAAGCATGGAATATCCTCACCAATCGGTACAAACATCGACGTTTCATCATCGACAGTCACCTCCATCGATTCCGAAATATGCCCACAGCCCTTAATGAATCCGCAATCGGATTGAGGGGCATCATCGATACCTGTACAGTTCGAAGTCTGAAGGTTTTGGCCGTTCCGGTAGCCACCTGGGATATCATTCTCGTCAACATCATCGTCGACAAACTCGATCCAGAAACTCACCGTCAATGGGAATTGATACTAACTCCATGATTTCCATGTTCAAATCAAATTCGTCGCAACCAATCACATCATCGTCAATACGCCGGAGAAACGAGCCAACAACAATTCGTTCACCATCAACAGCTCAACCATCGTCATCTCGTGCGAGCTCGAAGCGCGAATCTTCATCGCTACTTCGACTCCAAGCATTTCCCTGAGCTGTCCATTTTGCAGCCAGGAACACAATGTGTTCCAGTGCAGCAAATTTCAAAGAAATCAAACAAAATTCGTGAAAACAATCTGTGTTTCAACTGTCTACGGAAGGAACACCGTAGCACAGAATGTCGTTTAAGTTTCTGTCAAGTCTGCAACCGCAGACATCACACCCTACTACATATATCGGACGGGTCATCACGAAATTCAGTCACCAACACAAGTAAAACATCGAATGACAACTCGCCAACTGCCGAAAATTCGAACAATGCTAATTCGCATCACTCCACATCGCCGCTGACAGATGTATTACTCGCAACAGCAGTTGGGATCGTCGCACACGGGAAACAAGATTTCACCATTTGAGCCCTGCTTGACTCAGGGTCCCAAGTAAATCTCATTTCCGAAAACGCCATAATTCGGATTGGCTTAAAACGGAAACCAGCCTCAACCTCAATTACCGGAATTGGTGCCATTGAAGCAGCCAAATCACAATCGATCGTCGAATTTGTTCTTAAATCACGTGTTGTCTTAAATCACAATACATCGAATCGCAACAGTGGAAACATCTAGACGAGCTACAATTGGCCGATCCTTATTTCAATCGTCCTCACAAAATCGACGTGTTGCTTGGGGCAGTTGTCCTCGCAATGCTTCATATGGATGGACGCATAAAATCTATCAACGGTTCGCCATTCGCACAAGAAACCAAATTGGGACATAATATTGTTTGGGAGATTCGATCGAAACACAATCACACACTCCTTAAGTGCGACTGCAATCATCGAGAATTACACCAACGTTGACAACACTTTGAAGTCATTTTGGGAGCTTAAAAATGTACCAGCAGCCCAAGAACTCACGGAAGATGAAAGTCAATGCGAAAGGCACTTTCAATCAACGCATTCCTGAAACAAGGAAGAAAGATATATCGTGCAACTCCCATTCGTTGATCCCACACCATGGCGTGATGCAGGGGTCCAGCTCAAAGCCAGAATTACGTTTGGTTTTTGACGCCTCATACAAGACGGCTTCCGGAGTTTCACTCAATCAAAACCTTCGTATCGGTCCCAAGCTTCAACAGAATCTATTCACGATTCTCACTCGATTTCGACAACATAAATTCGTATTCATCGCAGATATCCGACAGATGTATCGACAGATCTTTGTGGCTCCTGAGCAGCAAAATTATCAACGGATAGTTTGGAGAACAACGCCTGAGGACCCAATTCAAGATTATCGTCTGCGCACAGTAACCTACGGGACTAGCTGTGCTCCGTATTTGGCAATACGCACGCTTAATCAGTTGGCACATGACGAATCCGAGCAATTTCCCATCGCTGCGAAGGTCGCTATTGCACACTTCTATGTAGACGACCTAATGACGGGCACAAACGAAGTCAAGGAATTGCTTGAAATCCAGCAACAGATGGTAGCACTACTCAAATGTGGCGGCTTTGAGCTTCGAAAATGGTCATCAAATTGCCAATCTCAATTGAAATGGGAAGAATCGGTCAAGGCACTTGGGTTACATTGGACACCATCGGGAGATTATTTTACATTTAAAGTTGAAGACTTTCCAGAATCGCCAGTAACAACCAAACGAATCATCCTCTCAGAGGCTTCAAGGATCTTCGACCCGCTATGGTGTTTATCCCCTAGTGTCATCATCGCAAAAATCATCTTTAAAGAGTTATGGGTACTTATCGTGGGACGAGGCAGTACCAAAATCAGTCGCTGAAAGATGGTCAAATTATCGGAAGAATCTGGGATTCTTGGAAATAAACAAAATCACTCGTTGGATGAATTATCAAACATGTCGCAACAATCTTCAGACACACGGCTTCAGCGACGCCTCAATGAAAGCAATTGCTGCGGTCGTATATGGTCGCACCACGTAGCCAACCTCATGCACAAGATCGTCCAGTCACTCAATCTCAACGACATACAACAGTTCGCATGGACCGTTTCGCAAGTGGTTCTTGGATGGCTCCGCAGTTCTCCCAATCGATGGAAAACATTCGTGGCGAATCTCGTTTCGCCACGAATGTTTTCCATCGATTGGGAGGACTGCGGAGCCATCCAAGAACCACTTGCAGATACATTTTCTGCTCCAATGCTACTGAAATAATGCTAAACCAGAAAATATTTGAAAGATTACATCAGTAGATAAAATAAACCTGAAATTATATATATTCAAGGAGTGCCAGGCTGCGGTAAGCTTACATGGATCTTAAATTCACATATAATTGGAAAAGATCTCGTCCTCAGTTCTACGAAGCACGGTATTAATGACTTAAAAACTAAGGTGGCTTTCCAATGTAAAGAAGCTGGTAAAAACTTTGAAGATATCAAAACCAACTACCGCACGATTGCTTCTTAACTTTTAAATTAATATGATACGGTTTATATCGACGAGTAAATGATGGTACATGCCGGACTATTTGGCCTAGTGGCTTTGTTAAGTGACTGCCGTAAAATGTTCATTCTGGGCGATTAAAACTATATTCCGTACATCGACCGGCTTAATTATATCAACATGCTTTATTTTGATGCAAATAAGTTTACAACACGTTCTAAATATCTTTATCCATCATTATTTTTTTATCCATCTCAGCAGTCAAGAAATTAAACTATTCGATAGCTTACCACATGCTATAGTGGCATTAACCAGACACACACGCATACACATAAATTTAACTACTTTGCACCGATTGAAGGGAACCAACTGCATTCTTTTATACGAATTGCATTAACTGCAAACCAACATAACCTCGTTCATGTCATCGTTAAATCTTGTTCCAGAATCTCCAAACCTCCAAGCATTAGGAATCAGTCATTTTATTTCCAAAATGTAAATAAAATGTCTTCAAAAGCAGCTCAATTTCGCAATAAATTTCATTTAACAAAGGAATTCTGAGTTCTGAATTCTTTCCTAGCCAATATGTGGTTTATAGATATGATCGATCACCGCTAACAAGTACTAAAAAATCTAGTGGAGGAGTACTCAAGCGGTTGATCATTATCGAATGATTTAGTTGAAATATCCAACCTCTCCATTGAGCAAAATTATGTGTTAAAATCGCAACCAACAAAAAGTCAATTTTTATCTACGTTGCATTAGGTTCGGCCTGTCTCACCGATATCGTCTTACACCGCCTGCTACGACACAATAATGGAAATCAACAATTCTGCTAATTCAACTGACACCATCTTGATCACGCGGGATTTTAATTTTCCAACTATTACCTAGTCATATGACGAAGATATGGATGAAATTTTACCTTTGATCGTGTGTTCTGAAATTGGGTGTCTGTTTATCGATACTGTTTTCGATATAAATCTTAGCCAAATTTGCAAGGTACAGAGTAGTCTAGACCGAATTTTAGATCTGATTTTTATAAATGAACGAAATCTATTTAAAGTAAATGAATTACCATCACCATTATCGTTATTAATGATATTAACCACAAAGCCGTAGAATTAATTTTTGAAAGCTAGGGCAGCAATGTTATTGATAATCATCAAAACAGCGAGCCGTATTACAATTTGAGAAAAGCCGAAGGAATGGAAGTAAAGCTTCCAAGGATCAAGATTCCGCCATTTTAGGACAGTTATACCGAATCCCAACCTCCATCCAGCACAAAAATTCCAATATTTACGGAGTTATTTGAGAGAAGAAGCAGCAAATTTGCTAAAGTACCTGCCTATTTCCGATGCCAACTACATTGAAGCGTTAAACAAGTTGAAGACTTAATATGACAGAAAGCGGTATACAATCCAATCATTCATCAAAAGTTTTGTTGAGATGCCATCCATAAATAATAGCCCAACATCGCAACAAATCCGGAAGTTAATGGAAAACTCTGACGAAGTTATTAGGGGATTAAAGGATCTCAGTCCCGAAGCTGATACTCGAGACCCTTGGTTAGTATTTTTACTTGTTCAATTAGATGAATACATCAAAGACAGATGGGCTTCTGGAACTGCTGAGATCGAGTTTCCAACTTGTCAAACTTTAATCAGATTCCTGATGAAGTGAGCAGATGCTTTAGATTCTGGAAAAAGCTATCCCCGAAAACCAGTTTCTCAAGTGAGAGCAGCACATAAAACGTTGACCAATACTGTTGCGTCATGTGCAGTCTGTCAAAATGATTACCACCCCTTATTCAAGTGCCCTAAATTTAACAAATGGGTAGTGGATCAAGAGAATTCATGAAGACTGATAACCGTTGCTTCAACTGTTTCAGCAAATCTCACATAGTTTACTATTGCCGATCTAAGGGAAGATGACACATATGCAAAAGAAGGCATAATTCACTGTTGCATCCCATCTCCAATGTAAATTGTTCATCCAAGAAGCTCCAGACATCAGCAGCACCTCAGAAAAATCTACGACCATACTTACAAAGGCTCCAACGACAGCAATGGGCGTTCAACCACAGTACTCATCCTGTATGCATTTCAGTCACCATTCGTTCATGTTACCTACCGTAACAGCAAGAGTACAAGATAGAAGTGGCCAGCATCAATTGTGTCGAGTTCTACTAGATTAGGGTTCTCAAACTTCCCTATAATTACGGAATCATTTGTCCAATTGGGGCTAGAACGAAAACATGGGAACATTTGTATCCAAGGACTTGCAAAATTTTTTAACCACTAGAGACATAGCCGACATATCTGTATCACCCCATTTGACATCCAATTTCACAACTGAGATTTTGGTGTATGTGGTCCCTTTCATTACCATGGTTAAACCAATTGAACGAAAAAAGTTAATAAATTGTCATTCTATTTCAACATTGCTTCAAAAATCGAATTATTGATTGGAGCTGATACGTTTCTTCAAATCTATTTGAACCCACCACTATTAAATTACCGGACAATCATTTGATGTGAAAGCTGTCATTCAAAACAGAACGAAAGCCATTGAAGGAATCATTATGCATGGCACTTAAGCGGCTATGTGCAATGGAGAGGAGGTTTGCAAAAAATCCCGAATTGCATAAGCATTCGTAGAATTTATGGAGGAGTATAGCAAGCTCGGACACATGGTTGAAGTTGAGCCACTAAAACAATCTGCTGTCTATTTATATTTGCCACACCATGCAGTTTGGAGGGAGACATCAACCACGGCCAGGTTACGCGTTAGATGCGTCCGCCAAAACCACATCAGGTTAATCGTTAAATGATAATTTGTTAACAGAGCTGGTATCGTAAAACCTTGAAGGCGATATCCTATTACGTTTTCGAGTCCATAAAATAGTTTTCACAGCGGATGCCGAAAAGATGTTGCGCCAGATATGGATACACCCTGAAGATCGTCATTATCAACGAATCGTTTGGCGTGCAAAATCTGATGACAACATACATACGTCAGTTTAAGTTGAAGACACTAACTTATGGTATGTCTTCCACACCATATTTGGCGACCAGAGTCAAATAGCTAAAGACAACGTTGGTTTATATCCAGAGGCAGCGGGTATGAAGTTTTCGACAAAAACGAAAATTAACAAAATTGTGTATGTATACAAAATTTGTTAAATTAACAAAAAAATATATATGTATTGGTGAAACAGTCGGTAAAAGCAATGTAGGGAAATTTTAAATTAGGACACTATCTCAACCCATAAAATAACAAATAAAAAAAATGAAATTACAATAATACAATAATCAGTAGAGAAGATCAGAGTAGATAGTTAATAAAATAGTGTCAATCGAATTTTTTAATTTTCTGAGTAACGGCTACATATTACATTTTTTTATTGTGGAAACAGCAAAAAGAGCCACAAACCCACAGAAATGGGTTTCAGCAAAGTAACGTAGATTATGCAAAGCTAGAAACGAGAAAAAACCCAAGCTTTCATAGTAAAACACACAAAACATATGGGAAATCACTTAAGACAAATTTTTAAATGAAAACGTTACAAATTTTTAATTATGATTTCTGAAGAATTTTCATAAATGTTTAAATTTCAACATCATGAATGTTGTTTAAGTCATTTGTTATTGGGTATGAATAGTTCACATTTCTGTAATAAATTTATACGGATTTCAGTGGTTCACTGTATTGAAGATTGGCCAGCTCACAGAGATTTCTCTGGGATGTGTCTGTGGCAAGTAGATAGACTAAGGAGTGTTCTTTGAAATCAACATAGTTAGATTAAAAAACTACGGGCAGTTGTAAATGAAATCTGAAGATGACCACTTAGTGGTCGAAAACGTTCATTAATTTTAATAAAACAGATTTTGTTAAAAATTTTAAAGTTTGTCTTTTGATTTTAAATTTTTTTAATTGAATTTGTTGTGGTTTCGAGAAGGTGATCATTTTGCTAAGAACTTAAACAATTTAACTACGGGCAATTGTCATTTGTTATTGGGTATGAATAGTTCACGTTTCTGTAATAAATTTAAACGGATTTCAGTGGTTCACTGTATTGAAGATTGGCCAGCTTACTGAGAAAAAAGTTTCATTTGTTTCAGTTTTACCCCACTACCCTAGTGTCGTTTTTAACAAATAAAATTATTTTTATTAAGAGCTCATCTAACCGCGTGTAACAAGTTTTTTCCCGAAATAATTTTCCATTTTTCCTTTTTCTTCACTTTAATTGCTGCGTTTTATGCAAATAAAAACAATTCTCTAAAGAGCACATCAAGCTGCGTGTAGCGATTTTTGTCTTATTAAAATGCCTTTATTTGTTTTCGATGTATAACTAAAAAACCAAGCACGGCAACTAAAAATCTGTTAGACATATGGAAAAAATAATTCAATTATGTAATTTAAAGGGCATATTTTTTTGTGTAAAAATTAAATTTGATATATGTAAGGTCTCATTTAATATTCCTCTTTAGTTTTCTGTTTTTGTAAAAAGCGAAAATTATTGTGTGTGCATTTAAGCGGTTTTTTGTTGTGAGATAATTTCAAACTTTGTTTTTATAATTTAATTGATTTTAATAACTTTTGACTTTGGCAATCACTTGGACATTCTATTTTACGGATAATATTTTTGAAAATTGTTGTATTTCGGCTAATAAATACATTTTCTATCGGACTTTTGCTATCTAACGGACATTCTTTTTTTTCTTCTAGGAGTTTTGATATTTTCTTTTGTAGTTAATTTGTGAATTATTTTGTTTTATTATTGTTTTCTGTTTATTGGTAATAGGGTACTTAGTGTTAAGCTTAATTAATTTTAGTTTTATATTTAGTTTATATTTTTGTGTTTCAAATTTTAATTTGACAAGCGGAATAATATTTTCTGGTTTGTTAAATATTCCGAATTTATTAAAAATTTACGTTTTTTTTTTATTGGTTATATATTTAATATTTTTAAAAATAAAATGAAATATAATCATAAGAAACGCAAAAGCACAATTAGTGCTGATTCCATTTATGATGCTTTAATTAAATTAAATGAAGATCCCCTAAATTTTAAGTTTTCTCGATTTAAAACACCAGGTATGGATAAACTGTGTAAAATGATGCGAATTTACAATAACCGTAATAATTTTTTCAAATTGTATTACTCTTGGCATAGCAACAAAACATATTTCGAAAATCGGGCTTCTTCCCAAAACATTGAAATAAAAACGGTAGAAGACTTAAATGTTGAAAGTTCATGTCTCAACGAAACTGAAATCGCTGAAATTAATTTTGATTTAATTGATCAAAGTAATAGAGATGCATCCAACGGTATTTTGTTGGAGTTCGTAGACCAAACAAAAGAACCGTTGTCTAAAGCTTATAACACTAGCTGTAATATTGAACAATTTATTCCTGAAGTAATAACTGGTAGTAAAGAACAAACAGCTGAAAACAAAAACACAAAACGATTAAATTCAGAATGGTCACTAAAATTATCTGTTAAATTTTCCGAAAACCTTCTTTCGTTAACGAACGGTGAAATACGAGATTTAATCTGTCGAATTTTAGTCCAAAAAAAATATTCATGCGTAATCACGTTTCAAACGATTCACAAAATTTCGAAGAAGAATCAACAAATTGTGGTGTATGGCTCCTGCAAAGACGGTTTGCATAACCAGAATTATAAATTTGAAATGGTGAACAAAATAAAAGAAATGCGGATGTTTGCCCAAGGGCCAGAAAATGAAATTATTCACTCTTCTGAAAAAGTATTCCGACAGTACCGTGGAATACGACGAGAAAAACTGAAACTGACTTCTGATAATAAAAGCGCTCATAATACTTACTTAGACCTAGTAAGCGCTACTGATTTAGAGTTGTACAAAAATGGCAATACACAAGAAATGACCACACCTAATGTCTTACGAAAAATAAAATCTGAATTTTACAAAAAAGACGATCTAGTTCGGGATTGTGATTTAGTTGATATATTTTTCCAATGCTGTATGCAGCCTTTAGAAAATAAATATATATATTCAGTTACAGAACCATTACAGGTTGAACTAATAAGGAAGCAACAAGTTGCACTTTTGCAACACGATGGAATTAAAGCGATTCATTTCGATGCAACTGGTGGTATCGTGAAAATCCCCACTTGCCATAAGGAACACAAGTACAAACGAATTTTGTATTATGCTTGTGTGGTTAAAATTAATTTTAATATCATTCCTATTGCGGAGTTTATAACTTGCCAACATGATGCATGGTCTATTGGAAAATTTCTAGTAGACTTAAAGAAGGAAATGGATACACTAAAACAACTAAAAGGGCACTATTTTATTGTGGATTGGTCATGGGCCTTAATAAACGCCATTACAAAAACCTTCAATAATCTTAGTATTTCGGAGTACATTGAAGTGAATTTTAATTTTTTAGAGAAAGGCGCCAGTTTGAAAAAACCTGTCATACCTATATTTATCTGCTGTTCGCACTTTGTGAATATTATCTCTATGCAAATAAAGAAAAAACTCCCACATATATCCGCAGAACACCGAAATCTGATTTTAGACTTTTTCTGTGCCATTTTATGCGCCAAAACAATTGATTGTGTCGATGAATTATTCAAACTGCTATGCTTTATAATGTGTTCGCCGAAAATTACGCGAAGCAGCAAAAATGCGTATGAAACTTTTATGGCAACACTAGGTCAAATTTACAGCGATAACTATGCCGACTCTGAAAGTAGTAAGCCCGAAGCAACTTTAACCTCGAATATTAATGTGTGGCCAGAAGATACCGCAAATCCCTTTTTCGTAAAATATAAACGTATTTATCTTGAAATAATTAGTCAAATAGAACGAGAACGTGGAACAAAGCCAAATAAATTTTATTGTGACGATTTTATCCAATTCATAATTAAAAAATATTTTTCTTTTATAATTTTTTGGGCCAATTTTTTTTCAAGTATGTTTGGTGTTAAGGGAAATACTTCCAATGCGATAGTTGAAAACTGGTTCCACGCGGTAAAAAATCAATATTTAAAAAATAAACGCATGAAAATTGGACGCGTTGTAAGCATTCTTAAATTTAAATGTGAGCAAAAATTAAAGTCGATCAAAATGCCAGAACCCTTAGTATCAACTCCACGTAATAGCAAACGAAAATATCTTCCTGACAACATGCTCAATGAAGAACAGTGGAATAAGAAATCAAGACCTTCCACTCAGTCTCCGAAACATTTTGGCAAAAGAGTGCTAACTCGATATATCGATAAACAGCTTTTTGAACTAGAGTCCAAAAGCAAAAACCACATTAAAGGCTTCGACGTTCAGCGGTTACCCATTTTGAAGAATGGGTTTTCGAAACTTTACGGAGAAGGAACTATAACCGTGACAAACACTTGTGGGTTCGATTCTCTTACTGAGGTTTTAGTTGCTTTTGGTATCGACAATGAGTTTTTAAAAATACAATTTAATCAAATCAACAACGATTTTTTTAAATTTGTTTCATCTATAATATCGACTAACAATATAACGTCTGAAACGTATGACTTGCGAACAAATATAATTTTTGACGTATTTAACGGTATAAACTGCGTTGAAAAATTTGAAAGTTCAACTGAACTGAATGCCGAATGTCAAATTACATATTTGATAAATAAAATGATACCCCAACCTACGGCGGTTTACCAGAAATGCACTGAGGAAAATGTGGTACGCCTTCGTAATTCACTCAGCTGCTACTTACCTTTTGACATTTTTACTGACAATGAAAATAGTTTGCGCAACGTTCAAAGATCCCTGTCATTCGGATCATTAACATGTTCCAGTTGTGGGGAAAATTTAACAGTGGAGAAAATCATAAGCAATTATGGCATAGCAATAGCAGACGTTCAGTCGTACAATAACGAAACCTATAACATTAAAATTTGCGACATTGAAGGCAATATTAAATTGAACAATGAAGATTTTCTGTTAAAAGCTGTAATAAATTATAATACTTCGCTAAAACACTACACTGCAATTATAAAAAGGCCCAATAATGATTGGGAAATTTATGACGATCTAACAAGATTCCCTCTGTCAAAAACTGACCAGCTTCTAGTAAATCCTGCAATTTTATTTTATTGCAAGAAATAAAGAATAAATTTGATAAGACAAGAAACCATAAAAAATTCTTTATAAGTAAGCATTTACCTAGCAAATCGAGTAATATTTTTAAAAATCACTTTGAAGTTTTCGGATATAACCAAAGCAACCTTGATTATACAAGCCATAATCTAAAAAACGAAGCTTTTATAAGGGAATTAGGAACGAGGAAAAAACCAAAATTTCCATAGTAAAACACATAAAACATATGGGAAATCACCTTTCTTTCTAAGACAAATTTGTAAATGAAAACGTTGCAAATTCTTAATTATGATTTCTGAAATATTTTCATAAATGTTTGAATTTCAACATATGTAAATTTCGTTTAAGTAAATCGTTTTCATTTTCTTGTAATAATCGATTTATTTAAACCAAATTATAGAAAAAAGTTCATAACAACAGCTTTCTGGTCAAATTAAAAAGAAAAGCTTACTACAAATCGTGTGCATTAAGTCAATATACATAGATGGCAGTGGGTAGTAAACATTTTGAAAAATCGTAGCAAAAATTGCGACCTGGGGAAATTTGAGTTCAAAAATTGTAGGAAAAGCAAAACAAATTCAGAAAATATTAAGAATGTGTCATAATTGTGTGATTAAATAATTTTTTTTCGTATTTCTCTGCCAACAATTATAGACATCTAACGTACACTAGTAAAACTAAAGATAAATTTAGCAAGTATTATTTTAATTTGTCAGAGCCAACTTTGATGTATTTTTCAAAATGAAAGTTCGAAAAATTTATTTTAAAAATATTTTAATTTTAAAATTTCTGCAATTAATATTTACTTAATACTAATATACACTTCTTGTATATTGCTGCTAAATATATGTAGAACACTTTTGTATAAAAATATTGTAACATTTTTGCTTTTTTCATTGAAAAACTTGAAGCTAAAAAACACCATTTTTACTATGAATTCCTATGGAAATCAGTGAAAAGTTATACCACTAAAAAAGCTTCAAAAAAATACGTCATAATGATTATGGCTCTATACTCTAGAAGGCTCTGATATAACAGAATGTGAGCTTTTCGAACTCAATAACAAATGACAATTACCCGTAGTTTTTTAATCCAAATATTTTTGATTTGAAAACATCTTTAGCGAGGGTAGGTCAAAAACTACACGTCAAAAAAAAATCGGGGTGGGCTGTGTCGTCTACACGGCCATATGAGTTTTTCGTGATAACGTTTATAAGATGTTGAGATTAATTATTTTAATTTAATATAAAGTATCCGCCACAGTGTTTTTACTCACAAATTGAGAAGATTAGAATTGCTCCGATCATATGACGAGTTCTCTCGTTACAGTGCTCCCATTGAAAATCGTTATTTTGAAATCATTGAAAATCATTATTTTTAAGATTTGAATTTAATGTAATTAAAACTTTTGTGGATACTAATAATTTTAATTTAAAATAAATTAACCACCACTGTTTCTTTACGCAAAAATTGACACCAGAATTACTCCGATCGGATGAGCTTTTCTCTCGCCAAAGTGGTTCCACAAACACAAAATGCATCAAACTCGCATACTATATTAGTTCGAATTACAATTTCCATCACACAAAACCAACAAATATATTTATACAAGCCGTATTGTATCTATGACAAAATCTCTGTAAGCTGGCCAATCTTCAATACAGTGAACCACTGAAATCCGTTTAAATTTATTACAGAAACGTGAACTATTCATACCCAATAACAAATGACAATTGCCTGTAGTTTTTTAATCGAACTATTTTAATTTCAAAGAACACTCCTTAGTCTATCTACTTACCATAAACACATCCCAGAGAAATCTCTGTGAGCTGGCCAATCTTCAATACAGTGAACCACTGAAATCCGTTTAAATTTATTACAGAAATGTGAACTATTCATACCCAATAACAAATGACAATTGCCCGTAGTCTTTTAATCGAACTATTTTAATTTCAAAGAACACTCCTTAGTCTACCTACTTGCCATAGGCACGTCCCAGAGAAATCTCTGGGAACTGCCCATTCTTCATTACTACCCAACGCTGAATTCAGAAATTTATCAAAGGATCATGAATATTTCACTTACAATAACCAATTAAAATAACTCGAACTAACATTTCTTAAAATGTTGTATCTCTAAATGAATGCGTGCATTTATTAATGTCCCAGAAGTTTCCTTTGATGTTTTACTAATAAAAAGTTTTTTACCTGCTATATATCAGCGCACTAATACATATAAATATTTTGTTATTTGTCGAAAACTTCACATTCGTCAGAGGCATCCGAAATTCTGCTGAAAGTTATGTATACATCGACGACTTATTAACTGGAGCACCCGAAATATCTAAGGAACAAATATCTGGCATAACGATCCATTCCGGGTTTATTCTTCGAAAATGGTCCTCCAATTCACCGGAACTGCTCAAGAAATTGAAAGTCGTCGAGCCTAATCCATTTATTTTAAAATCATTTTCCGAAGAAATGCATGAAGTTAAGGTGTTAGAATTGCAATGGCAACCAAGCACCGATATACTTACTTACTTTATCATCAATGATACAGTGCCAATAAGCAAAAGAGCACTACCAATGCGCCACCAGCTTGATAGCAGCAAAGACAAAGGTTGCTCCCATAAAAAGCATTTCACTACCACTCTTGAAGCTAAACGGGGCCAGTTTTCTGGAAAGCAGTCTCCTGACGACTTAGAACGTCGAGAGAAAGTGCAAGTTATGGTCGCAATACGTTCTGATTCACATAAATCAATCATAGAAGAATTGATTCAAAAGCACTCCAGGTATGACAATATTGTTAATATACTGATCATAATTCAGACGTTCATTATAAAATATTTAAACTCAAGAACCAACTACAAAGCTAAAATCAGTTATGATTGGCGAGCAGCGGAAGCAGAAATACCACGGTTCACACAGCAACAATATTTCCAAGATGAAATACAAGCGATTACAAAGAACGAAGTTATTTCACGTAAGAGCACTCTCAAATCATTAAATCTATTTCTGGATGAAAGAGGTCTTCTATGAGTAGGTGGTCGGATTGAGAAGGCGATTGTACCGTATGACACTATTCATCCCATAATAATACCTTCAAAATTCGAAATACCCATGAAATTAGTAATGAAGTACTCCAGAAGCAATTTACATTGTGGTGCAGCTTTACCACTTAGCATTATCAGAAGAAAATTTTGGATTATTCATGGTTGAAACATTATTAAATCCGCAATCAATAAGCTTGAGCATTGCATTAAACAGCGACCTATGACTAACAATCAATTGATGGGCAGCTTACTGAAAGAGAGAATAGAACTAATCCGGCTATTCTTAAAAAAATGGGGTGTATTTGGCTGGTCCCATCAAAACATATATTTAAGGCGCGGAAGGGGACGATAAGTGAGGAAATCCTATGAATATTTAATAATCTGCTTAAGCACGAAGGCACTACACTTAAAGCTCGTAGGAGATATGACAACTGACTAATTTCTGGCTGCATTTAATCGATTTTTTCCTGAAGGAGTGTCTATATAATAACATATTTTCGGACAATAGAACGAATTTTCGAGGGGCATGCAATAAATTCCTAATATTGGATATTAGTATTGGATACTAATATCCAATTCTATTTTTAAGAGATATCAGGTTACTTGGCATTTCATCCCACGACAACCACCTCACTTCGGGGGATATGGGAGGCATGCGTCAAGTTTGCGAAAATTCATTTGGAGAGAGTAGTTGGAGCTAACGTACTTACACAAGAAAAGCTGCACACTTAATTCCCGGCCATTATGCGCATTAGCAGAAAATAAACTTGATCCCTGAACGCCCGCGTATTTCCTAATTGGACATCCTGTTACCACCATACCACAACCAGATATCGCTGATGTTCCTTATAATAGATTGTCACACTGGAATGCCATCCAAAGAATGACTCAACTCTTTTGGAAACGGTGGCATATGGAATATCTTACATCAATGCAAATTCGCACCAAATAGCATACAACAAAATACAATTTGCAGCTAGATGACATCGTTCTCGTCAAAGAATAAAATCCATTACTCAATCAATGGAAAATGGATAAAGTTGTACAAGTGTTCCCTGGAAACGATGGACGAGTTCGTGTTGTTGACATAATTACCAGTCAAAGAAAAATTCGTAAACCAATCACCAAGCTTTGTCGATTACCTTTACGTTGAAATCTAGCGATAATCAAGGCGGTCGCGATATTCGAGATCAGTTCATCACAGTTAAATAAAAAAAAATACAGTTCACTGATAATTTTAGGCTCAATTTTAGACAGTAGTTTGCCAGAAAGTTATGATACAATGATTTCTGGATGGAGCACGTGATGAAACAGAGATCACACTTGATGCGGTGAAACGACATGTATTTGCTGAATACGAGAGGCGTGCACAAAGAGATGGAACTTTAAATGATTCAGTTCTGAAGACTAGCAAAAGTTGGTATTTGTTTTTTCTGCAAGAAACCCAATCATCAA
The DNA here is from genome assembly GCA_963556165.1 of Tipula helvola. Classification (NCBI taxonomy): domain Eukaryota; kingdom Metazoa; phylum Arthropoda; class Insecta; order Diptera; family Tipulidae; genus Tipula; species Tipula helvola. The sequence goes on along the minus strand of OY744482.1, from coordinate 134,370,898 downwards.
AAGAAAAATTGCCCAAAGTAGAACGAATGGCTTCGACTGATAAGCTGAATAAGATTTAAGATTCGGATTTTTTGGTTTTTGATTGGTAACAAACAAAAGAAGGGATGGATCATCGACTCAGGCGCAACGAAACATGTTGTCTGCAATAAAGTTTTCTTTTTTGACTGAAATTGATGAATCATATAAAAGTTCAGTCGAGCTGACAAATGGTGAATCAGTGAATACGCAAAACCGGCGAAAACACCAATTATGGAAAGTCAGACTCGACACAACCATTGGAAAATAACAAGAAATATCGATCACTTATTGGACGATTCTTGCATTTATCAGTGAATTCAAGACCGGATATTTCGGCCAGAGGAGTTCAAATTTAGTTTTTAGTATTATTATATGAAAGCTTAGCAAGTTTCGCGTATTTTCTGCTCCTGATTGTAGAAAAAATTAGGCGATACGGATGATACGGCTTATTAGCCAAAAGCCCATTTAAACTTTGCGGTAACATGAAAGATGCCGAAACAAGCCTCTAATCTTACGTGACATTCTTGAAGATTATTCACAATTTTGCTATAATTTTTCAAAATTGTTTTATTTTTCTGGAGCTAACGCAATCATATTAAAAAAAATTCAATTTAATTTGTTTAATGTTTATGAGTTTTTGTTATAACATCGATAAACGTTGGAAATTGACTAAAATCAATCTCATATGTTTAGATAATATGTTTCATAATAACCTTTAAAAACTCATAGATTTCATTATACCTGTCTCATACAGATAGGCATACTCCATAAACATTTTACTGCTGCTGGCTGCTTTATTCTAACAGTAAACAGAAATTTTTTATTAAATATTTTTCTAAATTATCAAAGAAAATTTATTTGAAAATGTTTTATATATTTACATCCGCAGGTCATTCTACACATTGCAAATGAGCATATAACGAAGTTCAGGAAAACATGAAAACCTTTAATTATAGTAATTTATTTTTACTATAAGGGCGACATGTAATTAATATTAAAAATTTACAGAATTTGGTACGGCAAAGTTCTCTGGAAGTCCACAAGGTTTACTATATTATAATTTCACCATCGAATTCATGGAATGTAGTGCGAAAGCAAAGTATCGTTTTAAATCCAAAAATATTTAATCATATTTAGAGTTTTCCATACCATTGCTGCCTCGATTTTCAAAAAAACTGAGCTTTCGACGGAACGTGTAGAAATATTCGACCGATCCAAATGGCCGTTGTTATGACAATTACAGATCACAACGCCTATTGATAGAGGTATCAATCATCGAAATCGGAGCGCATTTGCAGATTTTCGATTTTTGTGGCTCTGAATTTGTGGGCTATAGTTCAGTTGATTTTCAAAAAAATTGAATTTTCCACGGAACGTGTAGCAATTTTCGGCCGATCTAAATAGCCGTGGTTATGACAATTACAGGTCTCAACGCCTATTGATAGAGGTATCAATCATCGAAATCAGAGCACATTTGAAGATTTTCGATTTTTGTGGCTCTGAATTTGTGGGCTATAGTTCAGTTGATTTTCAAAAAACAGAATTTTCCACGGAACGTGTAGAAATAGTCGACCGATCCAAATGGCCGTTGTTATGACAATTACAGGTCACAACGCCTATTGACAGAGCTATCAATCATCGAAAGCAGAGCACATTTGCAGATTTTCGATTTTTGTGGCTCTGAATTTGTGGGCTATAGTTCAGTTGATTTTCAAAAAAATTGAATTTTCCACGGAACGTGTAGCAATTTTCGGCCGATCTAAATAGCCGTGGTTATGACAATTACAGGTCTCAACGCCTATTGATAGAGGTATCAATCATCGAAATCAGAGCACATTTGCAGATTTTCGATTTTTGTGGCTCTGAATTTGTGGGCTATAGTTCAGTTGATTTTCAAAAAACAGAATTTTCCACGGAACGTGTAGCAATTTTCGGCCGATCTAAATAGCCGTGGTTATGACAATTACAGGTCTCAACGCCTATTGACAGAGCTATCAATCATCGAAAGCAGAGCACATTTGCAGATTTTCGATTTTTGTGGCTCTGAATTTGTGGGCTATAGTTCAGTTGATTTTCAAAAAACAGAATTTTCCACGGAACGTGTAGCAATTTTCGGCCGATCTAAATAGCCGTGGCTATGACAATTACAGGTCTCAACGCCTATTGATAGAGCTATCAATCATCGAAATCAGAGCACATTTGCAGATTTTCGATTTTTGTGGCTCTGAATTTGTGGGCTATAGTTCAGTTGATTTTCAAAAAAATTGAATTTTCCACGGAACGTGTAGAAATAGTCGACCGATCTAAATAGCCGTGGTTATGACAATTACAGGTCTCAACGCCTATTGATAGAGGTATCAATCATCGAAATCAGAGCACATTTGCAGATTTTCGATTTTTGTGGCTCTGAATTTGTGGGCTATAGTTCAGTTGATTTTCAAAAAACAGAATTTTCCACGGAACGTGTAGCAATTTTCGGCCGATCTAAATAGCCGTGGCTATGACAATTACAGGTCTCAACGCCTATTGATAGAGCTATCAATCATCGAAATCAGAGCACATTTGCAGATTTTCGATTTTTGTGGCTCTGAATTTGTGGGCTATAGTTCAGTTGATTTTCAAAAAAATTGAATTTTCCACGGAACGTGTAGAAATAGTCGACCGATCCAAATGGCCGTTGTTATGACAATTACAGGTCACAACGCCTATTGATAGAGGTATCAATCATAGAAATCGGAGCGCATTTGCAGATTTTCGATTTTTGTGGCTCTGAATTTGTGGGCTATAGTTCAGTTGATTTTCAAAAAAATTGAATTTTCCACGGAACGTGTAGCAATTTTCGGCCGATCTAAATAGCCGTGGTTATGACAATTACAGGTCTCAACGCCTATTGATAGAGGTATATCAATCTTCGAAATCAGAGCACATTTGCAGATTTTCGAATTTTCTGGCTCTGAATTTGTGGGCTATAGTTCAGTTGATTTTCAAAAAAATTGAAATTTCCACGGAATATGTAGAAATATTCGATCGATCCAAATGGCCGTTTGTATGATATTTACAGGTCTCAACGCCTATTGATAGCCGTATCAATCATCAAAATCGGAGCACTTTTGCGGATTTTCGATTTTTGTGGCTCTGAATTTGTGGGTTATAGTTCAGTTGATTTTTAAAAAAACTGAATTTTCGACGGAACGTGTAGAAATATTCGACCGATCCAAATGGCCGTTTGTATGACAATTACAGGTCTCAACGCCTATTGATAGAGGTATCAATCATCGAAATCGGAGCACATTTGCAGATTTTCGATTTTTGTGGCTCTGAATTTGTGGGCTATAGTGCAGTTGATTTTCAAAAAAATTGAATTTTCCACGAAACGTGTAGAAATATTTGGCCGATCTAAATAGCCGTGGTTATGACAATTACAGGTCTCAACGCCTATTGATAGAGGTATCAATCATCGAAATCAGAGCACATTTGCAGATTTTCGATTTTTGTAGCTCTGAATTTGTGGGCTATAGTTCAGTTGATTTTCAAAAAAATTGAATTTTCCCCGGAACGTGTAGAAATATTCGGCCGATCTAAATAGCCGTTAATATGACAATTACAGGTCTCAACGCCTATTGATAGAGGTATCAATCATCGAAATCGAAGCTCATTTGCAGATTTTCGATTTTTCTGGCTCTGAATTTGTGGGCTATAGTTCAGTTGATTTTTAAAAAAACTGAATTTTCGACGGAACGTGTAGAAATATTCGACCGATCCAAATGGCAGTTGGTATGACAATTACAGATCTCAACGCCTATTGATAGAGATACATTTGCAGATTTTCGATTTTTGTGGCTCTGAATTTGTGGGCTATAGTTCAGTTGATTTTCAAAAAATTGAATTTTCCACGGAACTTGTAGAAATATTCGGCCGATCTAAGTAGCCGTGGTCATGACAATTACAGATCTCAACGCCTATTGATAGAGGTATCAATCATCGAAATCGGAGCACATTTGCGGATTTTCGATTTTTGTGGCTCTGAATTTGTGGACTATAGTTCAGTTAATTTTCAAAAAAATTGAAATTTCCACGGAATGTGTAGAAATATTCGATCGATCCAAATGGCCGTTGGTATGACAATTACAGGTCTCAACGCCTATTGGTAGAGGTATCAATCATCGAAATCGGATCACATTTGCAGATTTTCGAATTTTGTGGCTCTGAATTTGTGGACTATAGTTCAGTTAATTTTCAAAAAAATTGAATTTTCCACGGAACGTGTAGAAATAGTCGACCGATCCAAATGGCCGTTGTTATGACAATTACAGGTCTCAACGCCTATTGATAGAGGTATCAATCATCGAAGTTAAAGCGCATTTGCAGATTTTCGATTTTTGTGGCTCTGAATTTGTCGGTTATAGTTCAGTTGATTTTCAAAAAAATTGAATTTTCCACGGAAGCTGTAGAAATATTCGGCCGATCTAAATAGCCGTGGTTATGACAATTACAGGTCTCAACGCCTATTGATAGAGGTATCAATCATCGAAATCGGAGCACATTTACAGATTTTCGATTTTTGTGGCTCTGAATTTGTGGGCTATAGTTCAGTTGATTTTCAAAAAAATTTAATTTTCCACGGAACGTGTAGAAATATTCGGCCGATCTAATTAGCCGTGGTTATGACAATTACAGGTCTCAACGCCTATTGATAGAGGTATCAATCATCGAAATCAGAGCACATTTGCAGATTTTCGATTTTTCTGGCTCTGAATTTGTGGGCTATAGTTCAGTTGATTTTCAAAAAAATTGAATTTTCCACGGAACTTGTAGAAACATTCGGCCGATCTAAGTAGCCGTGGTTATGAAAATTACAGATCTCAACGCCTATTGATAGAGGTATCAATCATCGAAATCGGAGCACATTTGCGGATTTTCGAATTTTGTGGCTCTGAATTTGTGGGCTATAGTTCAGTTGATTTTCAAAAAAATTGAAATTTCCACGGAATGTGTAGAAATATTCGATCGATCCAAATGGCCGTTTGTATGATATTTACAGGTCTCAACGCCTATTGATACCCGTATCAATCATCAAAATCGGAGCACTTTTGCAGATTTTCGATTTTTGTGGCTCTGAATTTGTGGGCTATAGTTCAGTTGATTTTCAAAAAAATTGAATTTTCCACGGAACGTGTAGAAATATTCGGCCGATCTAAATAGCGGTGGGTATGACAATTACAGGTCTCAACGCCTATTGATAGAGGTATCAATCAACGAAGTCAGAGCACATTTGCAGATTTTCGATTTTTGTGGCTCTGAATTTGTGGGCTATAGTTCAGTTGATTTTCAAAAAAATTGAATTTTCCACGGAACGTGTAGAAATATTCGGCCGATCTAAATAGCCGTGGTTATGACAATTACAGGTCTCAACGCCTATTGATAGAGGTATCAATCATCGAAATCAGAGCACATTTGTAGATTTCCGAATTTTCTGGCTCTGAATTTGTGGGCTATAGTTCAGTTGATTTTTAAAAAAACTGAATTTTCGACGGAACGTGTAGAAATATTCGACCGATCCAAATGGCCGGTTGTATGACAATTACAGGTCTCAACGCCTATTGATAGAGGTATCAATCATCGAAATCGGAGCACATTTGAGGATTTTCGATTTTTGTGGCTCTGAATTTGTGGGCTATAGTTCAGTTGATTTTCAAAAAATTGAATTTTCCACGGAACGTGTAGAAGTATTCGGCCGATCTAAATAGCCGTTGGTATGACAATTACAGGTCTCAACGCCTATTGATAGAGATATCAATCATCGAAGTCGGAGCGCATTTGCAGATTTTCGAATTTTGTGGCTCTGAATTTGTGGACGATAGTTCAGTTGATTTTCAAAAAAAATTTATTTTCCACGGAACGTGTAGAAATATTCGACCGATCCAAATGGCCATTAGTATGATAATTACAGGTATCAACGCCTATTGGTAGAGCAATCAATCATCGAAATCGGGGTACATTTAGAGATTTTCGAATTTTGTGGCTCTGAATTTGTGGACTATAATTCAGTTGATTTTCAAAAAAATTGAATTTTCCACGGAATGTGTAGAAATATTCGACCGATCTAAATGGCCATTAGTATGATAATTACCGGTCTCAACGCCTATTGATAGAGATATCAATCATCGAAATCGGATCACATTTGTAGATTTTCGAATTTTGTGGCTCTGAATTTGTGGACTTTAGTTCAGTTGATTATCAAAAAAATTGAATTTTCCACGGAACGTGTAGAAATATTCTACCGATCTAAATGGCCGTTGGTATGATAATTACAGGTCTCAACGCCTATTGATAGAGGTATCAATCATCGAAATCGGAGCACATTTGCAGATTTTCGAATTTTGTGGCTCTGAATTTGTGGACTATAGTTCAGTTGATTTTCAAAAAAATTGAATTTTTAACGGAATGTGTAGAAATATTCGACCGATCCAAATGGCCGTTGGTATGACAATTACAGGTCTCAACGCCTATTGGTAGAGGTATCAATCATCGAAATCGGAGCTCATTTGCAGATTTTCGAATTTTGTGGCTCTGAATTTGTGGACTATAGTTCAGTTGATTTTCAAAAAAATTGAATTTTCCACGGAATGTGTAGAAATAATCGACCGATCCAAATGGCCATTAGTATGATAATTACAGATCTCAACGCCTATTGATAGTGGTATCAATCATCGAAATCGAATCACATTTGCAGATTTTCGAATTTTGTGGCTTGAATTTGTGGACTATAGTTCAGTTGATTATCAAAAAAATTGAATTTTCCACGGAATGTGTAGAAATATTCGACCGATCTAAATGGCCATTAGTATGATAATTACCGGTCTCAACGCCTATTGATAGAGGTATCAATCATCGATATCGGATCACATTTGCAGATTTTCGAATTTTGTGGCTCTGAATTTGTGGGCTTTATTTCTGTTGATTTTCAAAAAACTGAATTTTATTCGACGGATCGAAATGGCTGTTGGTATAACAATTACACGTCTCAACGCCTATTGATAGAGGTATCAATCATCGAAATCGGAGCACATTTGCAGATTTTCGAATTTTGTCGCTCTGAATTTTTGGGCTACATTTCAGTTGATTTTCAAAAAAACTGAATTTTCCACGGAACGTGTAGAAATATTCGACCGACCCTAATGGCTATTAGTATGACAATTACAGGTCTCAACGCCTATTGGTAGAGGTATCAATCATCGAAATCGGGGCACAATTAGAGATTTTCGAATTTTGTGGCTCTGAATTTGTGGACTATAGTTCAGTTGATTTTCAAAAAAATTGAATTTTCCACGGAACGTGTAGAAATAGTCGACCGATCTAAATGGCCGTTGGTATGACAAGTACAGGTCTCAACACCTATTGATAGAGGTATCAATCATCGATATCGGATCACATTTGCAGATTTTTGAATTTTGTGGCTCTGAATTTGTAGGCTTTATTTCTGTTGATTTTCAAAAAACTGAATTTAACTGAAATATTCGACGGATCGAAATAGCCGTTGGTATAACAATTACAGGTCTCAACGCCTATTGATAGAGGTATCAATCATCGAAATCGGAGCACATTTGCAGATTTTCGAATTTTGTGGCTCTGAATTTGTGGACTATAGTTCAGTTGATTTTCAAAAAAATTGAATTTTTAACGGAATGTGTAGAAATATTCGACCGATCCAAATGGCCGTTGGTATGACAATTACAGGTCTCAACGCCTATTGGTAGAGGTATCAATCATCGAAATCGGATCACATTTGTAGATTTTCGAATTTTGTGGCTCTGAATTTGTGGACTTTAGTTCAGTTGATTTTCAAAAAAATTGAATTTTCCACGGAACGTGTAGAAATATTCTACCGATCTAAATGGCCGTTGGTATGATAATTACAGGTCTCAACGCCTATTGATAGAGGTATCAATCATCGAAATCGGAGCACATTTGCAGATTTTCGAATTTTGTGGCTCTGAATTTGTGGACTATAGTTCAGTTGATTTTCAAAAAAATTGAATTTTCCACGGAACGTGTAGAAATAGTCGACCGATCTAAATGGCCGTTGGTATGACAAGTACAGGTCTCAACACCTATTGATAGAGGTATCAATCATCGATATCGGATCACATTTGCAGATTTTTGAATTTTGTGGCTCTGAATTTGTAGGCTTTATTTCTGTTGATTTTCAAAAAACTGAATTTAACTGAAATATTCGACGGATCGAAATAGCCGTTGGTATAACAATTACAGGTCTCAACGCCTATTGATAGAGGTATCAATCATCGAAATCGGAGCACATTTGCAGATTTTCGAATTTTGTGGCTCTGAATTTGTGGACTATAGTTCAGTTGATTTTCAAAAAAATTGAATTTTCCACGGAATGTGTAGAAATATTCGACCGATCTAAATGGCCATTAGTATGATAATTACCGGTCTCAACGCCTATTGATAGAGGTATCAATCATCGATATCGGATCACATTTGCAGATTTTCGAATTTTGTGGCTCTGAATTTGTGGGCTTTATTTCTGTTGATTTTCAAAAAACTGAATTTTATTCGACGGATCGAAATGGCTGTTGGTATAACAATTACACGTCTCAACGCCTATTGATAGAGGTATCAATCATCGAAATCGGAGCACATTTGCAGATTTTCGAATTTTGTCGCTCTGAATTTTTGGGCTACATTTCAGTTGATTTTCAAAAAAACTGAATTTTCCACGGAACGTGTAGAAATATTCGACCGACCCTAATGGCTATTAGTATGACAATTACAGGTCTCAACGCCTATTGGTAGAGGTATCAATCATCGAAATCGGGGCACAATTAGAGATTTTCGAATTTTGTGGCTCTGAATTTGTGGACTATAGTTCAGTTGATTTTCAAAAAAATTGAATTTTCCACGGAACGTGTAGAAATAGTCGACCGATCTAAATGGCCGTTGGTATGACAAGTACAGGTCTCAACACCTATTGATAGAGGTATCAATCATCGATATCGGATCACATTTGCAGATTTTTGAATTTTGTGGCTCTGAATTTGTAGGCTTTATTTCTGTTGATTTTCAAAAAACTGAATTTAACTGAAATATTCGACGGATCGAAATAGCCGTTGGTATAACAATTACAGGTCTCAACGCCTATTGATAGAGGTATCAATCATCGAAATCGGAGCACATTTGCAGATTTTCGAATTTTGTGGCTCTGAATTTGTGGACTATAGTTCAGTTGATTTTCAAAAAAATTGAATTTTTAACGGAATGTGTAGAAATATTCGACCGATCCAAATGGCCGTTGGTATGACAATTACAGGTCTCAACGCCTATTGGTAGAGGTATCAATCATCGAAATCGGATCACATTTGTAGATTTTCGAATTTTGTGGCTCTGAATTTGTGGACTTTAGTTCAGTTGATTTTCAAAAAAATTGAATTTTCCACGGAACGTGTAGAAATATTCTACCGATCTAAATGGCCGTTGGTATGATAATTACAGGTCTCAACGCCTATTGATAGAGGTATCAATCATCGAAATCGGAGCACATTTGCAGATTTTCGAATTTTGTGGCTCTGAATTTGTGGACTATAGTTCAGTTGATTTTCAAAAAAATTGAATTTTCCACGGAATGTGTAGAAATAATCGACCGATCCAAATGGCCATTAGTATGATAATTACAGGTCTCAACGCCTATTGATAGTGGTATCAATCATCGAAATCGAATCACATTTGCAGATTTTCGAATTTTGTGGCTTGAATTTGTGGACTATAGTTCAGTTGATTATCAAAAAAATTGAATTTTCCACGGAATGTGTAGAAATATTCGACCGATCTAAATGGCCATTAGTATGATAATTACCGGTCTCAACGCCTATTGATAAGGTATCAATCATCGAAATCGGAGCTCATTTGCAGATTTTCGAATTTTGTGGCTCTGAATTTGTGGACTATAGTTCAGTTGATTTTCAAAAAAATTGAATTTTCCACGGAATGTGTAGAAATAATCGACCGATCCAAATGGCCATTAGTATGATAATTACAGGTCTCAACGCCTATTGATAGTGGTATCAATCATCGAAATCGGATCACATTTGCAGATTTTCGAATTTTGTGGCTCTGAATTTGTGGACTATAGTTCAGTTGATTTTCAAAAAAATTGAATTTTCCACGGAACGTGTAGAAATATTCGACCGATCCAAATGGCCATTAGTATGATAATTACAGGTCTCAACGCCTATTGATAGAGGTATCAATCATCGAAATCGGATCACATTTGCAGATTTTCGAATTTTGTGGCTCTGAATTTGTGGGCTATAGTTCAGTTGATTTTCAAAAAAACTGAATTTTCCACGGAACGTGTAGAAATATTCGACCAATCTAAATGGCCGTTGGTATGACAATTACAGGTCTCAACGCCTATTGATAGAGGTATCAATCATCAAAATCGGAGCACATTTGCAGATTTCCGAATTTTGTGGCTCTGAATTTGTGGACTATAGTTCAGTTGATTTTCAAAAAAATTGAATTTTTAACGGAATGTGTAGAAATATTCGACCGATCCAAATGGCCGTTGGTATGATAATTACAGGTCTCAACGCCTATTGATAGAGGTATCAATCATCGAAATCGGAGCACATTTGCAGATTTTCGAATTTTGTGGCTCTGAATTTGTGGACTATAGTTCAGTTGATTTTCAAAAAAATTGAATTTTCCACGGAATGTGTAGAAATAATCGACCGATCCAAATGGCCATTAGTATGATAATTACAGGTCTCAACGCCTATTGATAGTGGTATCAATCATCGAAATCGAATCACATTTGCAGATTTTCGAATTTTGTGGCTTGAATTTGTGGACTATAGTTCAGTTGATTATCAAAAAAATTGAATTTTCCACGGAATGTGTAGAAATATTCGACCGATCTAAATGGCCATTAGTATGATAATTACCGGTCTCAACGCCTATTGATAGAGGTATCAATCATCGATATCGGATCACATCTGCAGATTTTCGAATTTTGTGGCTCTGAATTTGTGGGCTTTATTTCTGTTGATTTTCAAAAAACTGAATTTTATTCGACGGATCGAAATGGCTGTTGGTATAACAATTACACGTCTCAACGCCTATTGATAGAGGTATCAATCATCGAAATCGGAGCACATTTGCAGATTTTCGAATTTTGTCGCTCTGAATTTTTGGGCTACATTTCAGTTGATTTTCAAAAAAACTGAATTTTCCACGGAACGTGTAGAAATATTCGACCGACCCTAATGGCTATTAGTATGACAATTACAGGTCTCAACGCCTATTGGTAGAGGTATCAATCATCGAAATCGGGGCACAATTAGAGATTTTCGAATTTTGTGGCTCTGAATTTGTGGACTATAGTTCAGTTGATTTTCAAAAAAATTGAATTTTCCATGGAACGTGTAGAAATAGTCGACCGATCTAAATGGCCGTTGGTATGACAAGTACAGGTCTCAACACCTATTGATAGAGGTATCAATCATCGATATCGGATCACATTTGCAGATTTTTGAATTTTGTGGCTCTGAATTTGTAGGCTTTATTTCTGTTGATTTTCAAAAAACTGAATTTAACTGAAATATTCGACGGATCGAAATAGCCGTTGGTATAACAATTACAGGTCTCAACGCCTATTGATAGAGGTATCAATCATCGAAATCGGAGCACATTTGCAGATTTTCGAATTTTGTGGCTCTGAATTTGTGGACTATAGTTCAGTTGATTTTCAAAAAAATTGAATTTTTAACGGAATGTGTAGAAATATTCGACCGATCCAAATGGCCGTTGGTATGACAATTACAGGTCTCAACGCCTATTGGTAGAGGTATCAATCATCGAAATCGGAGCACATTTGCAGATTTTCGAATTTTGTGGCTCTGAATTTGTGGACTTTAGTTCAGTTGATTTTCAAAAAAATTGAATTTTCCACGGAACGTGTAGAAATATTCTACCGATCTAAATGGCCGTTGGTATGATAATTACAGGTCTCAACGCCTATTGATAGAGGTATCAATCATCGAAATCGGAGCACATTTGCAGATTTTCGAATTTTGTGGCTCTGAATTTGTGGACTATAGTTCAGTTGATTTTCAAAAAAATTGAATTTTCCACGGAATGTGTATAAATAATCGACCGATCCAAATGGCCATTAGTATGATAATTACAGGTCTCAACGCCTATTGATAGTGGTATCAATCATCGAAATCGAATCACATTTGCAGATTTTCGAATTTTGTGGCTTGAATTTGTGGACTATAGTTCAGTTGATTTTCAAAAAAATTGAATTTTCCACGGAATGTGTAGAAATAATCGACCGATCCAAATGGCCATTAGTATGATAATTACAGGTCTCAACGCCTATTGATAGTGGTATCAATCATCGAAATCGGATCACATTTGCAGATTTTCGAATTTTGTGGCTCTGAATTTGTGGACTATAGTTCAGTTGATTTTCAAAAAAATTGAATTTTCCACGGAACGTGTAGAAATATTCGACCGATCCAAATGGCCATTAGTATGATAATTACAGGTCTCAACGCCTATTGATAGAGGTATCAATCATCGAAATCGGATCACATTTGCAGATTTTCGAATTTTGTGGCTCTGAATTTGTGGGCTATAGTTCAGTTGATTTTCAAAAAAACTGAATTTTCCACGGAACGTGTAGAAATATTCGACCAATCTCAATGGCCGTTGGTATGACAATTACAGGTCTCAACGCCTATTGATAGAGGTATCAATCATCAAAATCGGAGCACATTTGCAGATTTCCGAATTTTGTGGCTCTGAATTTGTGGACTATAGTTCAGTTGATTATCAAAAAAATTGAATTTTCCACGGAACGTGTAGAAATATTCTACCGATCTAAATGGCCGTTGGTATGATAATTACAGGTCTCAACGCCTATTGATAGAGGTATCAATCATCGAAATCGGAGCACATTTGCAGATTTTCGAATTTTGTGGCTCTGAATTTGTGGACTATAGTTCAGTTGATTTTCAAAAAAATTGAATTTTTAACGGAATGTGTAGAAATATTCGACCGATCCAAATGGCCGTTGGTATGACAATTACAGGTCTCAACGCCTATTGGTAGAGGTATCAATCATCGAAATCGGAGCTCATTTGCAGATTTTCGAATTTTGTGGCTCTGAATTTGTGGACTATAGTTCAGTTGATTTTCAAAAAAATTGAATTTTCCACGGAATGTGTAGAAATAATCGACCGATCCAAATGGCCATTAGTATGATAATTACAGATCTCAACGCCTATTGATAGTGGTATCAATCATCGAAATCGGATCACATTTGCAGATTTTCGAATTTTGTGGCTCTGAATTTGTGGACTATAGTTCAGTTGATTTTCAAAAAAATTGAATTTTCCACGGAACGTGTAGAAATATTCGACCGATCCAAATGGCCATTAGTATGATAATTACAGGTCTCAACGCCTATTGGTAGAGGTATCAATCATCGAAATCGGATCACATTTGTAGATTTTCGAATTTTGTGGCTCTGAATTTGTGGACTTTAGTTCAGTTGATTTTCAAAAAAATTGAATTTTCCACGGAACGTGTAGAAATATTCTACCGATCTAAATGGCCGTTGGTATGATAATTACAGGTCTCAACGCCTATTGATAGAGGTATCAATCATCGAAATCGGAGCACATTTGCAGATTTTCGAATTTTGTGGCTCTGAATTTGTGGACTATAGTTCAGTTGATTTTCAAAAAAATTGAATTTTCCACGGAATGTGTAGAAATAATCGACCGATCCAAATGGCCATTAGTATGATAATTACAGGTCTCAACGCCTATTGATAGTGGTATCAATCATCGAAATCGAATCACATTTGCAGATTTTCGAATTTTGTGGCTTGAATTTGTGGACTATAGTTCAGTTGATTATCAAAAAAATTGAATTTTCCACGGAATGTGTAGAAATATTCGACCGATCTAAATGGCCATTAGTATGATAATTACCGGTCTCAACGCCTATTGATAAAGGTATCAATCATCGAAATCGGAGCTCATTTGCAGATTTTCGAATTTTGTGGCTCTGAATTTGTGGACTATAGTTCAGTTGATTTTCAAAAAAATTGAATTTTCCACGGAATGTGTAGAAATAATCGACCGATCCAAATGGCCATTAGTATGATAATTACAGGTCTCAACGCCTATTGATAGTGGTATCAATCATCGAAATCGGATCACATTTGCAGATTTTCGAATTTTGTGGCTCTGAATTTGTGGACTATAGTTCAGTTGATTTTCAAAAAAATTGAATTTTCCACGGAACGTGTAGAAATATTCGACCGATCCAAATGGCCATTAGTATGATAATTACAGGTCTCAACGCCTATTGATAGAGGTATCAATCATCGAAATCGGATCACATTTGCAGATTTTCGAATTTTGTGGCTCTGAATTTGTGGGCTATAGTTCAGTTGATTTTCAAAAAAATTGAATTTTCCACGGAACGTGTAGAAATATTCGACCGATCCAAATGGCCATTAGTATGATAATTACAGGTCTCAACGCCTATTGATAGAGGTATCAATCATCGAAATCGGATCACATTTGCAGATTTTCGAATTTTGTGGCTCTGAATTTGTGGGCTATAGTTCAGTTGATTTTCAAAAAAACTGAATTTTCCACGGAACGTGTAGAAATATTCGACCAATCTAAATGGCCGTTGGTATGACAATTACAGGTCTCAACGCCTATTGATAGAGGCAGGGCCAATCAGAGGGTGGGCCAGCCGGGCCATACGGCACGGGCCCCCGATTTTTAGGGGCCCCCGAATTTTTTGTTACTATAGATTTCTCATTTGCACTTGATCTTCGATAGTATTTTGTCTTTATAACAAAAACAAGATGTGTGACAATTTAAAATTTGACATTGAAGAGCGTTTTATTTGCTTCGATTCATTCTCTGGAAAAACCGGAGAAGAAATTGCTGCCAGAATTCTTGAAATTTTGTCGGATATGGAATTAAATTATAATTTATGTATTGCTCGAGCATATGATAATGGTGCAAATTTGGCTGGCAAGCTAAACGGTGTGCAAGCCATTCTTACGAAGCGTAATCCTAATTGTATTTTTTCCAGCTGTGGGAACCACACATTAAATCTTGTTGGAGTTGATTTAGCTGAATCGTGTAAAGAAGCTGTACAATTTTTTGGAGTTATACAACAAATGTATAATTTTTTTAGCAGTAGTCCGCGGAGATGGGAGGTTTTAAAGAAACATATCCGTATGTCTCTTCATTCGATTTCCAAAACTAGATGGTCTGCTAGAATAGATGCAGTAAAACCAATAGCCAAAAATCTATTATCTATTCGAGATGCTTTACATGAAATGCATTCCTTTAATTTACCACCACACGCAATCGTTGAATTACACTCAATTGAGAAATATTTAAATAAATTTGAATGTGTTTTGCTTTCTATCATATGGCTCGAAATTTTGACAGATTTGCATCAGACAAATTTGGTAATTGAAGCTCAAAATGCTACACTTGATATTGAGCAAAATAATATTGAAAGTCTAGTAATGAGATTTCGCAATTTAAGCGGAATGTGGAATGAAATATTTGCGAAAGCAAAAGCTAAAGCACGTGAATATGGAGTTACATGTGATTTTGTCATTATTAGAATGATACGGACACAATCGGATGCTGAAAAATACTACAGGATAAATGTGTTTAACGTAATAGTTAATTCCGTAATAGCTGGCTTACAAAGACAATTTCTATCTTTACAAAATATCTGCAATCTTTTCGGTTTTCTTTGGTCATTTCCAAATTTAACTGATGAAAAAATTGAAGCTGCAGTAAACCGTTTGCATTCAAAATACACGAGTGAGTTATCAAACGAGATACTAGATGAGGTAAAATTCCTTAAAAAAATGTATGCAGCTAATTTCAATGCAGATCCGACACCAACAAATTTATTAGAAAATATTCTCAGTAAAACTTAGCTGGTTTATTTCCGAATCTTATCATTGTCTTAAGAATATTTTTAAGTATTCCTGCATCTGTGTCTTCAGCCGAGAGAAGTTTCAGTGTGTTTAAAAGAATAAAAAATTTGCATCGCTCAACAATAGCAGAACAACGGTTAAATGGATTGGCAATGTTAAACATTAACCACGACATGGCAAGAAAAATTAATTTTGAGCAAATCATTAGAGAATTTTCTAATAATAAAGCGAGAAAAGCTCCAATCTAATAATTTCTAATAAATTCTAATAAATACTAAAATGAATTCATGTGATATAAACTTAAGATTGTTTTATTTTATTTTTATGGGGACCCATTTTAATAATTTGGCCCAGGCCCCCTGCTAGCTCTGAAAGGCCCTGGATAGAGGTATCAATCATCAAAATCGGAGCACATTTGCAGATTTCCGAATTTTGTGGCTCTGAATTTGTGGACTATAGTTCAGTTGATTATCAAAAAAATTGAATTTTCCACGGAACGTGTAGAAATATTCTACCGATCTAAATGGCCGTTGGTATGATAATTACAGGTCTCAACGCCTATTGATAGAGGTATCAATCATCGAAATCGGAGCACATTTGCAGATTTTCGAATTTTGTGGCTCTGAATTTGTGGACTATAGTTCAGTTGATTTTCAAAAAAATTGAATTTTTAACGGAATGTGTAGAAATATTCGACCGATCCAAATGGCCGTTGGTATGACAATTACAGGTCTCAACGCCTATTGGTAGAGGTATCAATCATCGAAATCGGAGCTCATTTGCAGATTTTCGAATTTTGTGGCTCTGAATTTGTGGACTATAGTTCAGTTGATTTTCAAAAAAATTGAATTTTCCACGGAATGTGTAGAAACATTCTACCGATCTAAATGGCCATTAGTATGATAATTACCGGTCTCAACGCCTATTGATAGAGGTATCAATCATCGAAATCGGAGCACATTTGCAGATTTTCGAATTTTGTGGCTCTGAATTTGTGGACTATAGTTCAGTTGATTTTCAAAAAAATTGAATTTTCCACGGAACGTGTAGAAATATTCGACCGATCCAAATGGCCATTAGTATGATAATTACAGGTCTCAACGCCTATTGATAGAGGTATCAATCATCGAAATCGGATCACATTTGCAGATTTTCGAATTTTGTGGCTCTGAATTTGTGGGCTATAGTTCAGTTGATTTTCAAAAAAACTGAATTTTCCACGGAACGTGTAGAAATATTCGACCAATCTAAATGGCCGTTGGTATGACAATTACAGGTCTCAACGCCTATTGATAGAGGTATCAATCATCGAAATCGGATCACATTTGCAGATTTTCGAATTTTGTGGCTTGAATTTGTGGACTATAGTTCAGTTGATTTTCAAAAAAATTGAATTTTCCACGGAATGTGTAGAAATATTCTACCGATCTAAATGGCCATTAGTATGATAATTACCGGTCTCAACGCCTATTGATAGAGGTATCAATCATCGAAATCGGAGCACATTTGCAGATTTTCGAATTTTGTGGCTCTGAATTTGTGGGCTATAGTTCAGTTGATTTTCAAACAAATTGAATTTTCCACGGAATGTGTAGAAATATTCGACCGATCCAAATTGCCGTTTTAAGCTTAGAACAAAATATTTGAAAAAATTGAATTTTTCGAAAATTTGTTTATAAGGGATTCGCCCATGGGATGGGCAAATTCAAAACGATCCACAACATCATTAATAAATAATGAGAACAGAAGTGGCCCAACGTGTGACAACGTGCAAATTTTCAATACTCCAGAAGTTACACGAAATAAATGAGAAGCAGAATCATTAGTTTTAACGTATTATGGCCGGCTAGAAAGATAAGATTGCAACCATTTTGATAGGGATGAAATCACATCACATATTGCAAGCGCTTCATTTTGAAATTTCATATTCGGTTATCATAAAATGGATAGATTAAGAAAACATCGCAAATGCAAGCATTTATCATCCTTTTCCATTAAATTGAATAAAAGTATTTCCTATGAATATTATCACAACCCCACTCTGCATATTTAAACTACATATAACCAGCCACAAATCGATTTTAACTACATTAAATAAAATTGTAAAATTATTCTGTTTTATTATTTAATTTATAAGTAATTAAATTTTGTATTCAATACAAAAATTGGAATTAAACAAAATCTAAATGAAAAATTTAAAACTCAATTGAAAAATTCAATGGTGAATAGGTAGAATGGGGTGGTTATGATATTACAAATGTTCTCTTCAATTATTGTGGAACAACATTAAAAATTATAATAAAACAAAACAATTTGTAATTGACTGTAAATTTAAAAAGTAAACTTTATATTTAGAAATTGTTCCATTAACTCATTTAAATTGATTAAATTACATACTCAACAGAAAATAAAAACTTTACCAAAGTTCCAGAATAAAAGAGTTACAATTAGTTCATCTTTTGTTTGTTTAAATTTATTCTAGAGTCTTGACTTCTACAATTTTAGATTTTGTTGTATTTGATTATTAGTTAGGATCACCGATACTATGGTATCCAAATTACGCGAGTTATAAAAGACTCTTGTAGTCGAGTAGTTTTTATTTTAATTCCTGGGTTACCCGAGTAAGTGACAAATTGACCATTCGTAAGTAATTATGACAATAGATTAATCGTTTTTAGTTGTCCAGTACCGGCTCTAGAACACTTTGCGACCTATGCAAGTTCTTAGGCGCCCTTTTTATAATTCAGGTACAAAAATTTAGCTTTTCTTGCACTTAAAGTGGCAAATTTATCAATCATTTGACTTAAATCGATTTTGTCACCAATTCCTTTTTCAATTGTTATACTCGATAATCCAATCCAACCAACCTTTCCTGAAATATACTTGATCTCAAGTAGTTTTTGATTATTTTCAGTTTTGAATATAATCATTCACCACTTGCTACGGAAACTGGAAGACTTAAAAGTATCCGTAAAGCAATCGTTACCTTCACAAATATATTCTATAGTGCAGTGCTTCTCAAACTGTGGGCCGCAGCCCCCTAGCGAGCCGTGGAGCTGTTGCCAGGGAGCTTTAAATCATCGCCTTAATATCTATAACAAACCGCATAATTTGCTCGCACACAAATTTCTGAATCAGCCTATTATCAATGACCGCTATACTGTTTTCTGGGCTGTTAATAGTTTTTGTAAGATATGTGATGTGTATATAAATTCCACAATCACGGGGATTTTGATAGATAAGTTCTTATTATACAATGAACATGAACAGAAATTTCAGATCGCAAACCTTGATCTGAGGGACAAAAAAATCATGGTTAAACTTGAGTCTTTCGATATCCGAAGTAAATTCTCTGAAATTTTGGAGCAACTAAAACTAAAAACTATGGGAACTTGGGTCTATGAAAATTTGAGAAATTGGATATTGAAAATGTACATATTTAGTATATAATTTTTAAAGGTTACTCGTACTTTATTTTAATTTGAAATTTCAAATGTCAGCTTGTCAAATTTGGCTTCAACAATTTCAATTTGGTTAAATTGTATATCAGGTTAGTGTTGAGAACTCCAAATCCAAAATTCCAGGATTCTAATGCCGAGTTTTTTTGTAGGGAATTCAAAATCGATTTTCGGTTAAACGGTTGATTACCGAAATGTTGGTAAATTATTGGAATATACTTAGTGAAAACTTCTGTAACTATCTTCAGATAAAATGCCTATAAAACACAAATTATAAATTTGTTGAAACCTTTACTTTGGTTTTACACATAAAAATGTCATATTCGTCATTGGTGTCATTCTAATTTTGAAATCTACCTAATCTAAAGAGAATTCAATTAATTCGATCAATTTATCATGAAAGTTGACCAAAAGTAGGCACCAGGTATGGGGAATAAAACCCTTTACTATTCAACGCAACATAGTTGACTAGCAGTTTTGTTTAACCCTTGTGTGTATACCCAAAAAAAAATTACGCTAGTACACACCCGACCAACCCGGGTGGACAAGTGTATTTTTTCGGGTTTTCCATTCTTTAAAACCGATTTTTTGCCGGGTTCGCTATGTTGTTGTATTTATTTTATAAATTTTGTATTTTGGTGTTTAAAAACTAAAGAAGCTAGAAACGACAAACTTCAAAATTGCAGTCACCACAAATATTTAAAATTGAAATGGCCACCCGGGTGGCCGGGTATACACACGAGGGTTAAGTAAACAATTACGAGGGATTCTTTTTAGTTAGCATGGCAACACTTTTTAACTATAAAACTAACTTCCGTGGAATCGAAAGTGCCTTTTCGGCTGTAGGGCAGTTTTGCACAAAATGTAAATTTTTTCCTTAGATAGTATGTAATCATAACTATTGATAAGCTTTGTTTAAGATTCACTACGACCATATTTTTAAAATTTAAATTAAACGTTTATTTCTATTTCTAGCGGATGTAGACCTCAATAAAATAATGAGATCAACCAGTTTTCTAAAAATTAGACCCAAAGTTTGTGCGTCAAATTACTAATATGTACTAACAATGAAAAAATTGAGCTTTCAATTCTAACAAATTATGGGCTCACTTCGAATTGATAAGGGAAGTTGGAATATTCCTTAATTTTTTTCTAGAAAGAAGTTCGATAATTTTCTATTCCGTGGATATTTGGGACCAAAAAAACCAATCTGCTCTCATCTACTGAGCTATCTTTTTCTATACTATGTCCCGTTCCGTTGATTTTTTATTTTTTTTTTTTTTGAAGGACTCGTCATAAATAAAATTATAAAATTGCTAAGAGGGCCAAAGCTTTCAAATTGGTTGATTACGTTGAAAATTGTTAGTTGAAACAACCTAAACAAAATGTTGGATAACTCCGAATTTTCAGAAGAATATATTAAATTCAAATTTGGTTTTATATACCTATGTAAAAATAATTTGACACAAAAGTTAAAAACGAACCAAATTCAGATCGGGTTGCGGTCACATTAGAAAAACTTGCAAAAATGAATTTTGACAATTTGGAATAGTCGTAAGCTCAAAAATGTTTAGCTTTAATTTTAGTTTAGTCATTTCGGAAACTGTTCTGCTCCACTCGTATGTCCAGCCAAAGTATTTTGTTCCTGAGTTTTCATAGCTACATCTAATTTTTGATACATAGTTCCTTATGTAAAATCCCCTTATGTTTTTTAAAATCAACTATAATTTTCTGGAATTCTACAGTTTTTGCGTATAGGAATATTCTTACCTGTAAATCGGATGAAGTTGAAAGAATATTTAGGATTGGTAGAATATTTTTTTATTTTTTTAAATTGGCGGGACACGGATATAAGACATCTGAGGTCCTTGAACAAGAATGCCCAAAATGCTTAGCTGACAATTTTTGGGAGTACTGGATTTTATTTTTTCGATTTCGGGGGCCGCAGTATTAAAAAGTTTGAGAAGTACTGCTCTAGTGCATTCGAGTAAATGTATTGTAATATAAACAATGGACCTTAGTATTAGTACAAGTTTCAATTGAAGATATTCAAAACCTTTAATTCATTAAATAGGTCTACCGCAAAAATATCTTTGGCATCTAGCGCGTCACAATGTGCTTTTAGTTCCCCATCATTCGATTTTGAACTCTTTCAACATCGGTTAAAAACTACAAATTATTGATAAGATCATTTATGACCTTAAATCTTTCATCTAACGAATTAAGTACAGTAGCCAGTATAGGAAACAAAACGAAATTTTAAATGTATATTGTGGAGCAGTGGGAGTTTCGTCGTAGCATTCGTTATCAAAAAGCCTTTTGCTACGCTTTCGCAGAGCATTATCTTTAAACTGAGGATTAATTTCTAAATCAGTTGCTAATTCTTCTGCTGTTTCTTGAACACAATTGAAACGTTCATGCGTTCGTATTTGTTTAATGTACGGTATTAATTTAAGTCCTTGATTGCCTCATTCATATTTCGGTTGGGTTTTTGAAAAATTATTAGTATTATAACCACTAATCTCGACATTTTGAGCAGTGAGCTTTTTTGTATTTTTTGGTGTGTTTACTGTTCTCGCACGACGAGCATTGAAGCTATTACTATTATCATGTTTCGATGTATTTTGAGAACGTGTTGGAGTTCATAGAAACAGAGTTGAGTTACGTTTTTGTTGAGCTATTTTAAGCTCGATGAAAGTAGTGTAATCGAGTTGAGTTGAAATTCAAAATTTCTAATGAAAAATATTTTTTTAGTAGTAGAATTTGTTAGGAAGCGTGAGAATAATTATCAGCGCCCCTAATTGGTCTGCGCCCCTATGCGAGGCTTAATCTGCTTATAGTGGGTAAAGCAGGCCCTGTATCTCATTTTAGTTCAAGATCATTTCAAGTTGTTATGTACATTCATTTCATTTTCGATGACAATATTTCTATATTTATATTTATCGGCAGAGTTTAATTCATGTGGGCATTTAATTTTTAAAACTGACGTTTTATCTACTGAACTAAATCCTCGCAAACTTATTTCTTTAAAAATATTTGGATGTCTGCGGATTTAATTCATATTGAAAATATAATTAATACACAATACCAAAATTTTCGTCTGGCGTGGAATTGTTCTAAATGAGAATTTTGCATTCCAGTTCAGTAAAATGGAAAATAAACCCCGCTTTTATGGTATTAAACGTCAACATTTCTCATCGTGGAATTTAACGGTGATATACATTTAATAGTGTCGTGAATTTAAAAATTAAATTTTCATTCCATTCCGTTTTATTTCAATACATGGAAATTCAAATTACCCGGGTAATCGATCAAATAGCCCCAGTACCCGGATACTCGATAATCGGTATTGGATACGCTGCCCCATATCCTCATTGTATGTTTCCATTGAGGCAAAAACTTTTGTGCTGGTGGATAAAATGCTTAAAATTAAATTTTGAATGAATTTGCTATGAAACCCCTGCCTTAAATTAGGTTAGGTTTGGGATGACTGTCTCCTTGAATACACGTCCTGAAGGCCATCCCATTGAAATCTGCCGGGTTGCTGACGAGAAACACTATTAAAAAAGTCCATCTGCCTTTCGCTAAACGGAGCCAGGTGCAGAGTAAGTGAAATAGTTGTTTCCTTGTAACTTCAAGAGTAATTATTTGAGAAGGTTCCCAGTCTCCGCGCATGCTTACCTAAGAGACAGTGTCCTGTAACCACCTTTACGAACATAGTAATATACCCACAATATTTGTGTTAACAGCTGTGCAGTTCCTTCTCAATCTAGTTTTAGCCAGATCTGCCTAGTTACAAGATACGAGGTACAATGGGCCCATCTATAGTTCGCTGCTCTCCTAGCTTCTTTCTGAAATAAAAGTTTGCATGTAGCGAACAGAATTTTAACATTTACCTTTTGTGGCTAAGCAATTTATACCCAACGACCAAGTTCATCGGCCTTGACATTACCTGCAACACTGAACTGCCCTGGCACCCACGTTAAGTGGATGCTGAACTAATCTGCTGTCTCGTGAAGAAATGAGAGACCGCTCTGGGCTACCTTCGACAGAATGAAATAAGATCGGAGCATTTTACAGTTACTAGATTCTATGTCAACTAATCCATAGCCTCCATTATCGCGATTAATTCAACTTGAAAAACGCTACAAAAATCTGGGAGGGTGAATGAGAGGTTCACATTCAATTTCTTACCACCAACTAAGACACCACCACTAATTTTAATTCTTTGTTTGTTTAAATTAATTTTTATTCTACCCTGTTCAATATGTTATAAATTCAAGTCAAATTTGCAGACTTTTCTCTGTATAAATAAATAAATAAATACACCAATAGCAACGTCATCCGCAAAGCCCTCTGCCCTAACTAACTTAACTCCTAGATTTAATAATAATAGTAATATTGAAATGAGTTAAGAAATTCACCATCCGTATGCATTGCGTCCTAAAAAATCTTTTGTTACATCCGAACAGGATGGACTTGAACTTAAAGAAGTTGCATCTCTTTAAGAAGTTTTAGGATTCCTTTTGTTGTCCTACACACGTTTTTCTCCATGAAAAACTCCCTTAGGTGATTCCTTCCTTGTTGTTTTAAATCTATGCTAACAGAAAAGATGTATGGGCCCAAATTCGTAGAACTTAAATAAGATGCAAAAAACGGAACTGAACGTGCTTATCAATTTAATTTTACCAACCATTAAGCTCGTAAACCCTCAGTTACCAAACGAAAATTTTTCGAGAATGATCAAATTTCGAAAAATTTCCGTGAAAAACGCGACTAAAAATATCCTAGATTATGTCACCAGATAGTAAAAAGTTTACCAACTATTCCGACAATTGCTACCTTTGCATTGATTACACCACAAATAGTTAGAAACAGCGCTTGACTATATCCTATTACAGAAAAAAAACACTTGAATCTAATTAAGCTTTATTCCACAATTTGGCTCAAAACGACCAGTTTGTCATTCTAGAAATGACAAAATGTCGTTAGCATGATAAACCATTTCATACGTGTTTATACCTAATTTCCTAGAAACCTTAAATTTCGAGAATATTGTGCCTAATTTGGCATTGTAATTATCCACTGCAAATTGTATCTGTTTGAATACCTTTCGTATGCTTTCCTAAGGTTCTTTTGCACCCTTTTGAAAATGTTGTCCATGCCTCCGCCTCCATCAAAATTCACAAAATACGGTAAGAATTTGGACGATTCATGCACCGTAGTTATTAAAGCGCAAGCTATTTTACCAATATTCTCATCCCATTCTCTTTGATCATCCTTCAAATAGCCTCTGATGGCGGAAAGAATAATTCTGTTTACCCACTCAGCCTGATTATTTTGAGGATGGTAATAAGTTAGGTATAGTCAATGGCGAACATTTGCCATGAACGAGATGGTAATTTGGGCAGACCCATTATCACTCGGGATATTTCATTTCTGTACTTGTCAAGCTGGCAACTTTCGCATGTTCTTACATATTTCTCCATGTCATATGCCATCCTCGGCCAATAATAATGTCTTTGACCCGATGGAATGTCTTTGTTATACCCATGTGGGATGCCAGCGGTTCATCATGACATCTCCTCAAAACTTCCTGACGAGAACCTGCAGGAACAAATAAACGCTAAATATTCTCATAAACGCCGAATTCATTTTTGATCTGCACATATTTGTAAAGTTTTCTATCCTTCAGTTGGAAATTGGGAAACTTTTCAAGATGCTCGTTAATTCCATTCAATATTTTATTGTAAACCATGTCCGATTTGCCATCGAGTACCGTGTCGATCAGCTGTATCGCCTGGTTAAAATCCGGATTTGACAAAATTGGTGATGCCATTAATTTAGACTTCAACAAAACGAACGCAGCATGTGCCTCGGCCGTTCGGTAAAACTGTTTCTACCGTTCCTTTTTAGGAGGTTTATGATTAGGTGCTTTTATTGTCGAAAAGTCTGGTATAAATCGCCTGTACCACCCAGCTAGTCCGATCAGTCGTCGAATGCATTTAATCGTATGTGGTGTCTTCAAGTTTAGAATGCCATTGATTTTATCTGGGTCCACTCTCAAACCATACTCATCCAAAATGTAGCCGAGGTATTTTATTTCGCTGAGAAAAAATTGCGACTTACTGAGGCTGAGTGGTAATCCAGCTCTACTTAATCGTCGAGCAACCTGTCCAGTTGACTTCGGTGTTCCTCAAATGTTTGTGACATTACTATAATGTCGTCCAGATAAGCGAACACTTGAGGCTCTAAGTCACAGCCAAGAAAATTGTCCATCAATCTATCGAGTGTATGTGAGGCATTACATATGCCAAAGGGCATTCTATGGTACTAGTACAGTCCTCGCCCGGGAACAATGAATGCTGTTTTATGTAGGTCTTGAGTCCGTTTTTAGTTCAATTCGCCAAAAGGCGTCGCTCAAGTCTATGCTGGATAATTATTTTGTTCCGTTGAGTCATCCTTGTATGCGATTTATGTAAGGCGGATTATATAGGTGTCTTTATAGTTACTGTTTGCGCGACGATTTAACTATACCGCGGAAATACATCTAACGGCAGAATGCTGCAAGAAACCTGTCGCAGCAAAACTGATGCTTTCAAATTTCACCTGAAAATACAAAATAATTAAAACTAACCAATAATAGGCGTTTTCGGAAATAGATCCTGAATAACTTCAGGCTAACTTTTAATTTTTCTTATGTTGGTAAAAAGTTATCCAAGTTATCCATCACATAGAAAACGTTAATAATAAATTTTGATATGAAAGTAAAAGGTCGAAAATGAATTTTGAGAGATAATTCAAAGAAATACAAAATAATTTGTCTAAAACATATTTATATTGATCCTAATAATGTATTCGTTTTTATGTTTATTTGTATTTACAGCTAATTATAAAATAAAAATTAAAACCACAGCATCTAAATTATCCTGAAGTTATCTTTTTTGTTCGTAAATAGGTGAATAAGTTTAATGGTCGAAAGTTAGCCTGAAGTTATTCAGGATCTATTTCCGAAAACGCCTAATAAATAAAAAATATGTAATTAATAATTTACCATTGTAAAATCCATTTGTCATGTTGACAAATTTTAGCTGTCATTCATTGGTATAAATAATAATTATAAAGCTGAACTGATATTATACCATTCACATTAAAATTTAAGTTTTAAAGTCAAGTTAAAATCTTAGACCATAGATGTCACTATTGCTAATGGAAAAATTTATTTTAGAAAACAGAAAACAAAAAATTAATCTCTTTCGACTTTTTGAAGCAACAAGTTCATTCTTGAAAACCACGTGTGGCGAGCGATTTACGCAAGTCTATAACACACTTGGTAAAAGCGGTGGTAACACAAAAAATGTAACTACGTACCAAAAAAATGTAAATAAAATTAGTAGTCAGTAGTTCCTTTTTTGTTTTCGGGTTGGTCACAACAAAGAAAAATTTTCTCAAAAATTTTCTTCCGAATACAAAATTCTTTTTGTGTTGTATAAAATCAAAAGAAAAACATAATCAAACTTGGTTATAATTTAATAAAAAGAAAACTAAAACGATAAAAATATAAACCAATATAAAAATAAAAATCGTTGTTTTCAATAAAAATATATACAAGCGGGCCTATATACAGGTGGGCCTTATACACGCGGGCACCCACAGCCCCAAGATACAATCAACGACTTAACAACACAATAATAAAGAGATTATCGCACAGATAGTGCAGCCGGTCGGGCAAACAATTAAATTGGAGTCAGATAGTGTACGGAGTGGTTCTAACCGTATACACCACCACAACTAGAGAGCCCCATAAAAGTGGTAACCCCGACAACAAGACACAACCTTCAAAAGGAGCAGCAGGGACGAAGATCAGCATACAAAAGAAGCATCAGCTTACAACAAATTATTAAAAAACAAACTGTAAACGTAAGTACATTTTTTTGATTGTTACTACCGCGTCATTTATTTTTACCAAACAATTACCGCGTTTTTTCATTTAAATATTTCGTGTGTGTATAAATAAGTATTAGTTATTATTATGTCACGTTCGACGTCGCCGGCGGTGGCGTACGACGACGGGGCAGCTGGCCCGGTTCCGCAAAGTGTAGCGGAGCAGTTACGCGAATTACGCGAATTACGCGAGTTGTTTGCAAATACGAGAGTCACACATACAAATAGGGCCAATACGGACAACGGTGACACAATTAACAATAATAGGGTTCCCAATCGCGAAAATCAAACCGATGCATACATCGGCCGCGTGGCTTTCAAACCGCCACAGCCACTTTACGCACAAAACCCAGCAGTGTGGTTCTGTATTTTGGACCAACTATTCAATGTTGCTGGAATTGTCTCGGAGCACACGAAATACTCCCACGCAGTTAGCGCGATAGATTCGCGCTTGCATAATTCATTTGCGGACCTGATCCTGCGAAACAAGGGAGATATCCCGTACACTACGTTCCGCGAGGAGGTAGTGCGTGTGCTCGGTGAATCAAAGAAAACCAAAATGAACAATGTCCTACACGGATTGTCCCTAGGTGACAAAAAACCCTCACAGCTGTTGAGCGAATTTAAATTAAACGCCGACAGTGAGTTCAGTGAGAAAACCTTACAGCAGTTGTGGATGTCGCGTTTACCTCAACAGGTCCAGATGGTTTTGACGCCATTTGAGAATGACCTGGACCTCAAAACGTTAGCCGAACGGGCAGATGCCCTTATGGAAACAATTTCTCATACTCGATTAAATGCAATCGGGAGTATTCCGACACAGGAAAAACCCACAAGCTCAACCAGCAGCCCACAAAATTTCGAGGAGATATTGGCTGGGTTCCGCATAAATTTAGTGAATGAGGTAAAGCAATTGATCACAGCCGAAGGTAGCCATTCGCATGGGTCGCGATCTCGTTCGCGAGATAACTCGAGAAATCGGAGGCATTTCAATCGTTCAGGATCACATCATAACAAATTAAAACCAGGTTCTGATGCATGTTACTACCACGAAAAATTCGGTGACAGCGCACGCAGATGCGTGATCGGTTGCAAATTCTGGCAGAGTAAAGCGAGCACTGCCTCGCAAAGCTCAAGCACAGATGCTGGCAATTCGTCTCACCAAAAAACAAATTTTTAAGCAGTCATCAGACGCTGGCGACCGTTAACGATGACGTGATTTCAAGTCGCCTAATAATTTTTGACTATCTGAGTCGTCTAAAATTTCTCGTGGATACGGGCGCAGACTTATCGATAGTCCCTCTAAAATTATTTAAGCCAGCTAAACCTATTTCGACCTTAAAACTTTACGCAGCTAACGGCACACCGGTCCCCGCATATGGCACCAAATTATTAAAGTTGGATGTCGGATTACGTCGCGAATTCCGTTGGGAATTTGTCATTGCGGACGTCACGACTCCGATTTTGGGCGCCGATTTTTTGAAATTCACTGGTCTCATCGTAGACATGCGGGGACGCAAGATCGTCGATCCAGTGACTTCACTATCAGTTACCGGAATACCAACACACACGCAGACATCAAGTCTATCATTTATTAATAACGTTACAGTACCCAAACAAATCCAAGATTTAATCAGAACGTTCCCGGAGATCACAAGCCATTCATTAGGTAGCACTACCATCAAACACAACGTTACGCACCGTTTGGAAACAACAGGCCAGCCAATTTACGCAAAAGCGCGTCGTTTGGCGCCTGATAAATTCAAAATAGCAAGGGCAGAGTTCGAACACATGATGGCACAGGGTATTTGTCGTCCGAGCAATAGTCCGTGGGCGAGCCCCCTTCACTTGGTGCTAAAAAAGAATGGAGACTGGAGGCCATGCGGTGATTATCGCGCACTAAATCGAGTTACGATCCCTGACAGGTACCCAATACCGAATATACAGGACTTTTCGTATCAACTCGCGGGTTGTACAATATTTTCGACTATCGACCTTGTTCAAGCATACCATCAGATCCCGATCGAACCATCAGATATCCCTAAGACAGCCATCTCCACACCCTTCGGTCTTTTTGAATTCACAAAAATGACATTCGGCCTAAGGAATGCAGCACAGACTTTTCAAAGACTGATGCATTCTGTATTATCCGGCCTCAATTTCTGTTTTGTCTACTTGGATGACATTCTAGTTGCATCCAAGACTTCCGAAGAACATCTTGAACATCTCAAGAGTATTTTTGAAAAATTATCCGAGTATGGTTTGATCATCAATTCCGACAAATGCATCTTCGCATTACCCGAAATCAAATTCCTAGGTCATCTAATCAAAGAACAAGGCATTCTTCCTCTTCCGGACAAAGTCAGTTTCATTAAAAATTTCGAACGGCCTGTAACTGTTGATCAACTCAAGCGTTTTTTGGGCATGATCAATTTTTATAGACGTTTTATCCCAGGCGCTGCCGCTGACCAAGCTTTGTTAAATGACTTCTTGAAAGGCTACAAGAAGAAAAGCAAAACGCCAATTAACTGGACTTCGGCATCTACAGACGCCTTCAATAATTGCAAGGAGAAACTAAGTCAAGCGACGCTACTTGCACACCCAATTCCCGTGGCTCGATTGGCAATCATGGTAGACGCATCCGACCATCCTATCGGGGCAGTCGTGCAGCAATTTGCCTCGGATACTTGGCAGCCATTAGGTTTCTTCTCAAAACGTTTAAACAAGACGCAACAGCGCTACAGCGCTTACGATAGGGAGCTGTTCGCGGCTTACCACGGAATCAAACATTTTCGGCATTCTCTCGAAGGTCGTGAGTTCACACTGTTCACCGACCATAAACCCTTAGTCTACGCCTTTTACCAGAATCCGGATAAAGCATCACCGCGCCAATTTCGACATCTCGATTTTATCGGTCAATTCACAACCGACATTCAACACATCTCCGGCGTTGACAACGTCGTTGCAGATACCCTTTCACGTATAGATCAAATTTCTCTTCCTGAAAACATTGACTATGCACAAATCGCGGATGAACAAACCAATGATGCAGAACTACGAGAACTTTTGCATGATGACAACATGTCAATTAAACTCAAGCAAGTTCCAATAATGTTTAATTCTGATAAACAAATTTATTGTGATATTTCGACTGGTACACCCAGACCCTTTATTCCGTTAAACTTCCGGAAACAGGTTTTCGAATCATTTCACAACCTTTCACATCCTGGAATTCAAGCCACCACAAACATTTTAACAAAAAACGTTATTTGGCCCTCTCTCAAGAAGGATTCGAAAAAACTTACTCAACAATGTGTACAATGCCAAAAGTCGAAGGTTTCAAGGCATACCAAATCACCTCTCGCAAGTTTCACTTTAGCTTCGCAACGTTTTGCAGAAATCCACCTCGACATCATTGGTCCTTTACCGCTTTCTGGTAATCACCGTTACTGCGTTACGCTCATCGATCGTTACACACGTTGGCCTGAGGCGATTCCGGTTCCCGACATTACTGCTGCCACTGTCGCGTTTGCAGTATTTTCATCATGGATATCCCGTTTTGGCGTGCCAGTGTCCATCCTTACAGACCAAGGCACCCAGTTTGAATCTGAACTTTTCGCTGAGCTGTCAAAGTTTCTTGGGTTCCAACGTATTCGAACCACGGCTTATAACCCGAAGTGCAATGGTATGGTAGAAAGATGGCACCGCACTTTAAAGGCCGCCATAATGTGTCATGAACGCGCCGACTGGCATACCATTCTACCAACGATCATGTTAGGGTTACGATCATCTTTCAGCGAGGAATTGCAAGCGTCGTGTGCCGAATTGGTGTACGGCACCACTATTCGAATACCGGGTCAATTTTTAGAAAAGACAAACATAGTCCCGCAAAGCGAGTTCGTCAAACAACTGAAAAACCATTTCACAGAGTTAAGGCCGACACCAGCATCTCGACACTGTACACAAAAAACATTTGTTAGTAAAGAACTGGGAACATGCTCCCATGTGTTCTTACGTACAGACGCACTTCGTAGATCCTTACAACCACCGTATACTGGACCACATCAAGTAATCAAACGTAGCGAAAAAAACTATACAATAATCGTGAACGACAAGCAAATAAATGTATCAATAGACCGATTGAAACCGTGTTTCGCGACAGTTAACATAGACGAAAAAGAATCCTCGCGCGTTTCAAACTCAGCCCCGAAATCATCGCAAACAAGTACGGAAAGCAAACCGACGGCAAACAGAAAATGTGTAACATTCGTATGTCCGCGGGAATCAGAACCATCATTTCAACAGTCCAGTAGTGGGCGTATAATTAAAATACCTTTGCGTTTCCGGGAGTAGCTGTCTCGTTTCGGCTGCGCCTACACTGGGGGGGGGAGTATTGTGGCGAGCGATTTACGCAAGTCTATAACACACTTGGTAAAAGCGGTGGTAACACAAAAAATGTAACTACGTACCAAAAAAATGTAAATAAAATTAGTAGTCAGTAGTTCCTTTTTTGTTTTCGGGTTGGTCACAACAAAGAAAAATTTTCTCAAAAATTTTCTTCCGAATACAAAATTCTTTTTGTGTTGTATAAAATCAAAAGAAAAACATAATCAAACTTGGTTATAATTTAATAAAAAGAAAACTAAAACGATAAAAATATAAACCAATATAAAAATAAAAATCGTTGTTTTCAATAAAAATATATACAAGCGGGCCTATATACAGGTGGGCCTTATACACGCGGGCACCCACAGCCCCAAGATACAATCAACGACTTAACAACACAATAATAAAGAGATTATCGCACAGATAGTGCAGCCGGTCGGGCAAACAATTAAATTGGAGTCAGATAGTGTACGGAGTGGTTCTAACCGTATACACCACCACAACTAGAGAGCGCCATACACGTAACAAGAAAATAATAATTTGTAACTGTTTTATTATATATGTAACTTGAAATTAAAAATAAAACAAAATATTGGAAAAAAGATTGATCTACGGTGTCTTCAATTATTTGCTGCCGAGTTTAAAAAAAAATGATCTTACCGTCCTTACAGTTACGGCGTTTAGTTTACGTGAGTCACGACAAAAACGCAGCTTTCCTGAGGGCTACCTTACACATACTACTGGGTGAGCCTATGGTGTACCTTATCTCGCCGAACCTAAATTGTAAATATTCATGTAAATAAATATTTAAAGGATATTGTTATTATTCTAGTTATAATTAATTACCGTATTTATTCCGTTCCCTTTCCATTAATTTTAATTGTAAATATGTCAAAAGGTTGACAGTTGCCAAAGGGTATAATGGGCGCGTTTTATGAGTGAATGTAATTGGTATAACTGGTACACATTCCGGCGATAGTTGAACTAACAAGAACATAGAATCCTTAGCCGGGATGTATACCAGAAACATTAATTATATTTTGTTTATTATTTTAAACACCAGTCGTAGCTGGAATTTACATAACACAAGTACAACAAATAATAAGTATGTAACCAGTATAAAAATTAACGAGTATATTATTAATTATTCAATCCTTGATTGAATACGCATAATCGTGTAATACGACGTATAAGCAGTTGCACCCGGCAGGTTTGGGAGGACCTAAAAAGAACCTAGGGCTATATCGGTTACTACAAGTGTAACCAAGATATAGAGGAGCATACTCCCAAAAGCCCACTCGGAGGCATAGCCTCTTCTATTACCCCAAGTGTCAACATTCGGTCAATCTCGACGTCCGTTCGTTTTGTACGTACGGGGAGATAAGGCGAGCCCTAGCCTTCGTCCCTGTAGCATCACCTGTGTCTATTCTGTGTTTTATCATAGCAGTACAAGCCAACTTGTCAGTTTTAGTCATGAAGAAATGTGATTTGACTTCGTCCATACGAGCTATCTGAGTTTAATCCAACGCATGAGCGGGAGATGTGCTGGGAGTCTTCTCCACGTCACTTGGTTCAGCGTATTCAACGAAGAAACATTCCGCTATCTCAGAAACCTCAAGACTCGTTTTAATCTGAAACGCGTCCCAAAAGTCAATTCCTAAAAACTCTCGCGGAAAAGTTGGGGCTATCAAAGTGGACACTACTTGACATTGTTTATTATAATAGTAAGGGATGTCAACACAAAACTTAATTAAGTGCGTCGCTCCATCTACCGTCTTAATTGAAGTGTGTATTGAACGTAAATCTATTCTGAGTTTGTTTAACATTGTCTGGCACATTTCATCCCCCATAATTGTGCAACACGCACATTAATCTAGTAATCCTACAATTTTGTATCCCAACACGTCTAATACGAGGTAAAGTTTTAGATCACCTTCCAAACTTATTATAGATCCTATGACCAACGGCAGAAACTCGTTATTTCGGGGACCACTTCCGTTTCCCGATCTGACAACATCTTCAGGTTTCTTTTGCTTTTCACGTGATCCTTTCGGAAAGACGGATCTGTGCTTACGCGGACACCAGGATTACCGCAACACCAACAAAACACTTTCTCTCTCGGTTTATCGCAGTCAAAATATTCATGACCGTAGCGGTTGCAATTCCAACAGATCAAACCTCGCTGTTAACGACGTGGATAGGTATTGCTTCTTTCCGGATATCGCTGCTTTGTCTAAGTGATTGGTTGGGATTGAAAAAGTATATTAAAAGATGGTTCGAATGGATTGGATATGACTTGCGTGTTGGCGCCCTTCGTGCTTCCATTACCTTGGGACTCATCTATCTGCTTGCATAAATTCTTTAGCTGACTTAAAGTTATTATGGTTACAATGGTCAACGGAACGCCGTAATGTTGCAACATATTTCTCTGCAGTATATATAATTTTTCTTGGGCGCTTATTGGTGGATAAACACATTCAAACAGCCTATCCATATTCATCATATATGTGGCAAATGATTAATGCTGACCCTGCAAGCATGAATGTATCTCCTCTTGAATTAAATAATCGTATTTCAAAGGCAGGAACTCTTCCTTCATGCTTGCAAATAAGTTAGTCAAAATTATTATAGGTTTTATAATTAGCTCAATACCACGTGAATGCGCGTCCAGTCATCAACTGAAACACAGAATTAAATAGGTGTCCCGCAATCCATGGTATTTTGCATCAGTTCTCTTGCAATAAAATCGTGTTTGAACCTGAATAATATAGATATGTCAACGGCATACCATATTAGATTTTCATCAACCACTAGCGACCAAAATAAAGGTGACAGTACACCTCCTTACAGGTAACCTTCAGTAGCACCTATTACTTTGGTTTGATTTCGAAAAGGTGGCAGAGATTCCCTGATTATTAACTTGTGTTTAATCCATTTGATGTATAGAGTGAAGGGTTTCCCAGTTTCTCCATCGTTTTAAGTAAAAAAGATGTGGTCAAACGACTTTGCTTCAGCCGAGGGTTTTAAACCCCCTTTTGGTATAAACTCCACCTTTACTTTAGTTCACGGCCAGGAATAAAACCATAGTTTAGGCTGGCCGCCAACATTCTAGATAAGGATATTTTTAGTATTTCCCTTTCTTCTTGAAGAATTATTGGAAATACCCCATAAGGTTCAGGACGGTAGTGCCCATTCCACCCTTTCCATCGTAATACTATCTCGTGTTCTAACAGGCTCGCTCTTACACAAAAAACTCTAGTTGCCTATATAGTTATGATTACGATAATTGTAGTTTGGAGGTCGCAATCATACAAGTCATGTTTTGTTAAATTTAGTACAAATTATTTCTAATTCATTCACAATTAAGAGGTGAGCTGTTATTTCGTTTGATTAAATTTGAAGCCATCATCAATATTGAATTTAAATTAAACCTAATTTTTTGTCTAGATCAGTTCAGAATAACAATAATTGGAATTGTTATTATTTATTGACATCTCAGTTCTCATGTTCAAGACATATGTATGATGTATGTATATATAGGTATACATCGAATTATCTCAATTTTCATTAAATTCACATTATTCGGTTTAGCTCATT
This sequence comes from Tipula helvola, assembly GCA_963556165.1. Lineage (NCBI taxonomy): Eukaryota > Metazoa > Arthropoda > Insecta > Diptera > Tipulidae > Tipula > Tipula helvola. Next base: position 134,335,474 of record OY744482.1, on the reverse strand, counting down.
AGATTGACTAATGTGTTGTATTGAATTCATCAACATATTATTAAAAGCACAACGGAACACGTAAATTGTATCTGAATGCTACTATTAAAGTTCAGATTCTACCTTCACATTATAATGAATAGTATACTATAAGATGTGTTATTTACATAAAATACTCATTTACCTTGTTTCGTATGTATTTCTAGTATCCATCTATCATTCCTTGTCATGTGGGTATTTTGCTTTATTATGATGGAAACAAAATATAAGAAAATCAATATTCGTTCGATTTTGTGGAAAAGACGAAAAACTTTTGTTGTTCTTATCATGTACCCATCATAATATTATCTTGTCTAAAATCCTAATTCCTAACCAATGGAAAATATCGATTAAATTTTTAAATATGTACCGTACCTTCTACGAAGCGATCGATATTAGTGGTCAGAATATAATTTTGATGGGTACGCTTGAATTTCTGTACCTATGTATGTACTTAGTGTTTTTTTTTTGTTTATTACAATATCGTTCGACCAGTGTGCGTATAATTTATCAAATCAAAATGAAAATTAATACATTAATCAACCTCAAAAATGTCTATACGAAGAACAACAGCCTTTTGTCTTATATACCAATCTCGTTACCGTATTAAAAAATAAAATAAAATTGATTGTCTAACGTTGGTATCGTATGATGGTAGATGTAAACAGGACTTGATATCAAGGCTATCAAGGTTTACTTAACGATTATTAGAATTTACTGTCCTAGGAACAAAAAAATAATAATGTTAAGCATACTTTTACGATTAGAAATTAGTTTGAAAACCCTATCGAATGTTGAGGTGAGATTATTTGCCTTTTGGAAATTCATCAATCACATTACGCTTGTATTAGTTATTTATACAACAAAAGTCACGTTATTTGGATGCGATAATGGATTGCTTTATTTTAGTACATCACGTGAGAACTAACTGGGTTGCTCCAAAATTTAAATGTAAAATATATTGATGCCGTAACAGATATGCAATTGTAATTTCGCAAAAACTGTACCAATCTCAATAAAATAAAATTTCTTTCTCAATAAAACAATTTTTTTTTTGTAATTAACTAACTGACAAACTCTCAATACAATATTGCGTTTTAAACCGAATTCAAATCAATCTGCTTCAACTGAAGGGGCGTGATACTCGTATGTTAAATGGCTGAAAAATATAAAATAAAGAGTACGAAGGAAAGTCTTAAAGTAATATTGAAGGATCCAATTATGTTGGAGAATATAGAGGCATCTAACTATGTTGGATACAATAGTCGCATTTCTTGACGCATGGTGATCCGGATCAGATCAAAGTTTACATTGAAAACAACAACATTAAATTTAAATTTTGAAAGTGAAAAAGTTTGTAAACCTTCTCTCAACAAAACGTAGTCATGTAGTATTTTGCGACTAGGTAGTGCGGCACCCAATAACGGTAACGACGATATACCGAAAGTATTGCATCATTGAAATAAAACGTGGTTATTTGGTATGTACAAACAGCAACTGTAACGGGAATCGACTTCTTTTAATAAACGGGTTGAGAAAATATCCTACATTTTCGTCGGTAACGGCTTATTATTCACATTGGGTCGCGATAAAAAGAAATGTAGTGATTCAAACATTAGTGGGAATGATTTTTATCAGAAAGTGGAGTCGTTGTTCAAGCAATCGATAAATAACGAGGATAGCTTTGCTGATCGCTGCTCAACTGGAGTTACTGGAGGGGTGGCAGTTGCAGAATCCGAGAAAGAAAAATTGCAGAAATGACGATGGCGCTAAAAAATAAAGAGATCGAGCTTTTGCGAATGGAAAACGAATTAAGGTTGCAATATTTATTCAAGGACGTCAAAGAATCGATGAATTGTTATAGTGGTGATGATGATTATTCACTCAACAAATGGATCGAAGATTTCGATTAGGTATCTGCTACTACCGGATGGGACGGTACGAGGAAAACCATGTATGCAATGAGACTGTTGAAGGGTATGGCCAAAGACAGTTTAAGGTTAGCGGAAGGCATAGCTAATTGGGGTAAATTGAAGGACCATTTACGTATGGAAGTTGAAAAAAAGGATAATAGTGCAAGGGTTCACCAGAAAATGTTAGAACGAAGAAAGAGACCTGGCGAATCGTTCAAGCGTTACTTTCAAGAGAAATAGCCAAAAGGGGAAGCATTGATAATGAGGCCATTTTTCAATATTACGTAGCAAGCACAGATGATCTGGAAGTTAACAAAGCGATCTTATACGGTGCAAAGACGATGGCACAATTCCAGAAGAAATTGGATATTTACACCGAAATACAAATAGCCAAAAACAAAAGATCGCCAAAAATAGTGAACACAATTGCAGAAAAACACGGAGGAAAGGAAATAAAACGCAATAAGTTCAGAAGAGGTATACGTTGTTTTGGATGTGGGGGCAAGGATCACATGGGTCGTAAGTGTCCAAATGAGGAAAAAGGCCCTAAATGCTACAATTGCAATGACTTCGTGCATATTTCTCCCAAATGCCCAAAAAAGACAGAGACTGGGGTTAGAAAGGTGATGTCGATTCAGGAGGGGCAAACGACCCATGGAAAAGATGTTAAAAAATTTACTGCGCAAGGTGCGTAGATGTTCACGGTTTGGTGAATACGGGTCTTAACTTAATACGGGAAAATTGATGAAAATAAATTTTAAAGTGAATTTCTAATTGTGATTTAAATTGATTGCCGTTCAGAAAGCTGTTTTAAACGATTCAGCTCTATCGGTTTCTCAGCCAATTTCTTCTTTTCGTTGATTTTTTTGATTCGTTCGAATGGAAACCCAGGATCGAAGAATAAACCATTAATGTTCTGAACTCTGGAAAACGCAACATATGACATTCCCAGTGCGAACTCAGTGTCTCCAATATTTACAACTGCTTGATCTAATGTTAAGCCTTGTGACCGGTGAATGCTGATTGCATATGCGAGCTGTATAGGGAATTGTTTTCTGGTGAATGTGTTCGAGCCCTTCTTAAATGAAACAGTCACTGGTGGAATTGGCAATATATTGCTGTTCTGAAGCTTTGGACCTGAATATGATGCGAATTCCACTATAATGCAGATTGGAAAATCGTCACTGAAACGGCTGTCTTCGCGGTGGTTGTAGACAATGTCAACAACTTTACCAATTGTTCCATTGCACAATCCCGCAGCAGTGAATAGATTTTACCTGAGTATGACTTGTGCACCTTCACACAAATAGAGCTCAGATGCTAATCCTCTGGCATCATCAGAAGATGCTGTTGCAGCCCTACATTCCTCAACTTCTCGAGATTAAACGACTCGATTTCTTTGTTCGTTGAAATCAATCGAATTACATCTCGAGTTGAGGATACAGTACTCTGATACTTTGAAATGAATCTCGTCTCAATCAACTTGTAGTCAGAGGCCGTAATTTCACCTACCGCCAACCTATGCAAACAATCTCTGAATTGCTTTTGGTCATCACCCACTTGCCTCATGATTTGGTTCAACAGAAACACTTTATTGATGTGTCGGTAAACAATTTGGCCTTGTACTGCTACTGTATTTGAGCTCTTTGGAGTACCATACAGTGGGACGTCACCGACAGGTTGTAGTTGATTGAAATCACCGAAGAAAACAACAATATATCCTCCCATGATCTCATTGAGTGGTCTTGCCTGCCGTAGACGGTGGTCAATTTGACCTAGGAGCTTCAAGCCAATCATCGAGAATTCGTCAATGATCACAATCTCGATAGCTGCCATCTCTTCCCGAAATTGCTGAAGTTTCTCGGCTGACATGTCCCTATGTTGATAGTTAGACAACCGTAATGCACTGTGAATTGTCTGCCCGTTGATGTTATTTGCTGCGACACCGGTAGGAGCCATAAGCAACACTTTTTCATTTCCGATCAAACGAACAATTTCGATTGCTAGCTTGGCTTCAGTGAGAGAATTCAAGGCAGAATTCACAAAACTAATTACCCTAGATTGATCAGAATTGAGCTGGACCAGCATGGAATTCGACTCATTATTGCGGACGAAAGCTTCTTTAGATGCTTTGATGAAATTTAAGTCTCTCGCTGCTTCAGGATATCTTTCTATACCCCTGTTCCAATTCATTGCGCGATCGATCTCACGAAATCCTAGATCAACCATCTTTGGGGCAATTCCCGGCATTGCTTCTGCAAGAGCCATCTATTCATGTGGGTCTCTGACTGCTTCTTGAGATTCTTTTTCAGGGTCTTCGTCAGCTACTCTTTGAGGCAATTCCCAAGTAGTGATATTAACAGAAGCGAAAGATTCTTTCCACGAAGACTGTGTCTTTAGTTGATTCATGTCTCTCCATGGCAGATTGAAAACCAATTTCTGTTTGCAATAAATTTCATGTTTCCTCCCCAGTGCCGAAGACCACTCTGGGAATTAGCTGTACGATTCTTTCGGAACGATTACGACTTCCTGTTGCTGAAAACTTGCGTGTAAATTCACGCAAAGAAAGGTTTTCTAAAGATTCGTGATGTGAGGCATAAGCATTGATCAATTTGTTGTGAGTTCTGTGCTCTTCATCTTGATTTCGGTTAGAAATTGGCACGTATTCTTGCGTCGATATGAATAGTTTGACAAAAGATCTTGAAGAATGATACAAACCTTCTCCAAGCAAAATGTGCATCACTTCACAAGCTGAAACATCTCTTTGTGATATCATTTTCATCAACAGTTTAGTGATTACTTTCGATGCCGGATCGTTATTATATCGCCAGGCTTGAGAAACGAATTTGTTGTATGGGTTCAGCAAACAATCATTTCTTCTTGGAATGAAAACGAAGTTACCTTTGTCATCTGCAGCTAAAGTTGATTCTGCCAAACATTGCTTCGGGAAACCAAATCTGCATTTTTGGTTCTGTGCTTGGCCTCGCAAACAGTAAGCTTTTGAGTATACAGTGTGCCGCTGAACTCTATTCAATAATTGCGACAACTGCAGTTCATTTTCAACATCAATACTGTCAGTGGTAAGCCTTGATGGATGGATGAGAACTTTGTCTGCCGTCGGAATAGGATTCCAAGCACTCATCAAGGAGTCGAAGAAGTCTTTTGCTTCCATGAGTTGTTCTATTGTCATTGTAGGAAATTTCCTTACATCAGGCGCCCCTTCGATCCAAAAAACACCATGAACAAGAGGGCTACCACGATGCTGGTACTCAAAACGGTACCAATAATCGTTGATTTGGTACTTCTTGCGAAGGAGGTTCACAAACATTTCCACTCGTTTTGCAAAATACTCGTCAGCAATCAACGGGTTAGAGGATAACAGTTTCTGCATTTCTCTTGACATGACAGACTCTGTTTTGTTTGATGGATCATATTCAAAGTGCTTTGTCAAACATGGCCACCATAAATCTGCCGAGCTCAAAGTTAAGAAGAAGGTGGGGACACCTAGCTGCAAAACCATTGATTCAAGCTCCATTCGCCGCGAATACCAATATGGACCTGTAGCTGCTATCTTTGAACCGATGTGCAGCAGCCTTTTCATGTCAGCTGGATTGGATTCACGTCACACAAAAGATCTTCAACTGTTCCATTGAAATTACTTAGTTAGCGTAAATCGTACCTCGTTGCAAAGCATCATGACGTTGGATTGTATTCAAGCAGAAATAGCGAAAACGTGGATCTTGTGCAAACCGCTTGTCTTTAAAACGAAGCATATGGAGTGTCCATTCTCTGAATGTAACTTTAGATGTGCGAGAATAGTCATGGAAGTCAGCTTTTCCATATGGAAAGAGATGAGGGAAAGCCTTGACATTGTACCCGGCATGCCTGTACTCGTTGATTGGATTTGAATCAGCTTGAGGCCATTGTAAGATGTCTGAAATCACTGCTCTTTGATTTTGGTCTTCGTAAAATAGGCAAACCATTAGTTGCAATGTTGTCAACCTCTAATTCTGCATTAGAAATGACTCCTTCTTCTATAGAAAGCGCAGCTGTTCGATAATATCACCATCAGGTGGTAACACTGACATTGCTTCGTAATTAATAGTCAGATCGGAATAGAATGGATTGTGCCTGGTAAGCCAAGACAGAGCTGCTGAAACCTTTGCTCGTCTCACACGGAAGTCAGTATAAGCTGCCATTCCTGCTCTCCTGATCAAAATAACGTTTAATTCCTTTGGCATTAATGGAAGCGTAGTTGCCACTGGTTGAAGATCTTGTTCGATATTCAAGATGTTGCCTGAGTAACGCAGCTGTCCCTGTACTCTGCTGATCAGCATTTGTTCAATCGGGGTCAGATCTTGCAAAGCATCTGGTTGTTGTATTCCAGGATGCATATTGTTGTCTGCACTGAACTTTGTTGGCTTCTTCGTACATGCTGTACAATGCAGATTGCTTGTAGTTGTCAGCTTCAAACCATTGCAAGTGAGACATGCTTTGTAGCTGTAGCCAGACAAGTCTCTCTCGAATGATTCTAGAAAGCCAGTTTCACGAGTCGGATTTCGGACATTCTGAACGGCATGAGCTATGCGATGACGTTCTTCTTCGGTCTCTAGGTGGAGCAGCTGGCATGTTAAATCGTATGATAAAAGGTCTTATATGGTAGTGAGACCTAAGAAATATACAGCAGTTATATTGCTATTAATTTATGTATAAAAACGTTCCTCGGTTATTGCTGGAAGCTATGAAAAAAACAGAATCAAAATCAGATAAACGGTTATAGCGTGAAAATGTAGCAACGAAACTTACTCTTTGAATTAATCCCGATTTTAAATTATATCGGATTTATCTCCGGATCGGTTCTAGTTATGACTGGTTTGTTTTCTCATGATTTAGCATGAAAATTTGAAAACTCACTAAAGCAAGCCTTGTTTTATATCGATTTTAGGCCCGATTGTATGAACGAGGATAAATGATTAATCCTCTGATTTAGCGTAGTTTGCATTGTTTCTTACAAGGCAAACTATGCTAAATCGGAGAATTAATCATTTATCATCGTTCATACAATCGGGCCTTAAAAAATATAGAATCAAAATTTAAAGTTTAAAAATTCTCTTTAGAATAATTAATTGCAAAAAAGCGCGCGAATTTTTGCCTAATGTATTTTCCCATAGACAATTTGTTTTTCTTTGATAATTTTTTTATTTTTCATAAATTTTTAATTCTGGCTTCGTCACGACCTGAATTTAAATCTGTTGGACATTTGAACGAAAAAAAATTGAAAATCGGCCAAAAATTCGCTTAGATCTACGATCTGTTACATTCGCCATTCGAGTCGCTCCATGAGAGCTTCGCTCGCTCCGCTCCAAAAAGCTAACCTAGAACTTCAGAATTTATTTTCTGGTTCCGAATGTCACTCTGGTTCATCAATGAAACTGGCGCTTTTCCATAATTACCTGGCATTGAAATCATCTGCGAAACATCAACTGGGTACAATCGCCCATTCATCGTTCACTGCGTCGAACCATCTTCGACATTTTACATAACATTTCGCATCCTAGTGTTCGTGCTACTCGTAAATTGATTACTGCTCGATATTTTTGCCCTAGTATGAACAAAGACGTAAACAATTGGGCTCAGTCTTGTTTATCCTGCCAACGTGCCAAAGTTCAACGGCAAACTAACTCATCCCATGAACAATAACATCTGGTCGATGTCTATAGGACCTCTTCCTACATCTAATGGATATTCTTATTTACTAACTTGTGTCGATTGTTTCACTCGCTGGACCGAAACCTACTGCATGACCAATATGTCAGCTGCAACCATTGCCTTGACTTTTGTCAACAATTACGTTTCACGATTCGGTGTACCCCTTAATATCACCACTGATCAAGGAACGCAGTTTGAGTCCAAGCTTTTCGCAAAGTTAACAAAACTCCGTGGCTTGCACCGGATTCGTACCACGGCTTATCACCCTCAAGCCAACGGCATGGTCGAACGCTTCCACCGGCAACTCAAAGCTGCGTTAATGACCAGAGAAAACACGATCAATTGGAGTTCGGAAATACCCATCGTATTACTGGGGATCCGAGCAACAGTAAAAGAAGATCTGAAGTGCTCGCCAGCTGAAATGCTTTACGGACAAACCATCAAGCTACCAGGTGAGTTCTTCAAACAACATGACATTTTTGTTCCTAAGGCACTTGCCGACTACGATTTTGTATTCGTAAGAACAGATAACGTTCGCATCGGCTTATCCACTCCCTATGAAGGTCATTTTAAAGTCATTCGATGCCTTTGGGAACAATTCACACAAAGAATCAAACCATTCCAATTGACCGGCTCAAACAAGCCAAATCATTTATTTTTTTAATGCTGAGGGAGAAAATTAGCATAAAAAGTTATTAAGAGTTTAATAAGTGTGTTTGCGTATAATTCACTAATACTCTAATACCTTGTTGTTTTTTTGTTTTTTTTGGATATAATCAGAAAGGCTAATTAGCATTTAGTCAGTCGCTTATAGCCTGATGAGATTGAAACTGAAAAACTTGCAAAATTCTTAATAATTTTCTCCCTCCGCATTAAAAAACTAAACATGTTCGTTTCGCAGTCTCTCCTTAAGGAGGGGAAATCACTTGGGGAAAGTCCTGTAGCGGCTCATTCATAAATTGATATACATAAATGAAATATTTATTTAAATAAATTTATATTGATTTACCACTAATATACGGGGTTAACGCGTGAAATATTTTTGCGTTACATCGGACATCTAGCGATAATATCTGGTCAACAGAAAATATAATTCGACACCGAAATTTATATTTTCCTCTGTTGCTCTATCTCGCTAGCAGTATCTTCATCAGTTCGATGTCGAATTGATGCGTTCTGTATATCCATCTCGTTTGTACTAGCACAACGAAAATTGGTATGCGCTTCATCTCGAAGACATCCACCGAAACGAAAGACAATTTTGCTTCGTGTTAAATTTTTGAATAAGATTTTTTCAGAAATCGTATTTCTACTTCAAATATACACGCTCAAATTTTATTTATTCAATTCGCGGTATATTTGTACGCCTCCATTTTGGAATAAACTAGTGTGGTAAATTTAATTAGTAAATTCCAACATTTATCTCGTAAATTAAATAAAGGGTTTTTATTATTTGTGAAATGTGTTATAATCAGTGATGCACGTACGCAGTGAACTTTAGTCATACCCATACAGCGGGGTACATCCACACATTATTTTACATTGGTGGATTACAAACAAATATATTGGAAAATCCACATATCGTATATTGGAATATTCTATACGCATGAGTCATTTCAATATCATTTCTGCTTTTTGAAATGTGGTCCGTTGTACCACGTCGAGCCCAAATAGCCTTGCATTTCAAAATCTTTATTGTGCCATCCGTTATGCTTCACACCTTAGAGAGACAAATCTTTTTTAAGATAAACTCATTATTTTCCATGAGAGCCGTGTTACTAAAAATTAAAAAATTCTAGTAATTAACTTGTGTTATAAAATGAAGTAATTTATTTTACAAACAGTAAGTTATTCATACTACACACAGATTAATTAAAAGTGTTCCAAAATAATTTAAATAATGTTAATTCTTACATTACAACATAAAAGTTGAAGCAAAAAAAATAAACTTTTACATTCATGTGTTAACAACATCATGATATTAACATATTCCTTCTTCATCATACCTATCTATCATGATCTCATTAGCAAGTCTAAGAATAATGTCTTTATCGTTTGAAAATTGTACATAATATAGTATATTTGTACAAAAACGATAAACCATCTCAAGAGATGTAAATTTATAATTTTGTGAAAATTTTTGTTGGAAAGAAGATCTTTAATTTTCTTGGCTTTTCATTTCTAAAACAATATTGTAAAATTCTAGGAATTATATCTTACAGAGTACATATTTATTCTGTATGACAAAAGAACAAATACATATCTGTACTATAAAAACCATTAATTCATCTTTAACTTGCTGGAAAATCTTTTGTTTTTTTTTCGTGTACTTATAACATCCACCAATTCTCATCCGCAAAGAAATAGCGGAAAATATGCCTTGAATGTATAATAAAAATGATAAATTCAAAACTTTCCACTAAATTGAACAATTTAAACCGAAGTGACTTTAGAGATTTGAATATGTATGTATGTATACCAAACAGAGGGGTACACAAAATGAATATTTATTTGTACGTTTTTATAATATATGACGAACTTGTGCGATAAAAGCTAACTGTAGTATCTAAATGTCTTTTATTTCTGTATACGGAAGACAAAATTCAATCTAATAACTCCTAATTTGTGAAAACGAAATATATCAGTTACAAAAAAAAAAAGAGAACGTCGGAAATTGATATATTTATACACAAAAAAAAAAAATTCAACCCTTTTTTATTAGTTTTCGCATAAAATATATAAACAAACAAAAATTCTTCTCTATCATACCACCCATAAAACAAATTCTTAATGAGAAATGGATTTTTTTAATTTCCGTTGGTATTTTACGGAGTGTCGAAATTTTACTGGTGTCAAATCACTCTTTGGGTATAATGATTTTTAATTTAATAAATTTTTACGCCTACGCTTACTTCAAATTACTCAAGTAGAACAGCAAAAATAAGAGGATTTAGATATATGAAAATCAAATTGTTTAATAATGGCGTTGCGCTGATCTGATTTTCCCACGATATTCGTCTGGTTTTGTGTATATACGAACGCGAATTGAATTTAACGCTATATACACAGAATTTTGTTTTTATGGCGATAAAACCGTGTGTTGAACTGTTTTATAGCCTAACCGTATTAAATCAAGATATAAGGGGGGCAAAATACAATATGGTTGGATGAACTATATTTATAAAAATTAATCCAACCTTATGTAATCCTCATTTTTTTTTAGAGACGAGTTTTCATTTTTGGAATACGTACGGTGATTTGGAATTTCTTTAGTTTAGAGTTAACTAACGAAGTAAAAACTCTTAAGAAAGAAAATGAGAAACTAAAAAATTCTTTACAATTAAAGGACCTTGAGGAATAGGATGCTTTAGATTTCCGTAAGAAAAATTCTCTGTGATGGCCGTCTTCACCCAACCTGTACAAAGCAGCATATAATGAAGGACCTTACACACCAGGGCTTTAAAATAGAGGATGCGATAAATATCCTAAAGAAAGAAAAAACCGTAACTGATCAAGGGGTCAACATTAATAAAAGTAGACTTCCATAGTTTATGCTTACTTTTAATAGCAAAGAAAGATTGGAAGAAATTTCAATATTGATAAAAAATTGAATAAAATTTGCAGCTGGTCGGGCTTTAAACTGCGAGTTCCTGTCAGGAGGTAAACCAACATCTTGGCCTGCGGATACAAATAAGATACCAGATTTGATCAATTTCTTTGTATCAAAAGGGATATCTGTAAACTACTAGCTACTCGAAAACAGTGAAGGAATTTCGTCTGACCACACGCCTGTTATTATGACACTCAGTGATACCATTCGAAGACAATACTGAATTACAAGTCGCAATTAAAACTCCGGCAGAACTTGATGTTCAATTGGAGAAGCAACAGTATTCTACAAACAGCGTGGCAGTGTACTCCTCCTACTCGTAATCAAATGGAAAATCATATCAATTATTCAGTAGAAGTGACAGATCTGGGTAGAGCAAAACGGAAAGCGCGAAAAATATGGCAGAGGAATCGAGCACAACAAAGCAAATCACGATTTAATTATTTAAGCTACAAATTAAAAATGCTTATCTAAGTCTGTTTGCAGCCTATGTTGAAGACACATTTCAATCCTTTCCAAGGCAAACAGCTGAAGAAAATATAATTCCAGTAAATAAAGTGGATAACCTAAACATAAGACCTGAACGCTTCAAGAGCTAATAGATAAAATTAACAACAGCTTAAGCTCAAAAAAATCCCCTGGATATGACCTAATCACTGGACTTATAGTTTTAAATTACTACCAGAAAAAGGATTACGAAAATTACTGTAAGTAATCAACGCAGCGTTCAGATTAAAATACATTCCATACCAGTGGAAGATGGCAGAGGTGATAATGATTCTAAAACCTAACAAGCAGCCAAACAAGAAAACATCGTACATGTCAATTACCCTAATCACTATAATTTCAAAATTATTTGATAAGATACTACCCAAGAGGTTAAAATCAGTAGTAGAAGTCAGAAAACTGATTCCTCCTCACCAATTTGGATTTATAGAGAGACACTCTACCATAGATCAAGTACATAGAATTACAGATCTAATTGAAGATGCTCTGGAAAATAAAAAAATATGCTCAAGTGTCTGCTTGTACGTATCTCAAGCCTTAGACAAAGTATGACACCGAGGCCTGGAATATAAACTACACAGAGATCTGCCGAACCAGTTTTACCTGAATTTAAAGTCATATGGTATGGGCAAGAAAATTTAGACAGATTTAAAATGTAAAAATTCAATATTTCAAATTTAGGAAACTATATTGCAATTCATTTTGAAAAGTTGGCAACATTTACACATTAATGTAAAAATTGGTTAACGTTGGTTCGTTGAGCCTTTCGCATGTTTAAAGGGACTCTCTCCATTGCCGATTTAAATATCGATGTATCGAGTCCCTGAGAGTCGCTTTAATTTTAGTGATAAGGCTATTTATGTTTTTTGGTTGATATCTTTTGCTATATACTTTCCGCTTAAGATTTGCCCAAAAATCCTCTATTGGACACAACTGAGGCACATTTGGTGAATTTAACTCTTTTGGTATAAAACAATACCCAATCGCCGCATTTCATCTGTACTTGCTTTGGAGTAATGGGCCGATGCTAAATCTGGCCAAAACAGCGTCTTTTGGTTTACATGGTGGTTTTTCCTTTCGCTGGTAATGCTTTGGAAAATGCAACTTCCGACATTCGATTTTGACTTATTGCCAACCACAGTAAAACTTTATCTGGAAACTTATCTTTGGGTATGGACTTCACCTTCTCGTCGATATTACATGTGCCATTGTCAAAGTAGGCTTTGGATTACCATTCGTTGCCATTTGAAATAAAATAGGTCTCGTCATTTTAAATCACAATCACATTATCTTTTGCTCGCAAATAATTTTGTACAAGTTTTTTTAAACGTTGTTTCTGAACTTACATTTGTTTTACGGGCACTTTAGGAACAATTTTTCTTTGCCTTAGCGTAATGTTCATTTCGTTTAACCCTTGTGTACGCACCCGGCTACCCGGGTAGCCATTTCAACTTTAAATATTTGTGGGGACTGCAATTTTGAAGTTAGACGTTTCTAGCTTCTTGACATCCAAGAATTGACTATTCTTTTTCGATTTTTGTATAGAAATTGGATAAAAATTATTTTTTGATGGAGTTATGTGTGAATAATTTTCTTTACCCTTCTAACGCACACCCGGCCACCCGGGTAGCCAGAACAAAATATAAGGAAAAGACTAAGTTTTATTTTAATTTATTTTAAATTGTATATCCCTATTGCGATCCGCCACTACAATTTTATACCAGTACATATTTGCAAATAGTTGGTTATTACCGTGCCACTACAATTATTTTTTTAAATGACTGATTTTCTGCGTGCCAAACCAAAATATGATATTTAAATATAATATTAAGGATCACCAAAGTTTTATTTTAAGATGCATTTAATTATCCCAAAAATCGGGCTCAAAGTCTTAACCCAAAACAATTGCCTTAGGCCGTTCTATTCTTAATTCTTTTCAACATGTTCACCTATAAAAATACGAACCCACAACGATATTTGGAGCAAACATTTTTGATCTATCTATTTCAACTACAATATGTATTATGAAATGGTGTGTTAAAATTCTGTTAAGCGATGATCTGGCATCGTCAACTAAATAGTTAAGTAGGTTTAAGTAGATGAAGAAAAACGATTCAGAATTTTAGATCTTCTTACAAATTTCCAGTTTCAAAACTTTACGCGTGAAAGTTAACCTTTCTGCTAATCGTATTTCTCTGGAATTTTGAATAAAACTTTTGGTTCAATGCCTTTTTAATTAATTGATATTTAAATTCGAATTAATAACATTTTTTCATTCAATAATACTATCGCAAAAGTGCTTTTTAATTCTCGTAATTTGTAGTACTAAATAAACCCAGAACTAAAATTACAAGCTTACGAATAAGACATCGCTAAACTCACCGATTTGAATCATATCGGTACCTAACAAAAATAGTTTCAAATGTTGCAAATATGCTATCACCTATCTAGTAATTTACTTTCGAACCTTCCGCATTTGTCGAAAATACTTGACATTCATTTCAAAGGAGGTTGTATGACCAAATTGATTTCATGTTTTCCTCGTTCTCTAGCATTTCAATAGTTAAGCTTTATCAAAATTCTAAAAGCTTTCTCTCTTTTTTGGAAAAATTACTACAATTGTTGAGTACCTACTCTAAAATTTTTTGGCGTGCCAGGCCAATTTTTAAACATGCAAGGTTTGGCACGCGTGCCACGTATTTGAGATCACAGTTTTTAAGGAATGTTTTATATATTTGAACAACCACAACCTATTAGTATGACGGACAGTATATTAATAATTTTCTCCTCATTTATGTATTTTCGTTTCTCGTTTTCCACTTTCATTATGGGGAATTCCCTATATACATATATATTTTTCTCGTTTTTATTCAATAAAATACTAAATTTATAACATAAATGCAACAACATAGTGGAACCGACAAAAAATCGGTTGAAAAACCCGAAAAAATACACTTGGCTACCCGGGTGGGTCGGGTGTGTACTAGCGTAAAATTTTTCGGGTATACACACAAGGGTTAAGCAGTTTTGAACAGTATTTATGTGGCACTGGAGTTTAATTCCTAAAGAACGAAATGATTTTGCCACTTGGCCAACTGTAATTCGCTTCAATGCGCTTCGTGCTTTGTTTAATGATAACGATGACATCGAACCATTTCTCGCATTTCTTTGAACTGCATTTTTATTCTTAAATCTTTTAATTAAATTATAAATTGTGGATCTTTTATAATTTAATTTTAAAAAGTATTTTACAAAAAATTACACACGATTTTTCGTCACTCAAATTCGTTTTGAGACATATTTTCGTGGTTAATGTTTCGAATCGACTAATTTTTTCACAGCTTGTTATATGTATACACAATATAAAACCAAATAAAATTTTTGGAATCCCCTAAATAACTAAAATGAGTAATATTTTTACTATAGCATTTTGTCTAAATTTTCTTATCCATACGTTATCTAGCTGATCGACAGTTTCTTGTAAAACATGAAGCGGAATACTCCGAATTTAAGAAAATATCGGCTGGAGTTCCACAATGAAGTGTTCTGGAGCCAATAACAAAAGGAACAAGTATTGCAATTTGCAACATTTGCCACCTAACACATTGCGTATCGCTTTATTTGATTTCTTTAATGATTTGCCCAGTTGTTGCACTGTTCTATTTTGTGTATTTCAATTTATTTGCCAAGACTTTCGTGCTTTTGGTTTCTTTGCCACAAGCTCTCTGACTTCAAGTGGATAATTTTTATATTGTATATCGTCGCTTCCAATTAAGAGTATTACATCTGCAAATCATTAATTTTTTTGGATGGGCGTGCCAAGTTGTAATGTTAAATTTGGCCTATTTTTGGGGGAAAACGGAGCCCCCTTAATTTTTTTTTTATGCGAATATCTTTAGAACCGCACTGGCTGGAAATATATGACACAAAAACCAAATTCTAGGCCATTCAAACAATCTTGATCTTTTTACTCGATCAAGTGAAAAACCTCTTTTCTGGAAATATTTTAAACATGATGTTGATCGAAATGAAATTTATCAGATGAAAGAATGTGACAGGAAAATAAAAGCAACTGGTGGTAGCACAAGTGGGTTACATCGAATCTGAGATGATGAAGATAAACAGCTTCCTGCTCAATCTACAGGAAAAGTTCGTGAATAGAATGATGTTAAAAGAAATATTGAAACTGTAACGTGATGGCGCAAAATTTAGTAGCACAACGGACCAGACCCAGAGCATAATGATAAAATGCCAGCAGAAAAATATTTACATATTTTGAAACAAAAGTTAAGTGAATTTACTTTTCTTTTGCCGAATTTAAAGCTGCAACAACTGATGGTGCTTCTGATATGAAGAAGTTAATTTCTCCTATGAATAAAAAAATTGAAAAACTCTGTTTAGCGCTTGGCATTCAGCTGGCAATTATTAAAGCGTTGTATAAAATACCTACAGCCTCTGCTGATTTTATTAATGATTACGCTGATGAAAATGAGGATCATAATGACGGCAATGAATCTACTGCTGAAAGTTTTATAGAATCTTTTATAGTGATGATGATCTGGAAGAAGTAACAACAAAACCGGAGGCTATTGTTTCGCTTACGTTAAAGGAAAAGCTTCACGAATTGATTAAACAACGCGAAGAGTTGAAACATGAGCAAAAGCAGAATACGGAGTGTGGCGATCACAAGAAAAAAAAAATTAAGTTAAATTTGAAAATATTATGTCACAGACTGTAATTTAAATTAAGTTACCCGAATTTAAATTATATAATTGCCACATAATAATTAGGATTACCATTGTAAATAAATAAAAAAAAATTTAAAATTTTGGCAAAATTGAGAGATGAAAGGGGAGTTGGAAATTTGATTTGGTCCAGTGATGACCTATAGATAATAAAAAAAATATAAAAAAATAGAAGATAATAAATAATAAGATAAAAAAATGGACTCATGTTTCATTACAAAAAAATTGTAATCAATAAACAAAATCTATAATAATAAGTAATTAATAATTTTATAATAATTATATAATATTAAACTTAAATATAATAATAATAAAATAATATAGTTTATGGACTACAAAAATGATAAACAAAATGTACATAAAATGGTAATGGTGGTTGTCCAATATTGGATTGTGTTCACTTAAAAATAAAAATAAAAAGAACACACAAACAAACCCCAGTACAGTGAATCAAAAAAAAACCGATAAACTTGACTCAAGATCGTGATAGTGAAAATATAACTCAACTGATATGTGTACATATAATAAATAAAAATAATAAAGTTATAAATATAATATATAATAATAATAAGTTTTTTTTCGATTTAATAATAATAATAAATAATTTGATAAATTAAAACTTAAAATAAAAATTACAATCATCGTTCTGCGCAGCGTTCTTCGAGCAAACAAAAACCACTTCCAATCGGAACCGCAACGGTATAAATAATATTAAGAATTTTTCTTTTATATATATATTTAATATTTAATTAAGAATTAGCTAATTAGTTTCTTAGTTTTGGTGATGGGTTTCTTTAATTTGTTTTCTAATTAAATTTTAAGTTAATTCGTTAATTTGATTAATGATAATAATATTAATCAAGTTAATATCAATCATAATATTAATCAATGCAATTTAATTTAGTTTCATTTTTTTTTCTTTTACATAAAATTAAATTTTATTTAATCATTTTCATTCATTTTTAATTTTTTTATCGAAATAAATGCTTTTGCTTAATTTTTTTTAAATTCAGTGATTTTTTTTTCTCATGAGTGAATAAATTTTTTTTTGAGTTATATTGGTGGTGAAACGGTAATGCTGACGCTTCTTATAGTGATGTTTTTTTTTATCATTTTTAACAACAGCATTTTCAAGCTCTCCTGTGGTCCAGAAATAACCCCCCCAATCCACTGAAACCTAGCCGGTTAAAATTATGCTGTCTGGATAACCACTTGAGAGTCTGTGATGGCTTTCGACGAAAAATCAAACCCATGATTTTGTTCGAAAGTTGTTACAGTGGCGCCCAAAATAAAGGTACTGTTTTTGGATATAGTGTTGTGATTTTTTTTTTATTTAAACATGTACGGTTAATTCTTATTAAAATTAGATTTCATTATTATAATGTGAATTTCTTTAACCGTTTATTTTTGTTATGAATTGTTTATTGAAGAATATCGTGCAATAATTCTGTCCTTGTTGGATATTTTTGATTTCATTGCTGCGCCATGTTCTTGAATACCCAATTCATTTTTCACAATCCATTGTTAATTTTTTTTATTTTTTATTTTTTTTTCAACAGTTTCAAAGTTGTGTGGTTCCATATTGATTCCATTTTATTTAATGTTAGAATTTTTTTTAATTCAATATATTGATTCAATATGGCATGATCAACTGTGATTATTTGTTATGTTGCACTTAGACTATACGGTTGCGCAAGATTCTGCATTATGCATTATTCAAAACAATATGAATTTGATTTTAGAATTGCTTGTGTTAAAACCTTACTGAGTTGCTATAGATAACGTAAGATTATTTTCTAAATTTCATCTATTCCAGTTAGTGTCTCGCGAGCTGTTTAATTTATGACGTAGATGTTGGAGGGAAAGTAATGTTACGTTATTATTCTGTTTTGTTCTTATTATTATCATTTTTTTTCATTGTCACAACCAACCGTAAATAGTCACTGAGGTTTCGGGGTTGCTGTTCATCACCAATATAACATTTATTTAAAAATATTCATATACATACAAAATTATATTACACGTAAATACATAAGTTTATTTTTTTTAGTACATTATTATCTTTATTATGATATTATTTCATACTTTCAATATTATTTTAGCTTTCGTTTAAAGCACTTAAATAATAAATATAATTTAGTCGTTAGAATTCTTTTTATATCAATTTTTACTGTTTAAATTCTACTAACGTTCAATTAAAATGGATACATATTGCCTGAGTATTGATGAGCTAGATATCGAATGTGTAGTTCGCAACATTGTTGGATCTTTGACCGAACAAATTGAATTGCTTAAGAATGCGTTAGATCAAGAATCAAAAGGCTCAATCTGCCCGCCGGAAAAAACCCATTATGCTGCTCAAAAATCTCCCCTGCGGGAGTTTCAAATTTGTTCTAGGAAATTAAAAGAATTAAAGCCTCAAGTAAGTGAGATTGCGGACATCGATGAACGGGAAAGACAAAACAAGTTGAATATTTTATTTTCTAGAATTGTACATATTGCTGGTCGGTTTCAGCGGCTAGCCAATTCCTCTCCAAAATATCGAATACAATCTATGCACATGTTAAGCGCATGTGATACCGTATTAGAAGCTATTAAATCATTGATCGAATCAAAAGTATCGGTAGACGATTTTGAGAGATCTGCTTCAGAAGCTTTGGATAGGCCTCTTCCAGGGTCAAATCCGCAACTAGATACCAATTCTGAAACGAGTGACTCAGAGCAAGATGAAGTTACTCACATTAATGTATTACCTAGCACTTCTAAAGCCGCAATGGAAGAAAAGATTATAGAACCGGCTAGTGATTCGAAAGATAATAGAACATCAGCAACTGCTTCCAATATAAATGTAAAACCAGTTTCAGCGGAAGAACTAGCATCTTTTGTGGAAATGGCTCGCAAAATCTCATTACTGGAAACAAAGTTACCAGATTTACCTGTCAGTAGTAATGTAAATGACTACAATCAAATTAAGGATAGTACACCAAAGGTAAATGTCAATCAAAATGCTTCTCGTGCTGATCCTGAAATAAACAATAAAGGACCTCAGTATCAAAGGCCGGAGCAATTTAGGTTTCAAAATGACTATCGATCATCGCTTCTTCCAGTTCATAAGTGGAACATAATATTCGATGGATCCCCTAGTGGTCCACCAATCGAAAGATTTTTATACCGAGTAGAACATTTGGCCAGCTGCAATCAAATTCCTTTTGGGAAAATGGCAAATGATTTACACATTTTATTGCGGAAGAACGCCTTAGAATGGTATTGGTCCTATTTGCAACGTTGTGGTTTTGTACAGTGGGAACAGTTGACAAATGACATGAGAATTAGATTCCAGGATCGGAGAACAGATTTTGAAATCCGACAATCCATCGTAGCTAGGAAACAAAGACCGCGAGAAAATTTCATGGATTTCTATTCCGAAATTTTAGATTCTACATTATCGTTAAGTCAGCCATTACCAGAATCGGAAA
The DNA here is from genome assembly GCA_963556165.1 of Tipula helvola. NCBI lineage: Eukaryota > Metazoa > Arthropoda > Insecta > Diptera > Tipulidae > Tipula > Tipula helvola. Next base: position 134,315,496 of record OY744482.1, on the reverse strand, counting down.
TATTTTTTATACTGCGTCAAAACATGAGCTCTGATTTGCAACTGAAATTAGCCGGACGGAGAATATTATCGGTTCCGGAGTTGGTTAATCAATGTATCGATATTGAAGACACATGGAAACGGGTAAACCAACACCATGATGTGCATCGCAAATATGTCCATGAGTTGTCCACTACAACCGTTCCTGCGATTGGTTTCACGGGGTACCACCTTCCTCAAAATTTCGGTTCGGCAATTCCAGAGTCAGCAAATCATAATAATCCTTATTACGGATATGTCAACGAACAAGTATATCCTTCTTTTGATGTTAATGCTGTATTAGGTGATCAAGGGGTTCGTCAATCAGCGTTCACAAGATATAGTTCACCTCCGCCAAAGTTACCATCAAATTCGCCAGCACGACAAGGTTATGACCCTCGTTCCACTAGGGCTGATTCACGTCTTGGGCTGGGAGCTTATTGCTATGGATGCGGTGCACCCAATGTGTTGAAACCAAACTGTCGCAATTGTAATACGACAAATGCGGAAAACCAACCGAGGGAAGTGAAGAAACCTGGGGTTCATTTTTCCCAAGAAACACACAATACCAGGAAAACAACGGAGGAAGTAGCCTCAAATACGTGCCCCGAGCTTTATCGCAGGCAGATTTAGTCAATTCAAATATTCATACGTATAACCATATTCATAACCCACCTATGATCGACAACAACTTACATGTTCATTCGCAAACTTCGTTAGATCAATTAGGCATTTCGCCAAAAGATAAGTGCAACCAATCAACGCAAACCAAATCAAGACAAGCAAAAATTAGATCAAACTCAGGCCGAACCATTCGATATTGGATGTTAAGAAAACAAATTAAGAAAATGATCTCTGAATCTCATTTTAATTTTATAGAAGACAAGCGGCCTTATGCCAGCGTAATAATCAATGGTACTCCGTTTACTGGTCTATTAGACAGCGGGGCGAACGTCAGCGTTCTGGGAGCTGGTTCCGAACAATTTGTAGCCAAAAACAATTTAAAAGTTCATAGTCTACCATCATTTTTGCATACAGCCAGCGGCGAAAAGCAAGCAGTAATTGGACATGTAGTGTTACCTGTTTCATATCAAGGCACAGTAAAACGACTTCGCTTTCATATAGCTCCAGGCCTTGTACAACCCTTATATCTTGGAATAGATTTCTGGGACTTATTTGGGATCATTCCAAAAATAAATACGCTGGACGTGCAGGAACCGTCTGTTTTTCCAAGTGATCGTCACGAGCTGTCGCCTGAACATGAACATCAATTGGGAAAAATTATTGAAATGTTCCCTTGCTCCACCAAAAATGGGCTAGGGAAAACGAACCTTGTTTCTCACACTATTGATGTCAAAACTGCGGTGCCTATTAAGCAAAGATACTACCAGGTGTCACCGGCAATTCAGTTAGAAATAGACAAGGAGTTGGATAGGATGTTACAGTTGGGGGTTATAGAGGAATGTCAAAGTGCATGGTCCTCACCTGTGACCCTTGTTCGAAAGAATACTGGCAAGGTGAGATTATGTCTTGATGCCCGAAAGGTGAATGCGGTTACCGTTAAAGATGCTTATCCTTTACCGTTAATCGCGGGATTACTTAGCAGGTTGGACCATACTAAGTTCATCTCGTCGATAGACTTAAAGGATGCCTTTTGGCAAATACCGTTGGATTTGCAATCGCGAGATAAAACCGCATTCACTGTTTCGGGCCGCCCTTTGTACCAGTTCACTGTAATGCCATTCGGGCTGTGCAATGCCCCACAAACAATGTGCAGATTGATGCACCGTGTGATACCATACCATTTGCATGACCGGGTGTTCGTTTACTTGGACGACCTACTGATTGTTTCAGCGGATTTAGACGAGCATTTCTCTCTTTTGATGGAAGTTGCCAAATTGTTGAAGTCCGCCAACTTGACAATAAATGTTGAGAAAAGTCGGTTTGTTTTAAAGGAAACGAAATACCTCGGTCATGTAATTGGAAATGGTGTCATTCGAATGGATCCCGAAAAAGTGACCTCTGTAACGGACTATCCAACTCCCAAAACCACCCGACAGTTACGACGTTTTCTTGGAATTGCAGGGTGGTATCACCGTTTTATATCCAATTTCGCATCGATATGTTCTCCTCTCACCGATCTTCTCAAACGAAATCAAAAGTTAAACTGGAATGATGAAGCTCAACAGGCGTTTGAAAATCTAAAAACGGCCCTAACAACAGCACCGGTTCTTCGAAATGCAGATTTTTCCAGACATTTTTACATCCAGTGTGATGCGAGCGCTTGTGGTATTGGAAGTGTGTTGTTTCAGCGTGACGATGATGGTACGGAATACCCAATTGCGTATTATTCGCATAAATTAAACTCTGCTCAACGTAAGTATAGCGTTACCGAGCTGGAGTGCTTATCAGCGGTAATGAGCGTAAAGAAGTTTAGGCCATATGTAGAGGGGTATTGTTTTACGATAATCACCGACCATTCAAGCCTCCGATGGCTTATGGACCAAAGAGACTTGTCAGGACGGCTGGCGAGGTGGAGCTTAAAGCTCCAGGGCTTCAATTTTAATATAGAGTACCGTAAGGGGACCCTCAACGTTGTTCCTGACGCTCTTTCCAGAATCCATCTCGAGGCTATTAACAAAACTGGTATGATCGATGATGGGGGTGCAAGTTTACCTCCTCTGCATGTGGACCTGGATGATGAAGCATTCAACGAAGATGCTTACGTTGGCAGAGTAAAGGCATTGAGAGATAACCCAAACATAAAAACGAATTACAAAGAAGTTGATGGCAAGTTATATATCCTGCTTAATGGTTGTCAAGACGAATTATTGGACCTTTCACTATGGAGACTGGTGATTCCAGAACCGCTCGTATTAAATTTAATACGCCAAGCACACAGTGCACCAACCAGCGCCCATCATGGATTTATAAAAACCCTTGAGGTGTTACAGCGACAATTTTATTGGCATTCAATGACACGTGACGTGCGAAATTACATACAATGCTGCGACACGTGCAAGGAAATTAAACCAACCAATTATATCACACAACCTGAAATGGGAAGTTATCGGGAAGTACACCGGCCATTCCAAAGGGTGTTTATAGATTTTCTTGGACCGTATCCGCGGAGTACAAATGGGAACACTTATCTTTTAATGTTTCTAGACCAATACACTAAATATGTATTATTTGAACCATTAAGAAATGCTACCGCCAAGGACGTAGTGACATTTTTAAAGAAAAGGGTTTTTCTAATATTCGGCATCCCTGAGTACCTAATATCTGACAACGGCAAACAATTTCAATCAAATTTAGTATCCGATTTTCTGAAATTGTATGGCGTTACACATCAATTTACCCCAAAATATTCCCCTCAATCAAATGCGTCGGAGAGGGTGAATCGTACCATAATTTCGGCCATCCGCGCCTACATTGGAGATAATCATAAGCATTGGGATATGCATTTAGACGAGATTGGTATGGCATTAAGGAATGTAGTACATTCATCAACCGGATTTTCGCCGTATTTTTTAACGTTTGGGCAACATATGGTATGCCACGGTTCATCTTATCGGATAATGAAAGATTTTCAGCTGTTAAGTGATCGTCATTTTATGGCAGAAGATAATATTGCTCGTTTATCAAATGCGCAGGAACTGGTTTTATCCCATCTGAAAACTGCCTATGATCGCAATGTTACGAATTACAATCTTCGTAGTAAAAATCGAACGTTTTTACCCGGACAGCAAGTATTCGTGAAAAACTTTGTCCAAAGCAATGCTGGAAGCAATTTTTGTGCAAAACTAGCACCAAAGTTTGTCAAAGCAACCGTAATTAGAAAAATTGGCAATGTATCATATGAACTTATTGGAATGAATGGTAAAAATTTAGGTATATATCATGCTAAAGACCTTAGGTAATTTCAATCTTATGCATAATTCATTTTGTCATATAAATTAGGCAAGTCGGTTTCTTATATTAGGGCGTAAATTGTATGTATATGTATGTATGCATGAAGAAAAAAAAATTCCTCTTTGTTTTGAATTATTTAATTTTTTTTATATAATTATGTAGATCCATATGCCCGGCTTGAGACCATCTCAAGGGTGCTGGGTCTGCCCCACGATTTGTGGCGATCACAAGAAAAAAAAAATTAAGTTAAATTTGAAAATATTATGTCACAGACTGTAATTTAAATTAAGTTACCCGAATTTAAATTATATAATTGCCACATAATAATTAGGATTACCATTGTAAATAAATAAAAAAAAATTTAAAATTTTGGCAAAATTGAGAGATGAAAGGGGAGTTGGAAATTTGATTTGGTCCAGTGATGACCTATAGATAATAAAAAAAATATAAAAAAATAGAAGATAATAAATAATAAGATAAAAAAATGGACTCATGTTTCATTACAAAAAAATTGTAATCAATAAACAAAATCTATAATAATAAGTAATTAATAATTTTATAATAATTATATAATATTAAACTTAAATATAATAATAATAAAATAATATAGTTTATGGACTACAAAAATGATAAACAAAATGTACATAAAATGGTAATGGTGGTTGTCCAATATTGGATTGTGTTCACTTAAAAATAAAAATAAAAAGAACACACAAACAAACCCCAGTACAGTGAATCAAAAAAAAACCGATAAACTTGACTCAAGATCGTGATAGTGAAAATATAACTCAACTGATATGTGTACATATAATAAATAAAAATAATAAAGTTATAAATATAATATATAATAATAATAAGTTTTTTTTCGATTTAATAATAATAATAAATAATTTGATAAATTAAAACTTAAAATAAAAATTACAATCATCGTTCTGCGCAGCGTTCTTCGAGCAAACAAAAACCACTTCCAATCGGAACCGCAACGGTATAAATAATATTAAGAATTTTTCTTTTATATATAAATTTAATATTTAATTAAGAATTAGCTAATTAGTTTCTTAGTTTTGGTGATGGGTTTCTTTAATTTGTTTTCTAATTAAATTTTAAGTTAATTCGTTAATTTGATTAATGATAATAATATTAATCAAGTTAATATCAATCATAATATTAATCAATGCAATTTAATTTAGTTTCATTTTTTTTTCTTTTACATAAAATTAAATTTTATTTAATCATTTTCATTCATTTTTAATTTTTTTATCGAAATAAATGCTTTTGCTTAATTTTTTTTAAATTCAGTGATTTTTTTTTCTCATGAGTGAATAAATTTTTTTTTGAGTTATATTGGTGGTGAAACGGTAATGCTGACGCTTCTTATAGTGATGTTTTTTTTTATCATTTTTAACAACAGCATTTTCAAGCTCTCCTGTGGTCCAGAAATAACCCCCCCAATCCACTGAAACCTAGCCGGTTAAAATTATGCTGTCTGGATAACCACTTGAGAGTCTGTGATGGCTTTCGACGAAAAATCAAACCCATGATTTTGTTCGAAAGTTGTTACAGGAGGACCAAACCAATATTTCTAAAATAATGCGGCGCTAGGTAAAAATATTATCTGATCAAATTTATCAGTGTCTATTCCCAACTAGTGTTGTAATGCCCAGCCCAACTAGTGTTGTTACGAATCACATGGTTCTTTCCATTTTTATCTGTTGTTTTGTTCGGAGATCCGTGCAAAATCACTTTAATATATTCATGTCAGTTGAAATGAAGAAGGAAAAAGGTTTAATTTGTTGGATTCGAAAAATGTGGGTTTAAGACCGTAGAACAGGTATATACAACAAGTATTACAAGTATTTACTAAGCTGGATAGGGTCAAGAGCGTTCGACCTGAAAAATGCACTCTGAATCCATATCGCATATTTTTTTGGATGAGTTCTATTAATTCGGAATCCGATAAGGGTGTTTGAGAGGCATTACCAAATTGAGTAACTCGTAATAAAAATCTACGAAGGGTTCATTTTCATTTTCTGCTTCCTATTTTCAAGAACTTGTTTGATATCCAGGTCGGTACGCCTTTCTTGGAATCTATGAAGAATTTGATTACGAAATTCAGTCCAACTAAGACTCGGGTTTCGTTCCAAAATTACCCATTAGTGTTCTTTTGCCATCTAACAAGCAACTAATATTAGCCATTAACTCTTCTAGATTAATTCTATTTGAATTTGCTAGATGTTCTAAAGGAAGCAATATCCAATATTGTTGGATTTTAATGTTTCTGTCTGATCTGGAGGCGAAATCGTGTGTGTGGAGGATAATATAATGGAGCCGTGTAGAAATTAGTAGGTAGTATGATCGGTACATTTCGGTTTGGTTGCTCATTATTCTGTGATAAATCAGCTGACTGAATTACCGAAGCCCCAGATGGTCGAACAGGTGGACTATTTGAGATCAAAGTTGTAGCAGGATTATTACCGTTTACTTCGTTAGGCTCAGATTGGTTATTTGAATTAAAATTTTTACTATTGACATCTATCGATTTAACGTGTGATAGAGTAGATATGGTATGAGAATCATCAACATTTATATATTGTGTTTGGCTTAATAGAGCGTTAGTAAGATCTAAATCTGGAATAGGATCGACCATAGCACCAGCTAATAATTTATCCTGTTGTAATTCTTTTGTCTGGAATTTTAAGGCTAATCCTATAAGTTGATTAACGACCACAAATTTATTAATGGTTACTGGACATTCTACTAAATCTGATACCCTTTTTAAACGGTTATAAATATGAACAAATTTCGAAATACATGCCTCGACATCTTCATTATCAGGATTACCTGCTTGAAAATATTGTTTAATGAAACCTGTAATCCATGTATAATTTAGTAATAAATGTAGATACTTCGGTATTTGGTTAATGTACGGCTGCGAGATGAGGATTTTGAGGAACCACTTGACGGTTACCTTGTTCTGTTTCTATCGGAGCTTCAAATAATCTCATTTGAACTCGAAGAGATCCTGTAATTTGACGAAGGTCGCATTCGTATTTGATTTCGTCAATGTATAGATAGTCAATATTTAAAAGAGGTAAATTAAATCCATATTTTTGTATGTACCTAATCAGAAAAAAGAAATCAATTTAGTGCGCAATATTGATATACATATACGAGTATAGATAAAATATTTAAATATTTCGAAAAAAAAAAAATAAAATAATGTTTTGATTGTAAATTAAATAAATTATATAATATTTGAGGAGATGCAATGAAGGCAAGTATCATCCAGGCACCGACACGTAACCACATTTTTTTATTTTTTTTTTTTATTTGAATACTAATTGCTTTTAGATTGCTTTCTTAGGGAGATTTGAGCATATGAAGGAATGTATTAAATACGAGACAGCTGAATCAATGATAATACTATATCAGTTTCAATCCGCGATCAATATACATATTAGGTAGCAGATTGGAACAGTTATATCCTAAACTAAATAAATCTTGCAAAATAAATCAACTTATAAGGAATTCGACGCAGTTTAAGATATATAAATCATGATCGACCAAATCAGGCTTTTGGCAACTAATTTTACAATAATTGGATATTGTGCTCAAGAACTGATTTGTTCGGTCAAATAATTTAAATTTTGGAATGAAATTTGAAAATAAAAAGGGAAAATGTTTATTTAATACCATTACTAACATTTGAACAATCACTATATTATAGAGTTTCAATGCGGGTATTAATTATAACTAATAATAAAATAAAGGTTGGAACTAGGAAAGGAAAGGGGTAGAAATATAAAAGCCAGTTTAATTTACGCGCCATCTGTACCAATTAGACCCCTGAGAGGGTATTGAAAATTTGTTTATTAAGTCAAAGGTTCTGGTACGGTCATCTGAAGCCGGCTAGAGCTCATCGGATTGGGTTGGGGTTTCCCAGAACATAACTTAATCTTGCTAGACCGTATAATCAGAAGCATCTAAAAACATTATTATCCATTCTCGTGGTCGCGTATCCGATCCCCTCCCGATGATATACTTACCTGCATTGCATCTCCCCACCCGAAAAATCAATTCATCTCGTTATAAAAAAAACAAAATTAAGCAAACAAAAATTAAGAGAAATAAAATAAAACAATAACAAATGAGCATCGGAATCTAACTTTGAACCATTAATAATTATAATAAAATAGAAATTTTAAATACAAATTTTACTTTTCGTATTTTTTTAAAATCTAACTACTGCCCCTTATAAACAAAAAAAAAAACGTCTTAAGAAACTAAAATTAATTATAATTTAATTCAAATAGGTTTTAATTATTAAACGTTCACTAATTTATTTGAACATATTTTTTTGTTTGTCTGTAATCAATTTATATTCACCATAAAGCACTATAACACCAGGTATTGTCAATCTGTTATCTGATAATTATTAATTATATATTTATTTAATTTAATTAATTTCCTCTATGTTATTAATTATTTATTATTATTGTAAATATAATAAATGACGTTATGATTGATTATTTAAATTTCTCATTATTTCGTCTTTGTATTAATTTATCTATTTATTCATTGTATTTATTAACTACATATTAATTTATTTATTTTATTATTATTATTTTTAATTTAGTTCAATCACCAAAGCGCCATTACTATGTGTAATTAATCGCTTTATACAGGGTGAGGAAAAAGTATGGAAACTCGCAAGGTTTATTCTTAGGTAAATTTCAACAAGGAATTTAATGGTGAGCTTGGTTGTGACCTTGACCTTCATCTTCAAGGTCATATTGAGGTCAAGGTTATTTCTTATATAGAAACTCCAGTTTTTAACATGGGATTCGAAAAGAGCGATCAATTGTATGTTAGAATTTGTATTTTCCTAACCTCCCAAGGTCATCTGAAGGAATATATTTTAATTGTAAAGCTTATGATTTGCTATGAAAATTTAAAAAAAAAAAAATTTTAAAATAAAGAATTCATTTTTTTAATTTTTTTAATGTTTGTAACAAATCATAAGCATTATATTCCTTCAGGTGACCTTGGGAGGTCATGGAAAATACATATTCGTACGTATAATTGATTGCTCTTTTCGAATCTGATGTCAAAAATAGGAGTTTCCCTATAAAAAATGACCTTGCCCTCAATATGACCTTGAAGATGAAGGACAAGGTCACAACCAAGCTCACCGTTAAATTCCTTGTTGAAAATTACCTAAGAATAAACCTTGCTCGATTTTTTTAGAACATACTCGTAAGGTGGTTACCATTTGACGCATCCTGCCACACGCCCACAGTATCTTTGAATATGATTGAATCCCTGACATTTTTTGCACTGAACTATCAGCAATGACTTTTTTCTTATTGATTTCAATTCTGAATGTCATGGATTTTTTGAATGTTTTCCCCATTGCCAAATGTTAGCATGAAAAGTGGTAGCCCTCGTTTTGTGAGGATGCTGTTGCCTTTATCATTTATAGTTCCCTCTTTCTTGATGATATTTACAGCATCCTTATTGTCTAGACCTTTACTCTTCAACTACTTAGGTGTAACACTCTACCTTTGTGAAGTTAGCCCAAAATTATATCCCCGAAAACTTAAAAAGTAGCATATGGCAATACCTATTAAAAAATGACTATCATGACATTTTATTTAGCTTTAATAACAAAAAAGATAATAATTACTTGAAATTGTAAAAAAACGTTAAATAGAAAAAGGAAAAAAGAATTATAAATGGCAGATAGTAGAAAATTAGTAAACGTAGAAATTAATAACATTTTAATCATGTCATGTCACAAATAAAATTGTTGGAAAACCATGTCAATTATTACTTATATATAATTTATTTAGCTCTCATCCCCGAAAAATATTACTGTCGCGATAGTCAAAATAGACTATTCCAAGAAACAATTTTTTTTATTAACTATGTGGTTCAGACTTCTAGTGATAAAGGTAATAAGCGAAAGTCCCATTAAGTCATAAAATATTTGTTAGCCGGCTCAGATGAATATAGCATTAGGTAGAGGATGGTTTAATGTATTTGTTGTGAAATTTATAGAATTTTTGTATGTCGGTGAGTTGAGATATAGTCCCTTGAAGTCAGAAAATATTTGTTGGCCGGCTCAGATGAGTACAGCATTAGATAGAGGATGGTTTAATGTATTTGTTGTGAAATTTATAGAATTTTTGTATGTCGGTGAGCTGAGATATAGTCCCTAGAAGTCAGAAAATATTTGTTGGCCGGCTCAGATGAATATATCATTAGATAGAGGATGGTTTAATGTATTTGTTGTGAAATTTATAGAATTTTTGTATGTCGGTGAGTTGAGATATAGTCCCTTAAAGTCAGAAAATATTTGTTGGCCGGCTCAGATGAATACAGCATTAGACTCTCATCAAGGGACTATATCTCAGCTCACCGACATACAAAAATTCTATAAATTTCACAACAAATACATTAAACCATCCTCTATCAAATGCTTTACTCATATGAGCCGGCCAACAAATATTTTCTGACTTCTAGGGACTATATCTCAGCTCACCGACATACAAAAATTCTATAAATTTCACAACTAATACATTAAACCATCCTCTATCTAACGCTGTATTCATCTGAGCCGGCCAACAAATATTTTCTTACTTCAAGGGACTATATCTCAACTCACCGACATACAAAAATTCTATATATTTCACAACTAATACATTAAACCATCCTCTATCAAATGCTGTACTCATATGAGCCGGCCAACAAATATTTTCTGACTTTAAGGGACTATATCTCAGCTCACCGACATACAAAAATTCTATAAATTTCACAACAAATACATTAAACCATCCTCTATCTAATGCTGTACTCATCTGAGCCGGCCAACAAATATTTTCTGACTTCAAGGGACTATACAAATACATTAAACCATCCTCTATCTAATGCTGTATTCATCTGAGCCGGCCAACAAATATTTTCTGACTTCTAGGGACTATATCTCAGCTCACCGACATACAAAAATTCTATAAATTTCACAACAAATACATTAAACCATCCTCTATCTAATGATATATTCATCAGAGCCGGCCAACAAATATTTTCTGACTTCTAGGGACTATATCTCAACTCACCGACATACAAAAATTCTATAAATTTCACAACTAATACATTAAACCATCCTCTATCTAATGATATATTCATCTGAGCCGGCCAACAAATATTCTTTGACTTCAAGGGACTATATCTCAGCTCACCGACATACAAAAATTCTATAAATTTCACAACAAATACATTAAACAATCCTCTACCTAATGATATATTCATCTGAGCCGGCCAACAAATATTTTCTGACTTCTAGGGACTATATCTCAACTCACCGACATACAAAAATTCTAATAAGTTCAAAACAATGACTTTAATTTAAACCATTCAATTATTTTGTAGTTCATACCGGTTATATTGCATTTTGCAAAACAGGGTAGCATAAATTTATTTTTCTTTGTCTTAACATGATATTATGTAGCGAATTTTGTCCAGAAAAATTGTTGATATTTCTTTTCGAATTTAAAAATATTTCACAATAGCAATATATATTTTTCGGGGCTGAGAGCATAAGTGTATAAGCTTTAAGTAACTATCATGATATAAATATAGTATCACGACAACTTATAGTGATAGAATTTTGGGCTAACTTCACAAAAACTTTCGTGACAGCAGGATTTTCGGGGCTGAGAGTAAAATGTGTCACGATAGTACTATTTAGTGTTACCATCGCGTTTTTCGGGGATGAAAATTGGGCTAACTTCACATACATTAACACTCTAGCCAAAACCTTTATTGGTCTTTCGTGGTTGTCTTCATAAGTATTCCACTGAACTTTCTCAGCGTTAAGCTCTATAGTTATATTGCTATAAGTATCTGGGTCTGCGGGATAATTATCTTCCAGGCAGCGTTATTTAGTTCTGCCAGCTTGAAGTCTTCATCCATGATTGATGTCATCAGAGCTGTGATATTAACTGTGTTAACAGGAGGAAGCTGTTTTCTTCTATCTTTAGAATAATTTTCCCCGTTGTACTGGGTTCATGCCTCAACATAGTCTGGTGATGATTCTGCTTCTTCTTTCTGGGATTGCTTTTCTTTACGATCCAATCAGATTCTCTTGCCACTTTCTCTGCTGCAGTAGCTTCCTTGTTTAATGTGACATTTTTCTTGGTTTTCTAACCGCTGGTGTCCACTGGCTTTATCCTTCTAGACTTTTTAACTGCGCATAAAGCAAGCGTTTTTTGCTGTTTCCTATTGAGTTAAATATAGGAGAAGAAAAAATTGAATTAATATCTCTCATAGAACTCGTTTTTGTCATTAAATGCGATCTCATGGTTCGGTTACCCTGTTCAAAAGGATTCTCATTTTCCCTTGTTATGTTTACTGTTACTGCAACCAATTTTCCACAGTAGTAGCAATGCTTGTAGTACAACATCTAAATTATCCTGAAGTTATCTTGTTTGTTTGGAAATAGGTCAATAAGTTTAATGTTCGAAAGTTAACATGAAGTTAGCCGAAATTTACACGCCGAAAGTAAAAAATCGATAATGCAGATTGCATTACTCCAGTCTAAAGTGTACAGCCGAAATTAAAACACGGTAATGCAGATTGTGTTATCCCAGGCGGAAGTAAAAAATGAAGTCGACATCAATCGGTAGTGATTAGCCTAAAAATTACAAAGGATGCATAAATAGCATGAAGACCTTTGTTAATATTCTTATATGATAAAACCTGGCTCCAGTTCCACGAGGAAAATTGTGGAAAACTCGCGAAACCCTAAAAAATATTTTAATTGGAATAAAATCAGCCTCTAGAGTGTTATGTTTGGAGATGTATTTTATTGATGTGACTTGTAGCTATCGCAGGAAAAAATTCAGTACAAGTTTCCCGTGGGAAAACCAGGAAAATTTCAAAAAGTTTACAGCCGAAAGTAAGAAATGGATGTATAAAATCAGCCTCAAGAGTGTTATGTCTGGAAATGGATTACATTGATGTGACTTGTCAATAGTTATCGCAAAGGCAAACGAATTTTCCGAGGTTTCCCACGGGAAAGTTGAACTGAATTTTTTTCCTGCGATAGCTAGTGACAAATCGAATACAAACGGTTCAACTTCAGATATACATTCTAGGGATTGATTTTATTCCAATTTTGTGAATTCTTCTGATTTTCCGATATTTTCTGCGATTAGGTTAAACAAAGGTTTCCACGTAAGACTATTTACAAAAATTTTTATTATCATCTATGTATCCTATTTACTTTCGGCTGATAACCACAATTTTTTTTTATTTTCATCTGGAATGTTAAAAACGTAATCTGCAATACCGAATTTTTACTTTCTGCTTGAAACTTTCGGCTAACTTTAACAGGGTAATGAAAACTTGCTTTGAAGTTACCCATGGTATTTTTACAAATATGCCATTGTAACCACATATCACGTCCTGTCACTATTCTCCAATAGATGAAACCACCACATACCTGATCTTTTCATATTTGTTTACAACTTTATCTAATTTTAACATTCAACAAATTTTATCAGATTAATGCAACCATACACATCTTATGAGGGTTTACATCAAATTAACAATTAAACGGGTCTATAAATTTTGCGGCAACGATAAATGCAATGTGATTTTATGTTAAAATCAGATCGTTAAGGCAACACAAAAATCTGATATAATACTCTTCTAATATACCCTCTTGGCTTGTGTACACACGCAAACAAGTAAAACACAATCACTGAAGATAATTTTAAAACAACAAACGATGAAAATTAGTTTACCCTCCAGGACCATTAACAATAACCATAATCTCACAATTTTTATGAATATGTCTTTCCTGTACCTGGGTACATAGTATACTAAGAAATTTCAAGATTATCCACCTAATTTTCACCAACATTTTATAAATAATTGATTTTAATTTTCTAATAACATTCATGGGTATTCTTCTCGTCTTGTTTGGTTTCTTGATTTAAATTAAAAATAAAAGGTAACAGTAAAAACATGATTTTTACCGAGTATTCGGCGAATTTTTAGTGCTGTTGTAATTTTTACAATACAAACACCTAAAAAAAATATAAAATTGTTAGGAAAAGCAAAAACCAATTTTTATTATGATAACAAAAAATAAAAAATAAAAAAGACGGAAATTGTGTAAAATAGAAAGTTAAATGAAAAACAGTCGACTAGGTAAATAATGAAAGGTGTGAGTAATTAAAAAATAATAATTATTTTATAGGTATGTAGGTACCTTTGTAATATGGTACATACTCGTACTAATAACGAAAGCAGATTGAAAAAGTTAGAATGTTAGAATATGACAACAACAAAAAATGTACAAGAGACAGAGGGAAAATTGGTAAGATGTTTAGACGTAGTCCTTTTTATGTACCATATACGTAACGTACGTAACACTATGATTATAATAATAATGTATAGTGTTGTGAAAATAAAAAGAAACATTTTCATGTACAAGCAAATAAAGATAAAGTTCGGTTTAGTTTAGCAGCAATAAAAAAAAATGGAGGTGTGGCCAACACACGACTTTCTTTTACGAACAGCGAATTTTGAAAAACTTTTATAATTCAAATTTCCCGCAAACTTAATTAAGATTGTTTTTATTATTTCATGTTTTCTGTAAATTGTATATTTTTGAAATATTTGCAAAATAAATTTTCTGTTTTACGGAATCTGGGAGCTGGGAGCTGGAACCCCAAAATTTATGTAAAAAGTTTAAACATGAAGTTGCAGTTTGATTGCTTAAACCATTTGGACTACAAATTGATAGTCATATGTATATACCAACAGACAGGGCCTTTCAGAGCTAGCAGGGGGCCTGGGCCAAATTATTAAAATGGGACCCCATAAACATAAAATAAAACAATCTTAAGCTTATATCACATGAATTCATTTTAGTATTTATTAGAATTTATTAGAAATTATTAGATTGAAGCTTTTCTCGCTTTATTATTAGAAAATTCTCTAATGATTTGCTCAAAATTAATTTTTCTTGCCATGTCGTGGTTAATGTTTAACATTGCCAATCCATTTAACCGTTGTTCTGCCATTGTTGAGCGATGAAATTTTTTTATTCTTTTAAGAACACTGAAACTCCTCTCGGCTGAAGACACAGATGCAGGAATACTTAAAAATATTCTTAAGACAATGATAAGATTTGGAAATCAACCAGCTAAGTTTTACTGAGAATATTTTCTAATAAATTCGTTGGTGTCGGATCTGCATTGAAATTAGCTGCATACATTTTTTTAAGGAATTTTACCTCATCTAGTAACTCGTTTGATAACTCACTCGTGTATTTTGAATGCAAACGGTTTACTGCAGCTTCAATTTTTTCATCAGTCAAATTTGGAAATGACCAAAGAAAACCGAAAAGATTGCAGATATTTTGTAAAGATTTAAATTGTCTTTGTAAGCGAGCTATTACGGAATTAACTATTACGTTAAACACATTTATCCTGTAGTATTTTTCAGCATCCGATTGTGTCGGTATCGTTCTATTAATGGCAAAATCACATGTAACTCCATATTCACGTGCTTTAGCTTTTTTTATTTTTTTTTCCGCTGGCGCTACATCCCATAGAGGGATTTGGCCGCTTCATTTTTTGAAGTTTCGTAATCATTTTGTTAACGGATAATGAGTAATTAATTCATTGATCCTACCCTTAACCAGCCGTGATTTTTTCATCACCCGCCGGGACCTCCGGAGCGTAGAGCAAGTATGCTAACCACTGTGCCACCGGGGCGGCTTTAGCTTTTGCTTTCGCAAATATTTCATTCCACATTCCACTTAAATTGCGAAATATCATTACTAGACTTTCAATATTATTTTGCTCAATATCAAGTGTAGCATTTCGAGCTTCAATTACCAAATTTGTCTGATGCAAATCTGTCAAAATTTCGAGCCATATGATAGAAAGCAAAACACATTCAAATTTATTTAAATATTTCTCAATTGAGTGTAATTCAACGATTGCGTGTGGTGGTAAATTAAAGGAATGCATTGCATTTAAAGCATCTCGAATAGATAATAGATTTTTGGCTATTGGTTTTACTGCATCAATTCTAGCAGACCATCTAGTTTTGGAAATCGAATGAAGAGACATACGGATATGTTTCTTTAAAACCTCCCATCTCCGCGGACTACTGCTAAAAAAATTATACATTTGTTGTATAACTCCAAAAAATAGTACAGCTTCTTTACACGATTCAGCTGAATCAACTCCAACAAGATTTAATGTGTGGTTCCCACAGCTGGAAAAAATACAATTAGGATTACGTTTCGTAAGAATGGCTTGCACACCGTTTAGCTTGCCAGCCATATTTGCACCATTATCATATGCTCGGGCAATACATAAATTAAAATTTAATTCCATATCCGACAAAATTTCAAGAATTCTGGCAGCAATTTCTTCTCCGGTTTTTCCAGAGAATGAGTCGAAGCAAATAAAACGCTCTTCATCTTGTTCTTGTTATAAAGACAAAATACTATCGAAGATCAAGCGCAAATGAGAAATCTATAGTAACAAAAAATTCGGGGGCCCCTAAAAATCGGGGGCCCGTGCCGTATGGCCCGGCTGGCCCACCCTCTGATTGGCCCTGCCAACAGACACCACTTCAAAACTCAATTTTTTGAACTCATTAGTACACACGTAAAAGAAATAAAAGGTGATATTTATGAATTTAAATTTTTTCTTTTAATTTTTTGGAATTTGTATTAGTGATTTTTTGTAAATCTTATACTTTTTAAAATATGTGCAAAACACATTTTCGGGCCGAGAGTGGCCACTTCCGGTTGACCGATTTGGCAATTTAACATACATGTAGGCTAAATATTTTTATAACATACAGTACGTCACTGAAGTGTGCAAATTAATTATAATTAGCATAATTGGGCTATATATACACATATATTTATGTGTTGGCAAAACAATATTTAATTTTTTTTTTATAAAAGTTTTAAATTTTTTTTAAATTTTTTTTTTTAATTTTTAATTTTAATTTTTTTTAATTTTTAATTTGTTTATTTTTATTTTTTTTTGATTTTTGGAAACATTTTGTATTAGTAATTTTTTGTAAACCTTATACTTTTTAAGATATTTGCAAAACAAATTTTCTGGCCCAAGGGAGTGGCCACTTCCGGTGGACCGATTTGAAGTAAAATTCACTGGGACCTCCCAATTTATCCAAAAAGCTTAAATCTGAAGTTTCAGTTCGATTGGTTAAGCCATCTGGGCTGTAGAGTGGACACAGACTGACAGACAGACAGACGGACAGACAGACGGACTGACAGACAGACATCATTTCGAAACCCACTTTTTCGGACTCAGGGGACCTCAAAACAGATAAATCTTCAATAATCTCAAGGTCGAAAATTTTCATGATTACTATACTTTATTTTACTTACGTAAAAGAAAGTAAAAATAAAGTTAAAGAAAAACTTAACAAAGGAGGAACACCCACATTATTTTGTGCACCATATCAAGATAGCGTGTAATGTTATTTAAAAGTTGTACGGAAAAAAATTGAGGTTATATTTACAATTTCAAACGATAAAATATTTTTGCCGAACTTTTACTTTTTATTTTTTTTTGTATATATTTTTGAAAGTTTGGCTAGATGGTGACAAAAAAAAAATTATAACCAAATTAGAATTTGTCGTTATTGTTGCTTGTGTCGTGTGATGATGTTGAAAACAACAATTTAAGGTTTACATGATTATATTGTATAGAGTACAACACAGATATACTATACATATAATAGACTACTCGTACTATAGAGAGTAAAGTATAACAGATGTTAAACTCGAAAAGTTGTCAGTTTTCCACCCTCAATCTGTTGGTTCAATTTTTCAATGTCCTGTTCTATATCAATATATCATTAATCTTCATTACAACTGACACTGATTTTCATTTTTCTAGTTAATTTTTTCAATGTTATTCTTGTGTATCTTTGTTTGTTTTTGTCGAGGACGTTATTGTTTGCTCGTTATATAGTATGTACGTCCTCGACAAAAAAAAAAAATAAAATACCAAGATATCTACATATATACGTGAAAAAATCCTCGAAAATGTAGTGCGTTTGCAGAAATTCTGTTGCTTGCTTCATAACAATAACTGCTGATAAAGATAAATTACATTCAACTCGATTTATTTCGACATGAATGGGCACATTTTTTTTTTTTTTTTTTTGGTAACGTAACGTTGGTAATAATATTGCGAGTGCGTTTCAACCAAAGAAGTTTATAAAATAGAGAATTTGAAGAAATATTTTATGACAATAAGGACATGAAAATGTTAATAAATTTCTATGTAAATGCTCGTAAGTTAAATTAATTTAACTTAGATGCATATTCTCTTAACTTTGTTTAAATTTATTAAAAAAATAA
Organism: Tipula helvola; assembly: GCA_963556165.1. Taxonomy (NCBI): domain Eukaryota; kingdom Metazoa; phylum Arthropoda; class Insecta; order Diptera; family Tipulidae; genus Tipula; species Tipula helvola. Next base: position 134,297,130 of record OY744482.1, on the reverse strand, counting down.
TCAATACGACGATGCAGTAGTTAATCTAAAGTATGGCAAAGTTAAATATACTTATGTGCTTTGGTTGATTTAAACTAGGCTAGGTTTTAAAATATCTAACTGACCAATTTAAGTTAAATTTTTGTCGATTATTCTGTTAAAGTATGTATTATAAATTTAATCGTACTGTAAATTTTTCTAATAATTAGGGTCACCTGTACTGTAAGAACAGCTCATATGTCCATCTGACGTGTAGCATCAGTTCAATGAATATTTGAATGCAATTTTTCGTATTTCTTAATGAAAATTTTGATTAAGACAAATATTAATCGCTGCAGTAGTTAATCTAAAGTATGGCGAAATTAAACCTACTTTTGCACTTTGGTTGGTTTAAACCAGGCCATGTTTTAAAATATGAAACTGACTAAGTTGAGTTATTCTTGGTCCGTTACTTGTGTTAAGTATTGTATTATATGTATATAATAGAGCACTTTCTAGATATAACCGTGCAGTTGTTAATTTAAACAAGAGTGAGGTAAAATATACTAATATGCAGAAGTTAATTTTACGTAAGTATAGGGTCTTTTATTTTGTTTATTTTAACTGGTTTTGCATTTTGTTTTTTTAAGAGAGTTTGACGAAACATCTGGCTGTTCTTTATTGGTTCTGAATTTCTGATTCTAGAAAATAATTTAATATTCTCTTGAATTACTCTCTTAAATTAATGCATAAAGCCAACAATTTGTTTCGTTATTGCAGCATTTTAACGTGGGACTTCAAAGTGATAGTGAGTGAATATTGATAAAAAAGGTAACATTAAAAATAAATGAGTGTTAAAAGTGAAGTGATTTTTAATATACATACATATATAATTGTTATTAGACTCGTATTATAATAATATGTATTATAATAATTAGATTCGAGTGGACATGTAAATTTATTAAGGTTTTAATTAAGTAATATACTCTTAATCGTATATATCAGCATTTTCATTTTAAAACAGCAAACATTTTGGAAATTTGAACTTCATGATTTTACTTTCTTTTACGTAAGTAAAATAAAGTATAGTAATCATGAAAATTTTCGAACTTGAGATTATTGAAGATTTATCTGTTTTGAGGTCCCCTGAGTCCGAAAAAGTGGGTTTCGAAATGATGTCTGTCTGTCAGTCCGTCTGTCTGTCAGTCTGTGTCCTCTCTACAGCCCAATGGAACTGAAACTTCAGATTTAAGCTTTTTGGATAAATTGGGAGGTCCCAGTGAATTTTACTTCAAATCGGTCCACCGGAAGTGGCCACTCCCTTGGGCCAGAAAATTTGTTTTGCAAATATCTTAAAAAGTATAAGGTTTACAAAAAATTACTAAAACAAAATGTTTCCAAAAATCAAAAAAAAATAAAAATAAACAAATTAAAAATTAAAAAAAAAAATTTAAAAAAAATTTAAAAATTTTATAAA